>VZTX01028016.1:298185-332447 GCA_013400915.1 Pardalotus punctatus
GCCATTAGTAACCTAGCGACAGGGAAGGGGAAAAGATTCCACACCTCTCAACCTCCAACAGCTGGTATTACCGAAAAAAACATGATCTATTCAGACATCATTTTTTATTTTGATAGAATGTATATAGACTGGTTTCCCATTTAAATTCAATACAGGATTTAGTTGTAAGAAACTTGAAACATTTGGTTGGAAGAAGCAAATATCAATGTTGATGTAAAGTTCAATAACAAAGTGAAGCAGTATTAGTGATGATGGCATTTGATGATTGTTTAAACATACATGCTATCTGAAAATAGACATATAAGTCTAATGAGTTAGGACATAAAATATAATGTTTACAGACAGGTTTGACAAACATACCTTTTCAAAGATATTTTAAAAACGTATGAATCATCTTACTTTCCCCAGCTTGCAAACTCCTTGGTGTACATAATTTTTTGTTTAGTGCTTCTTTTGAATTTAGCAACAGAAAAAATTACTTCCATCTAGTTTAATTTTTACCTGGCAGAAGTGACTCTCCAAGACAGGGTTATTATAAAGCTGTTCAGAGGACTTGGACAAGAAAAATTATCATTAAACTTCTGTGGAAAACAGACATAATCAGTCAGAGCACAAAGATGTGGATAGATGATTGGAACTACTGCCTGATATGAACCTACACTCTAAAATATAGAATCAAAAATACCTGGCTGAAGACCAGAATTAACAAGAGGTGTCAGAATGCTGTGGAGAAAAGTCATCCTGGTGTTTATTTTCTTCACATTTCTGGTACAAGAGAGAGAAGAAATTACATGAGAGAAACAGAAATGAAGGGAGGGAGGGAGGGAGGAAATACAATCCAAAGTGATAAAATCCCAAAATTTAAATAGTTATCTGAATAACAGGAATGCTACTTGTTCTATTCCCTTCCTCTAGGGTTGTCAGAATTTTCAAGACTACATCCTAAATACAAAGAATTCTGAAATGCCATTTTCAGGGTATAAACCATAAAATGTTAATCCTATGTCCGTCTTGCAAGAAAGAAAACATTCCATTTAGGAACAAAGATGGAGCCGAACTTCATTATTGACACTGCCAGAGGTGAAAAAAACCCCAAAGCACACCAGGAGTGAGAGGCTGAAACTGAAATGTAAGATCTGCAACTACAGATGGTAGTACACCTTTCCAGAGCTCTGATCTGTGTACAGCACTAGAGGCAGTAACAGCTGCACCAGTCACTGTCACCAGTAACAGCTGCTATAGACACTGAGTGAGATGCAGCATCTCCTACTCAATCGTGTACCACCAGCAGAAGACATTAAAAACAGGAAAGTAGGCTCCTCTCAACATTTACATACGTAGATCGCTTATGTACATACAGATATTACGGTTTTTTCCTCACTTTCTCCAACTTCAGCCACTATCAAATCCTTTAACATCTTCTAAAGACCTGGAAAACATTTGGATCACACTGGTGTTATGATTAAAACATAGACCAACCTAGATGGAAAAGTTTGGTTTACATCCTTTAGCTGTTTCTGGAATTCTCAGCGTGATTCCACATACTAATAGCAGATGAAGAAGGTACATTATATTCAGAACCATCTACATTTAAAACAAAACAGCAATCAAAAATCAATACCTAACTGTGAAATTCTTCACATTATTTTTTTCCCTTATGGAGGATATGTGTGACACAAGTGCATGTTATCTGAGACCTGTTGTAGCATAACGTTGTCTTTTAAATAAACCCATACAGAATGTTTCAGAATTTTCTTACCAATATCATATTTAGGATAAGGTTGTTTATGTGGAATAATAAAGTGCTTAAGGTACAGAAGGTGTGTGTCCTTCAGTTATTGATTGTGTAGCTGAGCAGACATAAATACCTAAATAACATAATTACATAACTAAATGCTTTGAAATGGGCAGCTCTGGCAATTTATGCAAGTTGTTAGTCATGGAAAATGCCTTTTTATAATAATCAAATGAAATTTGAGAACCCATCCTGGAAAATCAACATAAACACTATTTGCTCTTGCACAATTGCATACATAATTTATAGAGATGGCAGACAGATTGACAGCAAACTGATTCTTAGACAAATCTGTTCCACACAACTGCAGTTAATCACGTTACTCTCTGGCTCTGTTGAATGTAATGTTAGTGGTTGTAATCCCTAAATACATCAAGGAAACAAAGTTATTTGAAAAATTGTCTGTCCAAACTATCAAACTCTTCCAAATGTTGTCTGAATACTAAAAATGAGCAATCTTTCCCCTAAATATCATGTAGCAAAGGCATAGTCTGTCTTTTACTCACTTTGGAGGAAAATATGCCTAATTTTCCTATGTTTACCTCTCTATCTGGCTCTTCATCCTGATTTTGTGATTCATTGGAGAAATCAGCCTTAATATATCTGTTGAATTCTCAGAATCTTATTTAAATAAAAACAGAGATTTGAAGAAAGTTTTAGAGACAATAAAAAGCTTCCTTAGTGATTTTCTGAGTTAATGAACTGCTGCTGGCTGTATTCTATCACAAATATTACAGCAAAAATATTAAAGATTTATTTGTTAGGTTTTTTTACACATCTGTATCTTTAAACAGAAAAAGTCATGATATACATCTTGTCTTTTTGATTAAGAATGAACACATATGAAAGCACGTATAGAACTTAGAAAGTTATCTAAGAATCCAGATACAAAACTCGAATCACCAATACCATATACCATATCTCAGCTATGTCTTAAATAACTGTTAAAAATCATATTTTTGAAACTAGTTTTAATATTCATTTAAAAGATTGGCAACCTTTTGAGAGGGGAGGTATGGCTTAGAACACCATACAGAATGTCTAACTTTAAATTTATTCAAATACCATCTTTTAAAATATGTATGTCCATGCTCATCTGCAATGTTTCAGATATATTGTCATTCTTTTATATTGTCATATTATTCAAATTGTGTATGTAAATATGTAACTGCTTGTATTTCATTACAATTGACTATTTATCACTTCTTGTGCTATGAGAAAGTCAGATTTAAGGATATGTGGGGTAAAATAGCAGTCAATAAAAACTTTTTATCTTGGCTTTGGGGGCCTATGAGAAAAACATTGAGAATTCTAAGAAGCTAGTGAACAGTTGTGTAGGAGATTTTTCTCTGGCAAATCATGAGGGATTAGATTATTGAATTTTAATTGCAAAAGAAGTATTGACTGTTAGTTTCTAATCTGTGAAAAGTAAAACCATCTTGAAGAGAATCCAGTCTGTTATTATATTATAGATCTTCAAGAATGTGGCAAATGTCTTGATGATTAAAATATAGAATCAGAATGCAGGAGATTTGGATTTGCTTTTGCCTGTCTTGATTTGGATCCACACATCTCATGGAAATATCCTAAACTCCAGATCAAATGTGTGTAATACACTAAAAGGTGATTCTTCACCAATTCTACTGTTCCTGGACTACTGTGTATGTAAGATTGTGCAAGTCCTGAAGTCAAAGGGAAGTGGTACAGACAGGCTTGACTGTAGTTTCTGAACCCTGAGCTCTCTTATCTTTCTATGTTACATAAACATTGCTTAGAAATAGAAACAAAACAAAAAAAAAAAAGGAAAATCAAGCAGAACAATTTGCTTCCTTTGGTAAATCTGCTCTCTCTCTACTTAAACTTATTTTCGCTTTTTTTATTAAAAGTGAAAAAATTCAGGCTGAAGAATGCCATTCCTCCGACATTAGAAATGCACTTGCACTTGGTGAGGGTACATTTGATCGCATTGTGTGTAATATTGATGAATTATTGGTCTCAGTATGGCCCCTGGTGAGACACCAGTCATTCTCATTTTCCACTTGGACTTTGAGGCATCAACTGTAACTCCTGGAAGCAGCCATCCAGCCAATTTCTTAGCCATTTAACAGTTCGCACATCAAACTCATATTTCTCCAATTTAGCAGCAAGAATATTGTGCCATATTGGAACAGTAGCAAAGACCCTACCAGAGTCCAGGTGGATGCAATCAGTAGTTCTTCCCCTTTGCACTGATGAAGTGACTCAGTTGCAGACAGCCACTGGTTTAGTCAGGTATAGTTTGCCCTTGGTAAAGTGATGTTGGCTGCCTCTAATCAGCAGTCTTCCATATGTTTTGACATGTCATTTGGGAGGATATTTTCCATGCTCTTACCAGCCATAGAGTTGAAGATGACTGGTCAGTAGCTCCCAGAGTCCTCCTTTTTAAAAATGTGTACAATATTCCCTTTACTCCAGTCATCAGGAACCTTTTCTGACTGTCATGACTTTTCAAATATGATGGTGTGACTTAATGACTCTATCAATCAATCCCCCCACGACCCTAATATATTTAAATAACACAAAGTATAGCTTGTTTTCATCAGCTGGTAAACCTTAAGCATGAGTGTAATTACAAGAGATCAAGTGATTAAAGAATGTTAATGTAAAACATATTGTTATGCAAATAGCATAACAATGAAGGCTATCGATCTCTGCACACTTACTTTCGGTCCCCATATGTTCTACTGAAATAATACTGTCTTTAACCATATTTCCTTTGACACTCCTGGGCATGAGAGACTTATTTAGACTAACCACCATGCATCGGTAGAGGCTGACATGCAGGCAGGCCAGCCTATATCTAAGTGGTTTGTACAAAATTTCTTCTGCTTTTTCCTTCTGTGAAGGCACAGACTGGGATTTCTCTATATACCGTGGTGGCATTTGTCACAGAAGTTTTAGGATCTTAATTATATTTAAGATATCTAGCTCTTTCCAAAATGTAATTGAAACAGTCCCAGAGATCAAAAATAATTTGCAGATGTAGAGCAATACAGAAAATTGTATTACTCATACTGGTAACTGTTAGATAAGCAGACTTTAAACCAAACATGACAAAAATCAAGGTTTTATAAGGAACTTAAATAAATATATACACTAGTATATATCTAAATTTACCTTTCCAGATTCAGAAGAAAAAATCGTGTTAATTATTAAATAGAAAATGGAAACTACTCAAAATCAGCTCAGAAAAATACTGTGTACCATATATTTGATTTAGGATGTAGAATGCAGTATTGCCTCGACTCACAGTAATACTTTTATTGCTATAAACAGCTCAGTTGTGATCTCCATTATCTGTTCTACTGCTTTTTGAAGTTGTGTATAATTTCACACTCAGTTTCCTAAATTGGATCAGCTGAAAGACTTTTTTAGCCAGAAGAGCATGTTCATCTCTGTTTACCTTCTTGTTTTCCAAAATGCACCCCTGTAGAACCTGACTAAAACAAAAGGATTAACTGAAATGGAGCCAACTCAGCAGATGAAAACTGCAAGAATACTGGCAGAAATAGCACCCAGCTTCCCAAGTTTGACAATATAAATAATGTTAACTGCTATGCAAATTTTGTCATGAAACTGTTGTTTATTCTACAAATGTTTGTGCAATTCAGGAAGGCAGCAGCTGGTAACCGTTGTTAATGCACTTGAAAACCTAACTGGGAATATTAAAAGGAATGGGACTTAATGAATACACCAATTTTGGGGTTTATTAATTTGTTTGTTTCATCTAAACTCTTATTGAATAACATAATTTCTTTGTGAATAAAGTGATGCTGATGAGTTTCTGGAAAAAAGCTTTGAAAGGATGAGAATTTACAAGCAGCACCATAAAACCTTAAAGTATCTTGGGCTGACAGGGGCAGTATTACACATTAATTCCAACTAATGATTGGCACACTAATGTATTGTGGAGAAAAAAAACAGAACAAATGGTGACCTACCTCAGAGAATTGTCTGACATTTGAGAAAGGCTTAGTCTCCCACCATATATATTTCCTCAATGGTCCATTTCATAATATGAACTCACTTCTCTGTCTTGCTGATCTACTCATTTGCAAGATTTCTTAGAATTTTTAGATGCCTAGTTTCTAAGCTAGTTATTTGGGGGAAAGACTGGAGGTGGGTGTTGTTCAAGCAGAACAAGAAGCTGTATATAAATTGTATGCACCTTATGGGTGTGCAAGTGTCCATTTATGATTCTTTTCCATCACAGAGCAAGTGCCATAAATACTATCTGTACCTCCTGTGTGCAGCAGTGGGTGAAGTTGTGTCAGTGACATACCTTTTAGATCCAATAATTCTGGAAATAACACTCATATATAACAGCAAGAAAATGAGAAAATAATTCTTACTGCTCCTGCAAGAGTCAGAAACAGAGAAAAGACTAGTAGGAATTAAATTGTGATGGATGTTTTTTGCAGACTGCCTGATGAGGGCAAATAAGTGGATAAAGCTTTCTTAAACAATTTGAAGAAGTTTCTGTATCACTGCCCTAGAACAGGTTGCCCAGGACTACGCTTTTGAATATCTCCAAGGGTTGATATTCCATTTCCTTCTGATAAAAAGTTACCAGTGAGAACTTTGTGACACAGGATCTGCTGTTCAGTAAAAAGGAAAAACTGGTCAGAGACTGTCTTGTCAGTAGCAACCACAAAACACTGAATTTCAAGATGACAGAAAAGGCATGCTTGTTTAGAAAAATATCAGTTGGGCTTTTGGGTAATTCTTTTCTTGCCTCATTCATCATTTGAATTAAAATACAATTGTAATACTAAGTTAAGATTTGCATTTCATGTATCTATTTCACTGACTTTAAAGCAAGTTACTTCTTTCTTACATCATTATTTTTGTGGAGTTTTTTTAATAGGTAAAATTTATTGACTTTAATGTTGAAATCTCTGTTGAAAAACCCCCAAATGATAATGCATGCTGTGGTTTCCAAGATAAAGTTAGCAGTTCAGTTTTTGCGCAAATAAATGAAATGGGTATTAGTTGTTTCATTATTATACTCTCACAGCCAAAATTGTTCTGTAGAGGCGACTACTAAGCAAAATCTAGCCTGACTTGCACTGACACCCTAGTTGTCATCTTTATGCTCCTTATTCCAAAATCAAACTATATCTGGGTCTGTTGATCCTTACAAAGTTTAGTATTTCTTTATTGTAAAAATTAGTTTATGTTCATAATCTTCACTCTCAAATTTTGCTTTTCAACAATATATGACAGGGTATAATAAAATTATATTTAAAAAGAAAGCAGCAGTTTAGATGAATTGCTCATTCAATTTTTTTCTGTTTAATCCATCTCCAACTACAAAATAAAGAAAATAAAACCAAAAAAACAAAACAAAAAGAACAAACAAAAAGCCCTCAAAGAACAAAAAACCCCACCCTAAACAAACAAACAAACAAAAAGTAAGGAATGTACTCTTACATACAATCTTATAAAAATATCTTTAATGGGAGTGTGACACGTGTCAGTCCTGTGTCTATTGGGTTGTTGGTTCCATCATGACAAATTTTCCTCTACAATTGAAGTATACCTATATCTCTACTCCTTGATCATTAGACTTTTAAAAGTAGATAACCATCCCTGGTCTGGACCCCAACAAATGTTTTACATGGAATTAACAGTATCCTGGCCTGTATTTCCCCATTTGGGAAGATTTTTAGATGGCATCAAGATCCCCCTAGAGTCTAATAACAGGATTTTCTTATCCTGATAAAGAATTCTGTGCATAGAGGAAGAGACAAGGAAAGCTGGGAAGCTTTCCCTTTTGCTTGCTACTTGAAACTTCAGCTAGGAAATATATCTTGACCTGATACTTCAAGGTTCCCCAGTTCAGATGATACATGTCATAAAAGTGTCCATATCTTTTTTTTTTTTTTGGTTATTTTTTGGTCTCATTGTGTTACCCCACTATAACAGCTTTACTCAAAAATCTCAGTTTCAGCAACAGATAACAAGTGAAAAAAAGTTTCTTCTAGTACATATTAAGTACTATGTATGTAAAACAGTAGAGGAAAAAGTTATGTTTAAAAACCTCAGATTTTGTTATTACCACATTTTCCTTGCCTGTGTTGATTCATGACAGTACCCAGCACAACAGAGCCTCAATGATGTGGGCTCTGGTGTGGTATCATAATGAAAACTTTCAACCTAACAGTAATAATAGAATCGATTTAAAGGTTCCTTAGTAGCACCTAAAGGAGAGCCATGTAACTCAAATTTCCTTAATAGAGATACAGATATGCTACATTTTGACTGCATGTGTTTATTGCTTAGACTATTTTTTAAGGGTCATAGATAACTGAGAAATGTACTCTTTAAGATTAATAGCTCGATATAGTGTTAACATCACATGAATTCCACCAGGGAATCATAAAACTTCGAGGAGGAGATTATAATGAGGTAGAGAGATATTATGGATATTACTTACTGTATGCTATAAGGTGTTATTACCAACCTTGTACATAAACAAAGATGTACTCATTATTTTATTGCCTTGAACAAAGGGAAAGCGTGAGAGAGGCTGATACAGCTTGGGTGCTGCCAGAAACACCTGCGGGAGATTTAAATGACCCTGTGGAACACTTGCCACCAGGAGCATGGCAGGTAGGGTGGGCAAACCAGGAGCGAGGCCATTACAGTTTATGCAGCGCTGCACACAGAAGGGTGGGTGAGAAGGGATGTGCACCCTGCTTGCAGGTCCATAGCCCAGGGAAGGGCTCCAGGTCTCTGCCATAACGGCGGGCACACAACTTGGAGTTAATGCTTCTGCACAGAAAGCTCCTGGGATATCTGGAGATCAGGCAAGGTCCCAGATGACTAGAAGTAGGCTAATGTCGTCCCCATCTACAAGAAGGGCTTAAAGGAGGATCCAAGAAATTATAGCCTTGTCAGTCTTACCTCAGTTCCTGTGGAGGCTCTGGAGTACACGCTCATGTGGGCTATTAGCAGCCCAGTGAAGCATGAGTGGTTGGGAAAAGTCAGCATGGATTCACCATGGGCAAATTGTGCTTGGCAAATCTGTACATCTATGACAAAGTATCCTTAGTTGAAGTGGGGCAAGTGGGGGATGATGTTTATCTGGATTTCTCCTAGGCTTTCCATATGGTTTCCCGCAGTAACCTCCTAAAGAAGCTGATGCACTACCTGTCTGGGGAACAGCTCTGTGGAAAGGGACTCTGGATGTCCTGGTGGATGAGCAGTGTGCTACCATGGCAGAGAAAACCAACAGGAAACTTGATTCATTAACAAGGACATAGACAGCAGAGGAGAGTAATTATCTTACTTTGCTCAGGGCTTGCCAGGCCACATCTGGAATATATTCAATTTTGGCCCTGGCTCTGCAAAAGAGGTGTGGACAGGCTGGAGGAGGTCCAGAGAACGGCCAAAAAGATGATCAAGGGAATGAGAAGCCTGTTATGCAAGGAAAGGCTGAGAGAACTGGGTTGCTCTGCCTTGGGAAAAGAAGGCTTGGGGAAAATCTTGTTGCCATGTTGCAGTACTAAAAGGGTGACTAGAAAGAAGACAACTTCTTTTTACAAAGGAGTCATGTAGAAAAGATAAGGGGTAATGGGTGCAAGTTATTCCTGGGGAGATTCTGATTGGACACAAGCAGAAAATTTTTCACAAGGAGAACAATTAGCCATTGGAATAATCTTCCCAGCAGTGGAGTCTCTCAATGCTGGACGCTTTTAAGATTCAACCGGACAGGGTGTTGGGACATATTTTCCAGGCCATGATTTTGACAGGAAAGGTTCAGCCAGATGATCTTGAGGTCCTCTTCCAACCTGGTATTCTATTATTCTATCAATCTAAAGGTTTTGCTGTACTGATTTCATTGAAAATTTAGAACAAACACTCCAAAAATTTAAAATAATACTAAAAGTTCAACTTTTTAAAAATTACTTTTAAATGGCTGTGAGGCAACATAGCATTTTCATATATATGGTTGTTTCAACTAAAGTGAGTGTATCCCATTGGATAAATAAAGAGCTAAACTAGTCTTTTTTCATTCCTTGAATTAAAGTCCTGTTGACATTTGGAAATGTCATAACATTTTCATGTTTTCAAACCTGTTTTTTGTCCGAACTTGACTACTACTTTGGGATTATCAGACCAGAATACTGTAAAAAAATATGAGTTTAAAAAATTCTGTGTTCCTATAACCTGAACTAAAATCTGATTTTGTCCAAAAAGGTACAAATAAAAGAGAACAATAAAAAAGTTTGGGATTTTTTTCACCCTACAATTCCCTACTGTACATCAAGATGGATGGAAGAGCTTTCAAAATTTTATTTGGAAAAAAGAACCATGAGACAGGTCAAGGCACTTGCCTGAGAGAAAATTTTGCTCATAATCTTCAGTCTCAGCCAAGCGGACATATATTTGAGGTTGGCTATTTTAATCCCATACAATCTATTCCAAGTGCTAAGAATACTCTTTCCTCTTCTTTTGAATAGAAATATTGCCCATATTGTATATTAAGAAGTTTCAATACTAGCTACTTAAAAACCTTTCGGTTTGATAAATTGGTCTTTTAGATTAAAAACTGTTCATTGGAAAAATACTTAATACATTATCTCAAGACAAATTTCCATACAGAAGGCACAAAACCCATCAGGTTTAGTTAGAGATTTTCATCCTTTTGTAGGAAAACCAAAATGATCTTGATTATTTTTTCTTTGAGAAAGAAATTAAACCATATAATAAAAAAAGCTACCAACAACACAGCAAAAACCAATAAACCTACCCCCTCTCCCCCAAAGTTATTTGGAAAGAACGTTCTGAACAAGTCATTCAGTATGAGCTCCACCAATGCTTTTACAAATTATAGATGAGAGTTATGGTAGACCCAAGGTGTCAATCTGGTGTTTTAATCATGTGTCAGTCATACTTTCATCAAGTTTTTCCTGGGATAGATGAACAACTGGATCCTAATTTATATTAAGATTGAGACCTTAGTAAGCTTTGGATAAAAATGCTTTTCATATACCCAGTTTTTGGTGGTGTTTCTTGGTTTATTTATTTGTTTTGGAAGCAAGAAGAAACCTGTACAAATTCATACCTATTTTATTTCAGAGCTATGCTCCAAACTCAAGTCCAATTTGGTCTAGAGTAAGAATTTTTCTCCTTATACTTCCATTTGATTTTTTTTTTAACAAAATTGTAACCAATTAAAATTATCATCTTATTAGTAGCCCAAAGGGTTGTACACCTGGATCTTTAGAGTTAGGCTTTATCATCAGGCTTCTACAGTTTTAAGCTTTGTTTTCATGGGAAATACATGGCTTTTGGAAGGGAACTCTCAATTTGATTTATAGCGCTGAGCCAAGACTAAATATAAGAAAGATAAAGAAGTCAAATTCTTTGGCTTTGTGCCATTATTTCTGACCTATGAGCAAGTGAAACCATTTACTGCCAAGGAGGAGGAAGGAGGAGAAAGAACAAATGTGCTTATCAGTCTCAAGTAGAAGTAAGCTGAAGGGTTTTCCATCATTATAGTAATTTCTGGATGAAAATCACCAAAAATAAAATTTGAAAGCAAAATGTAGCAGACATACATTGCTTCTGAAATATTTACTTTGAATAAATGAAGTAGAATGGCTAATAAAAGGCAAAGTGAATTAATGCATTGTTTCTGTCACCAATTCCATGAAAGGGATTTTTCCATGCAAGGCTTTTTTTTTTTTTCTTAAATAGGTATTGATATGAATTTGATTTTTACCCCTAATTTTGTACAGATGACATTGTTTTCTTCACTGTGCTGCTACAAATGGAAGGAAAAGGATAAAATATATTAATAATTAATTTTTATGCAAAAGAGAATTTATCTTTTCCTGCTCATCATGAAGATTCTGAGAGGTTCACTTTTTCACAGCCTCACATGTGCTTCTCACAGAAGACACCCCTGAAACCCTGCTGCTACCAAAACATTGCCATTCAAACTCAGTACGACAGAAATTAACTGTTAGAGGGTCATGGGAATAATCAGTCCAGGACGGCAGCAAGCTGAGGTAGAGTTTGGAAGATTTCACTGCAGTGAAAAAGCCTTGGCTCTGTGTAACTACTGCTCAGCAACAAAAACATCTCTATAATCATCACTGTGTTCAGCACAAATCCAAAACATAGCCCCATATTATTCATATTATAACCACTGCGAAGAAAATTGACTCTGTCCCAGCCAAAACTACTACAATGCTTTACAAGACCATCCCATGACTTCAGTAGTATTGTTCCAGTGGTTTTATACAGACAATGCAGGTGTTTTATAAAGCAAACTTTCAGGTGTTCAGACTCTTGTAGCTTAACCTCCCTTTTGTATTCCTCAGTTGAGGAAAAACCCAAAAACAAACAAAAAACAACCAAACAAAAAACAACCAACCCACAAACAAGCAATCTGGATCTCTTTCTTGGCTTAAATTTAGACTGCAATCAGTGTTGCTCTGGCTTCTACTGTGCCAGAATAAAAGAGTAGTGTCCTATGCTTGCATTCAGTTACTAGTCACTATCTTGTCAGATCTGCTCTATCAACGGTTAAATAGAATCTTTTCAATAGCAGAATTTTTTGACAGAACAAGGTATAAAAAAAGTACATAGTAGAAGATTTTAAGTAGTGCAAGTGGAGACAGCCTTTTTCAAAAAGGGGTGAAAATCAGGTGTTATGGGGCAGCAAGAGTCACCTTCTATCTTGCTTCAGTTGCAGCCACAGAAACGTCATTTCTTAAATCCCAGGTTCCATCAGGAATGTCAGTAAAGCAAATAAAACATCTCTGAAAACTGATCATGAGTGACAGCTTAATGGTATGCAGGAAGACCTAAAACGTTGCTGCTGTTGAAAACAGCTGTAGGTCCATGCAGATGCTTATAGTGGTTATTATACAAAACTTCATGACAATCAGCAGATGCACTGCTAGCAGAGCAAACGCTAAACTTCAAAAAGGCTACTTTTGGGGGAAAATTTGACATTTCCTTCATCGTAGCAGAATGGATATTTTAAATGTTGGGGGCAGGGGGGAGTGTTTACTTTGGTTTTCGGGGTTTCTCATTGGTAATTCTACTGAAATTTAATGAACAAATTATCATATGAATCAAGGAATGTTAGATTTTAAAAGAAACAATACAATTTTAAATTGATAAATTGGAAAGAAAATGTAGAAAATCATAAAATACAAGCCTTTGAGAAAACAGATTAATTAGAATGGCTTTTATTTAATCTGAGGAGTGGTAATGAGGGACGGGGAGGATAGGAGAGGGGAGAAAGAGGAAGAGGGAGAGGGAAAGGGAAAGGGATGGGAAGGCCATCTCTAAATTAAACCCTATTATCAAAGCCTATTTCTCAGAAAATACAGAAAATATATATATACAAAATTCCATATATTAAGAAGAAAATAATTAGCTCTATATTCACCTTTTCCACCTTTTTTAATGAACATACATAGACACAAACAAAACTTAAAAGTGAGATGGGTGAAAAGGTGATATGAAGGGGGAAAAAATCACTGATCTAGTGCAATTTCTGCTGAGAGCCCTTGGTCTGACAGGTAGTTCATCAGATGGTCTCTGGTTCATTTCCACAGTTTGTGTTATGATATGGCTGAACTTTCTGTGTCTGACCAAAATCCAGTTGGGTCATTTAATCACTTTATTTTTTTCCAGTAAAGTCTCACAAGCTGGTGAAAAGGAGAAAGAAGAAAAATGGCCTTTTTGTCTTATATGACATTTACTCTTATAGAGAAGACAGTAGAACTCAGTGTTTCTTAGGCTTATTCTTATGATTAGTAGTTTCATGTTGTTCCCACTCAGCAGCCAAGATCAAGGCATAGCAATAAGCCTAGTGGTGCACAAAGAAGAGAGGCACAAGTAAACTAAAAAAAAAAAAAATACAAAAATCTGCTTTTCAATCCTCCTGAAATTTCCTATCTTCAGTTTTCACTTTTTTGAGAATTCTCAAATTCATGAGGAAAAGAAGCTTCTCATTTTTTCCAAAGTAGACCTAATTTTTCATACCTTGACTTTCAGAGTTATACTGTTTGAACTTATTAAGAGCAATCTAGATATAAAAGCTAGAGATAGAATCAATAGATATTACGATTTTGAATCAGGATTATTGGTTGCTTCTAGCTCTGCCTGAGACATTGAGATGCATTCCCAATTCTGCTCCCTGTGTTGCCTTTCTTTTGCAGCTTTCTCATCAACCCATACCGTTATATCTAGATGGGATATTTTTAAAATTTCCTGTTGTTTGTACACAGTCCTCTGGCGCAGACTGATTCTTCATCATTACGACACAAGGAAATACATCCTTTATCCCCCTGTGAAAGCAAGGCACCAACAAAGTTTCATGTTCTGTTCTCCCACACATAAACCAAAATTTAATTCATTGCTTAGCTAGTTTTGAGTGTTTTCTAACATTAGACTTCCTACTAAATTTGTTAATGTTAAACCTTTCCCTAAATTTGTT
Source organism: Pardalotus punctatus (assembly GCA_013400915.1). Taxonomy (NCBI): domain Eukaryota; kingdom Metazoa; phylum Chordata; class Aves; order Passeriformes; family Pardalotidae; genus Pardalotus; species Pardalotus punctatus. The sequence continues at coordinate 312,489 of VZTX01028016.1, forward strand.
CAGTGCTTATACAATGGGTTACAGGAATTAACAAGGTAAACTGCTACTTTGTAAGAACTCAGGCTATGAATATTCTTTGAGAAAGCTTGTAGTTACAGTAAGCCCAAATTATATCCCAGATGAATCAGTAATATTCAGATGAACAAAAGCACTCCAGATATTCCTCTCAGCATTTCAAATATTGTGTTACTTTCATCTGTCATCTATTTTTTTACAGAACAGAATTAATATCTCCTACTGACCCATGCTCCTCACAAGTCTTGAACATTTCTACATCTCATCATGGTGTATACTGATCAGGATTGCCATCTTAGTGCTATGCTTAGAGTTTAGATATGATATTGAGATTCAGCTGCAACTTTATGCAAGCCTAGTAGCGAAGGCTTGAAGGAAAAGTCACATAATACTTCCTTTACAAGAAAAACAGGAAGTATGAAAAGACGATGATCCCACTTTCGACATCTGGTAGAGAAATGCAAGATAATTGAGATGTGGGAATTGATAGGTTCACATTTTGTTTTATTATGTTTGTGAAACATATCTCTCATAAAAATATTTTTATGAAGATCAGAGTTCATAACAGTCTGTTTCAAGTAATTGTTTCTATCTGTGCCTTGGGCGAGTACTCTCTCAATCCTAGACAATAACTTCTAGAGCCAGAGTGTAAAAGTTATAATATGAAGAAACTCAGAAGACTGACATAAAGTCGTTAATATACTGTGAGAATACTGTAGTGTGAGAAGGTGTTTAAGAATTCCTGTTCTGTGAGATTGCCAGTGCTCTGTGCTATCTGCAGTCTACCTAAGAGCACGAGGCAGCAGCTGCTGTAGCATGGGAATGGTAGCAAAGGGAGAGCAGCACACAAAATCTGTGCTGCTGCAGCAAAACTTCACAACCACAATATTCAAGTCAAGTGCCAATGCAGGAGAAAGCATGAAACCAGTTGGCCTCAGAATTGCTTCACCAAAGGAAAAGACTGTTAATGATAGATTATATCTTAAGAATCAAATATGTTCTTATACCTTGTCTGTCTACCTCTAAATATTTTTCCCTCCTTCATAAATTAGTGTTTGCCTATATAACTGGCTTCTGTTTGTGGTAGAAGAAAACGGAGCTTCACAATGTGTAGTTTAATCCGCTGATGGATGGAATCCTGAACCAGTGCCTTATCAGCTACCCAAATTACACGAATATTGTCCTGCTTGCTGACAATCAAGTATCAAAAAAAGGATAGAACTCAGGGGTTTTTTCCATTCTATTTATTAATAAAGATTCTTTTATTAATAATGTATTAGGCTAAAAAGATTTCTGGTGAAAAGAGCAAAGTGGCAGAGATGTGAGAAGAATGGACCAAAGTATAAATTAAAAATAATTTTAAAATCGAAATATTATGCTAATTAAATGACAAACAGAATACTGTCAGCAACTGCTTGCTCCCTATTGTTGTAGGAAATGATAGTAGTGATTTGAATTGAAAGGAGGAAGATGCTGTAAATGAGAAGACACACAGGTGGTAAAATGATTAATGTTGCATCTAAACGGTACAGGTGTTTGGCACTTCTTGAGATGCTCAAGAAATAAATGGGATATTTATTCTCCTTGACAGGAAGAGGAAAAGTTTGTGCTTGATTCTCCATCTCAACAAATGAAATGTTGAGTGAACTGTTCTGTTGATTTATTATAGTGGTATCAGCTAACTTTCTTATTGAAAAATTTCCCTTGGTATTTTCTGTATGAGCCACTATTTCAAGTATTTCCTCTCTAACCATGAACATTTAAATTTAGCATGCACCACATTCAGTCTGGTAAGGCAGATGCAGAGGAGAGACCTCTGATACAGCTAATTCTGCTCTCTCTCTCACATTATGGTTCAACCCTGGATGGCAACCCAGCACCACCCAGCTGCTTGCTCACCTTCCCCTACCCCAAGCAGAATGGGGAAGAGAATCAGAAGGATAAAAGTGAGAAAACTTGTGGGTTGAGATAAAGACAGTTTAATAGGTAAAGCAAAAGGCACACACACACAAGAGAAGCAAAGCAAGGAATTAATTTTCTACTTCCCATGGGCAAGAAGGTTTTCAGCCATCTCCAGGAGAGCAGGGCCCCATCATGCGTAATGGTGACTTGGGAAAACAAATGCCATCACTCCAAATGTCCCTCCTTCCTACTTCTTCTCTCAGCTTTATATGATGAGCATGATGCCATGTGGTATGGAATATCTCTTTGGTCATCTGCGGTCAGCTGTCCCAGCTGTGTGCTCTGCCAACTTTTTGTGTCCTCCCAGCCTCCTCGGGGGTAGGGTGATATGAGAGGCAGAAGAGACCTTGACTCTAAGTGCTAAGCACTGCTCAGCAATAACAAAATCATCTCGATATTACTGACACTGTTTTCAACATTAGCACAACATATAACCCCATGAAGAAAATTAGGCCTACCCTAGCCAAAATCAGCACATATGTGAAGAAAAGTAAGTATCCAAAACCTGCACATTTTCTTATAATTTGTTTTTGTAATTATTTTATTTAGAGGATCTTGATCTTATTCCTCTGCTCTAGATGTTTGTTGCACCACTATGTATTTAAATTTTACTACAGGCCATAGTCCTCTTCCAATGACTATGTGATGACTATGTATTCATGTGATCAGTTTTGCTTCTGGAGTTATTTCATCATAAATTGTCTAGAACTCAGCCACCTGGAAATTCTGCTATGGGAAGTTAATCTCTACCTCACTTTCTAAAAACTCCTATGCTTGAGAAAAATTGTGTCAGTTCTTGAATTTAGTAGTCCATTTTTGAAAAACAAACAAGCAAACAACTATCATGAAATCCATATCTGATGTACAGTTGCCTGAAATTTCACTGAGAATTAAGATATTTCACAGATGTAGATATATATTAAACCTGCCATCCATTCATAGTGCTGTAGACTCACTAAGGGTATGCATTTCCAATTTTTTATTCAACAACATAGAAAATTAATTTTTGTTAGGAATATTGTCATGTAAAAATAAACTGAAATCTTGGAATAATTAATTGACTTAGTCTGATATATCTGCTAATATAATTCTCATTTACCTGTTTAGTAGACAAATATTTCAGACTATTAGTATTCCAAACAAAATTTATTTATATTGTTTTGTATTTTTTGTTGAGATTTTTTATTTGTTTGTTTATTCATTTGTTTTTTTATAAAGCATCTGTTCTCTTTTTGGATAAATCTTTACCATGGAGGGTAATACAGGGAATCAAGAGCTCATTTATATGTGCTTGGAGAAATTCTTTCTATTCATGTTCTGTTAGTTTCTCGAAGAAACAAAGATGGAAAGAAAGCAGAAAAGCAGGGAAGAAAGCAGGAAAACAAGCAAGCAAGCAAGCAAGCAAGAAAGAAAAAGAAGGAAATGTTAAGATTTTGCTCAGAAGGTGTATTGTATATTTTGCTCAGAACCAACCAGAATACTTTTTAATAAAGCTGTTGAAATGTTTCATTTTGGCAGTTCAATATTCAAAAAAAGAAGTAAAAAGAAAAGGTTTGTTTTTATAAAAAAAAAATAGTTGAGTAATTGATTATAGACACATTTGATGAAATAATATGTTCTTCCAAAGCAGCATTTTAATTAAATCATTATTTTCCAAAGACAAATCTTTCCACTCAGACATTATAAATTACTTGTTTTTCTAAAATGTAATACCATTTGTGAACTATTTTTGAGTGTGTAATGGTTTCTATATTTGCCAATACAGCAAATGCACTCTCTAGATACAATCTTTTTCTCTAACAGGCATTGAAGAGTATAATTGATAATGCTAATTCATTTTAATGTAACACTAATTCCTACGTAATTCCTTAGATCTCTACCACTGCTTAATTTTTGAAGTACCATGTCTCATATTCCTTGTTTAGAACCATCCTGTGAAATACCTCTTAGTGTTATTTATTAATAAGCATGATGAAATTTTCATCCTGTTATGCAATTATATAATCTATAAGTAGGAAGCTCTTCACAACATTGCTGTTGCTAGTCTGATTAAGTTTTACCGTTAAAGACCTTTAAATATAGTGATTGACAAAGGAAACCTCTTGTGAGAAAATGACAGATGCCAAAAGGGCTTTCAGTTAATACCATTGCAAAGTTTAGTGCACAGTCCTTTCTTGAATTGTGTTTTTCTGAATTTGTTATTTGATATTGGTCCCTTTCCATTAGTTTATTCCCCAACAGCAACCAGACTCCTCAATACTGTCATACCCCATTTTTTGTTGACCATTATCCTGATTGCTTGCTGTAGTGACAAAGTTAACTGAGCCACTGTCTCATTACTTCAACCTTCTTCCAATCTACAGAGCAAAGGGTTTCACTACAGCTTTGTCTAATATCTTCAGCTTAAACCCCAAACAAGATTCTAACTTTTTAGCTATACTGTCTCTTTTTTTTCTCTTTTTTTTTTTTCTTTTCTCTTTTTGTTCATTGATTTTAGGATGGAAAAGCAGCACAAAACAATATATTTCTGTGTATACTTCATTCAGTTTTCATTAAACTCCTCATTGCTATAGCCCTTTTTTAAAAAAGTTTTTCTTCTATATGGAGAGGAGACGCAAAGTTTACCTATCAACACAAAAACCAAATAGTTTTCAGTGATGCTCTGATGTCACCAACTCTGTAGAAATGTGACTTAATTATCAGTAAATTAGTATATTAGATATTAAACCAAATCCAAATTCAGTCACAGGCTTTCTGAGAGATTTGAGCCAAATCACATAGTCACAGATTCATCTTACCCAGCTTTACACACCCATTATCCTTACGATTGTGACTGCAGTCTCCTGGCATAGTTCACACAGAGACACCAGTTCTTCAAAGGATAAAGTTGGCTTAGGAAATTTCTGCAGGTTTGTCTAGACTGCAGAATTTCTGATCGTATTCTCAAATCTTATTTTGACCTGCAAGATATGCTATTACATTATATACAGCACTCTTTATCTAAGTGAAAAATGCACACTCTGTGCATTATTCTCATATGAAGTCCAAAACACAGCACTGTACCGGCTACTAAGAAGAAACTTAACTCTATTCCAGTGGAAAACAGAACAATCTAGGAGTTCTATGATAATAACTTATATGAGCATTTAGGTGTTGGCAAGGTACTAATGAGACAACTATTTAAGAGTGTTGTGGCAATTTTTCATAATGATGTTTCTGGAAAGCTGCAGAGAATAAATGAGTTAGTATTTTATTAGTAATGAAATATTTAGATATCCATTAGTTTTCAAATCTTTACTACAAGATAGTCACTGTAAAATGACCCATATAAATATGACCAAATCTTGATGCTATTACCCATACATCAGGGATAACACAACGGGAATTATAATCCCTCCACCATACATTCCACTTCACTGTTGTGTAGAATTTACTCCATCCACTACAAATACAGATCTGAAGCATGACCTTGTGAGACTGAGGTGCAGGCTCATATAATTTTTTTATTATCATTTCACTGGAAATAGAGCTTGGGAAAACTGTATAGGCTTGGCTGTCAGGGACAATAATTTACTTAATCACACTGTCAATAATGAGCAAAGCTTGTCTTCTCTATCACTTAAAAAAAAAAAAATTCAAACCAACAGATATGAGCCTGACTATTAGACAAAAAAGACAAGATCTGTAACCTAAAAAAAATTAATTCCTTTTTTTTTCTATGTTTCTGAGAGATGACATATTAGTTTATGTGCTGGAATGAAAGGTTTTGGCATGAACAGAGCATGGGTTGGAGTGAGGTACGGTGTCACTGCCATCTTTACTAAACTATATATTAATAATACTAAATATTTATTTTTGTTTTCTATGACTCAAATCAGTATTTATATTTTTCTTTTAATTGGTAATAAATTATATTAATATTTTCTGAGTAGAGGCTATTTTGCCTGCAGTGTCTAAGTGGTGATCTCCCCATCTTTTTCCCAGCCCATGACATTTTCCTTCTTGTTTGTCTTATTTTCTCCTGCTCTCATGCTAGGGGAAGGTGTGAGTAAGCATGTGGGTAGGCATTTGGTATATAACAGAGACAGTATGGATAATTTTCCCTCAGGAGGTTTTTTCTACATTTAGAAACTTTAAAGACACTTCTACTCATTTTTTTCCCCCTCTCTTCTTTGCGTCCCACTTTTAGTTTTCAACATGTATATATATGATGTAAATAAACCCACCACCAATAGTACCTAAAGGCATATTTTCTAAGAAGTTCCTGTTCAGATGCAGTTGAAGTAATACATATAAAATGTATTCTGCTTTGGTCTGTCAGAGACATGCATCTGATTTGGACTGTTTTATCTTACTATTTTTGCATACAATATGAAAATAGCTTGACTTTAACCTCTAAGAATAGTAATACCTCATTGATATTGTTATCTATATGCTTAAATACTGAAGCTTAAAAGCTAAAGTAGTTTACAACTTAGGTAAATGTATTGAGTTTTACAAGTTAGCAGGTTCACAATTTTCAGAGCAGCATGTTCATGCCACTGTATGTGAGATGGTGTTAGCATTTCCATTATAAATAATTTAAGCAATTTTAACTCAGTAAGAGAAAAGTGAGTAGTCTTACAGCATTTTAAAGAAATTATTATGCTTAATGTATCTTCCAGGCTGAAGGGAGCATATGATAAAATTTAACATTTTCCTCTAGGGGCTTTAGTAAAGAAGCTAGACATTCAGCTTTAACCAGACATTTTAAAAAGGTTTCTAAATGCTACTTTAAATATAAAGTTTGTTTAAATGCAATGTAGTTATATGGCAGGATAGGATGATTTTGGGATGTATTTCTAGAACACACACTGCAATGACTACCACCATTTGTCAAACAATGAGTGATAAGAGTAATGTTACTCAGAGGACAGGAGAGAAGTCACAGGAATGAGAGGATATTGTTTGTTACTGGATTATCCAAGATTCATGGGTGTGCATTAGGAAGGAGAAGATATATGATAACATTCCTAGACTTAAAAAACAAACAAAAAAAAACAACCACAAAACACTTAAACAGTGATTTTTTTTGTGTACTAGTAAGCAGTCTTACTGATTTCTTTTGAACTACACAGTTGGCTGAAGCAGACATTTAAAGAATTCCTGGATTGTTGCTGAGAGGGTGATGTTTTCATCATTCTCATCCATCTTTCTTAAAGTGTGGAACCAAATGGAAAAAAAAAAAAAAAAATCAAGAGAAAATGAAGATGAGTGGTCGTCTGGCAAGAAGGCTTCACCCTGGTCTATTTCTTAACAAAATAAGCTAGGAATTAGAAACACTTAAGCTAGTGTAGAGACTTTCTTAACACAAAATGTTCTGCTGGAGTCATCTGAAGTTCAATGATATGAATTCTGTATTTGATTCTAAAGCCCAATTTTTTTTTCTCACTCTCTTTCATCAAGGTTCTGCAGAGGGATTAATGGAGTTAATATGCGAACTTGATCATACCTGTTGAGAAACAAAGCAGAAGCGCTTTGCAGTGGATGAGTTATAGTTGCTCAAATGCAACATGCATCATTAAAAAAATACACAGACTACATCACAATTTCTGAGTTTTATCTTGACTTTTTTTTTTTTGTGGTCCCTGCAATGGCAAAGACAATGATTATACAAAAATTGTGCATACAGTGTTCTAAAAGAGCAGCAAACACTTCCAGTTACTTTAACATGAGGTAAATACTAGGCCAAAAAGAAAAGACCCATAGTGGGTCTAGCTGACCTTCACAAAACCTGAGTGATTACTACGCTGTTCTAAATTTCTTACGAGAGGTTTTAGTTCAGGAAATATCAGATGTTGTGTTTTTTTATGGCTGGTTTGGAGTTTTTTCCTTCTCTCCAAAAGACACACTGCAAAATCCCATTTTTTTAAAACACCCTTTGTTTTGTGTTAAAGCACACTCAGTTTTGCCCACTTGGTATGTCCATACCACTTGAAATGCTATTGTATCTAAACATTCAAATAATTCCAATCTATTGAAATCAGCATGATCAGGTAAAAGGCTTAATTTGTAGACTTGACAAAGAGTTCATTAGGTATCCTCAGAAAACATGTGAGGTTTGAAGTGCTAAGTTCTTGCATATGTTGCAGGAGAACCATCTGAGGAGCTAAAGGAGCAGATATGCCTTGAAGAAAATAAAGCCTTTTTCATTCTTCTCCCATAACACCCGATTGAGCTTTCAGAAATAGATGCTGAGCTGACTTTACTTTTTGATACTGTATTCTGTCCCACTGTAATTATGCCTGGAACTATATCCTCCACAGGTTCTGAAAATCTCTAACCATATTTTCTTGTTTATGAACTAATCATCCAGGTTTAAGGTTTTAATTCAACATTGCTTTGGTACATTTAGAACCATTCTTGTAATTTCTAATTATAGTACATAAAACTGTGATTTAAGTATCCATTCCTCTTATAAGAAAGATTACTTTATTAAAATGTTGTCAATTTGCCCAGTGTGCAGACTGCTTTTAAACATGAAATATAGATTTTAAAAATATTCGATTTAACCTGATTGATGTTTCAGAAGAAACTATCTATTCTGCACAAACTCACAAGACATGGTTTTCTCAATTTCAAGAAATACGTTCCCATCTAGTCCTGGCTTTAGAAGCATGGCAGCTAATTTTCAACAGTGTTCATTGCTTCTAACCTGACTTTGATTGTCACTATTGAGTCTTACATCTCTGGAGAAGGTTAGAAAAACAATCAAACAGAAAAATTAAAAAAAAAAAAAAAAAAAAAAAAAAAAAAAAAAAAAGAAAAGGAAAAAGATAGGTTTAATCAGTAGATGGCAGTAAGAGCTAGCGAGAAGCCTGTAGGCTCAGCTCAGACTTTAGCACATTAATAATACATACAGCAAATTCCACAAGTACAAGCTGACAAAGACCTTGCTTTGCTACAATCAATCTTTATTCACCACTAGATTACAGTGGTTAGATATACTTGATTGCCTCAGCTCCAGGATAAAGCTTATAAAAAACTATATACGTAATCGGCTTAAATTTTTGCTATTATATTTTAGAATTTGTTTTATTTTAAACTGAGCTGTGGATGAAATTGGTTTATTCTTATCTCTGCTATGTGACCAGACGGTCCACCTGTCACCTTGACGGCAAAGTTGTAGTTTTAACATTTAGATCTGTAAATGTTTAAAGCATCATTCTATTATTTACAAAGGGAAGTTTACAGCTAATAGGTTGTAGTTGAAGGAGGACTGTCTTAGCTTACTTGTCTTTATTCCAGGACTTTTACTACTGTGTGTCTGTGTTATAAGCTGAAATGGCACCAGAATGGTGAAATAAATGCTGTATTGCACTGCAGGATCCATTTTGTACAGCTCTATACTCTGGTCTCATTTTCTATTTCAAAAAGAAACAATGTATCATTGATATTCACTTTGCAAAGTTAACGTTGCAAACATTCTCCTAACATACAGGACCTGTATATATATATTTCCAATAAAAAGGAGAAAAATAATAATGACATGGATTTTGTTTCCATTTCATTATATAATTAAATAAGTTATTTAGAAATGCATATTTAAGTTTGTACAACCTTGCAGATTTGAAGTGCTTAGTTTATATAAAATTGAATTCCATGCAATATTTTTTTATTTGACTCTATTGTGCAATCTGTGTACTTTTGTAGCAGTTCCATGTTATTTGATTGTTTAACAGCCCTTTTTCCATGAAAGAAAAATCTGTTCGTTTTCTGCTTCTCATTCACTCACTCAGTGCAAATATGCAAAAGGGAAAAAAAAAAAAAATCCTAAAATATCTTACCATGTGTGGTGGTGCATTGTATTTTCACATAATAGCACTTAAATAACATTCTGTAAGGTTAAAAAAATAAAAATACTAACATATCAAATTGAATAAAAATTATTTGTTGTGTTCAGTTATAACTACAGAGGTTGATGTGGGGTCCAAGATAGAAAAGAATCACTTTGGAGAGAAGGTCTATTGAAATGAATGCGCACACACACACACACACACACACACAGACACAGACACACACACACACACACACACACTCACACACACACACACATATATATATATATATATATGTATGTATGTAATTAGAGATGGAGACAAGATAAGAATTTTTCCAGTACTTTTTCAATATTAGGAACCTTTACAGTGCTTCTGAGTACCGTCATTTGCTGTTTGATGCTTCCTTTAAGAAACTCAGCTGCCAAAGTTCAAATGCAGATGTACAAGTGAGTAAACACCTTCCCCCAACCCCTCCCTGGGCTACAATGCTGTTTTATATTCTGCTGAAATCAGCTGAAGTGTGTCATACTGGCATTGAAAGAAAACAACAGGTGGTGATTTCGGATTTCCCAGGTGAGGACTGCAATCGGTTGATCAAATTGCAATTGCTTTTTACTCTGGGGTAAACACAAATATATATGGATTGTTCATCATGGTGTTGTTTCATTGGGGTCTGGTTTCTTCTGACATCATCAGCCTAAAGTACGTCTCCTATGCAGACAGATATTGTTGTCCTTTTGCCAAGGACATTCACACAATTCACAGTGTTCTGTGCATGGCTTGGCTGTAGGAGAATAATTTGCTTTAACTCTTTGAGAAATAAATATATTTTAGTGACAACTACTCCATTCTCATGTTTGTGTGTTTGTTTTTCTTTATTCTTTTATTTATCACCTTCTCATTAAACAGAATTCTTTAAAAAAAGGCAAGAAAAAAAAGGCAAGAAAGCTATGCTAATCAAGTGCCAAAGAATACACAATAGAATTTTAGTAAAAGCTGTGATTTATTAATTGTAGATATAAAATATTTGAGCAGCCTGTAATCTAATATTTTTGTTTATTTTGGTTGTTTTTTTTTTGCTTTGTTTTCCTTTTTAAAGTGATTGCTAGGCTGTAGAAGGCTCTAGCCATTCTCTTGACAAATACAATAAAATATTACCTTTGTTTCTTGACCAGCATGAAGGTTAACATAGACAATATTTCAAAGAGAGGACAAGAATAACAAATATGTATAGTATTTTTTGAAAAACTTTTGATGCAGGGCTGAAAAGGAGACATGAAATACCACCATAATATTAAAACTTTGTGGGAAAATGTTGTCATTTTTTGGTTTAGGGTTTGGTTTGTTTGTCTGTTTGTTTGTTTTTTAAATTTGTTTTACACTATCAGAATGTCTGGAGCCTGAATTTCTTTAAGAAAATGCCCAAATCTCAGTAATACCTCTCCTGAATTTATGATCACAGCTTGAAATTGGTTGGAATTTTGAAGAAGGTCAGCATATCAGAGTGCACTTCATTAAGTTCATATGAATAAAAAACAGGGATCAAAATCTATTCCACCTTATACCATTAATTCAGAATGTAATCAGATAAGTATGGGCTTAACAGCTTCTCTGTTTAACCCCAAATTCAGAAGTCTGATGTGAGCTCTGCTAGCAGCAGCTAGTTAGTATGGAGATATTTAGAATCATCTTCTCCACTCCATCTTTTTCTACACTGTTTTGTATGGCAATATTATAATGCAGTAATATCCTGCTTGGGAATGAGGTATTTATAATGTTAATTTAGTTCTCAGCATCATTTGGAGCTAGTAACAAAATGATTCAACAAGTTAATAGTGTCTGAGAAAAACAAAGTAGATAATGACCCACAGTTCAAGCAATATCAATACTTTAAAAATTAAAAATGTAGGAAACAGGTTAGTCTAATCTGACAAGTCACTTTGAGTACTTGGCCATGAAGGAAAATACAGAAGAAAAGAGTGAACTGGAAGTACAAAAAGTGGAGTGGGAAGAAGCACAGCACTGGCTATAGAGAAGTGATTTTGTGTAGCATTCCAAATTAAGGAATTAATCTCAGTGTTCCTCTTTATTTCAAAGTAGTAAAACTATCAACTCACTATGAAGAAAACTAAAGTTTTGTGAAGGTTCCAGCATCAGTAGTATGAAATAAAATAATTATTATATCAAAGAGAAAATATTTGAAGCTTTATTAGTCCTTCGGAGAAAATGACAAACCCTTTTTTATTAAACAGATCCACACTAGACATCGATCTTATGCTCACTGCAACAATGTCCTGCAATAATATCGTGTGATCCAATTGACAGTCCTTTATATATATAGTTCTTTGTGTTGAATGCCATTGTTAAGGAAGGTAGTTGAAAATACCTTTCTCCACCTGTCTGCCAGTGTATTCATCTATCATTTTGGAAATATACTGTCTTCACTTTAGACAGAAAAATTCCATGAAATAGTATATTGAAACTGTTGTGATTTGTTAGGTTGTTAGAAGACTACAGGAACAAGATATGGTACTTTGTGATTAATTATTTTTGCTTGTGGATATCAGAGTATCCAGGCTGCCTGCTTGCAAAAACAATTCAGTTTTAAGTGGTATTCTCTGTGATCCAAGACAGTATGGGCTGGGTGTAAGACAGAGGTGGATGGTAAAGCAGGTGGCAAAATGAATTCAGAGGATCAACAGAGTAAGTGGCTTACAACTAGTAGTGATGCCTCTCAGGGTTCAATAACAGGATCATTCAGCAACTTTGTTGAGTTAACCTGCTCCCTCAATGAGCTTGTTAAAAATACCAAGCTGGGGGAAGCTGCTGACACTCTGGAGTACAGAGTTGATACCCAGGGTGACCTGAACAACCTGGAGAAATGAGCCAATAGAAAGGTTCTGAAGATCACCAATAGTAAATGCAAAGTTCTGCACCAGAAAAGAAAGGAACCCCTGTGACAGTGCAGGATGGGGACTGATTGATTGGAAAGCCACATGTCTGAAAAAGACCCAGGCTCAACAATAAACTGAAAGAGTCAGGAATGTGCCCTTCCAGTAAAGAAGACCAGATATACCATGGGAAGAACTAGCAAGAATGAGCCTAGCAGGTCAAAATGATGCCTTAAGAATTTTTAGCTTTTATTCTTCATGTATCCGTAGCTTTGGTGTAGTTCTGGGCTTCATATAAAATGCTAAAAAATTCTGTTTCCAGCGCCTTTAGCCAAAACAATCTTTGAGTGGAAATCCAAGGACATTTTTAGCTGCCTCAGAGCCCCAAAATATGTAAGCAACAGTGAACTGGGGGAGAGCAGGCTTGGGGTGGTTGATATCATCGCCTGAGGGTGTGATTGAAGAATTAAGGCCCAGTATGCTAATGAGACAGAACTTATAAAATGCGAAGACCTCATGACCCCGGGTGCATTTTTGGGTGTAGCCTCACGAGGGGGCTTTGTTTGCCCTGAATGTACCTAAAGCCTTTAATAAATTTGTCGGCTTTTTATTTTCCCAGCCCTGTCTGGCCTCTGTTTCAGGTAAGCCCAGTTAAGGCATCAAAAGGATGTCATTATTGCCTACTAGCACTTGTGAGATTGCATTGGACTGATGATTCTACCTTTGAGCTACCCATTCCAGGAAAGACATTGGGATTCTGGAGAGAGTACAACAGGAGTCCAGCAATATCAGGAGCTGGAACACATAAAGCACAAGAAGATGAAGAAATTTGGTTTGTCCAACCTTACAAAGGGAAAGCTAAAAGGGGGACCATATTATTGTCTTCAATCTCCTAAGGAAAGAGTGTGACAAAGAGAGACTTAAACTTTTGTCAGAATCTCACAGCAGAAGAATAACAGGTAACAGATGCAGGTTGGAACATGGAAAATTCTCAGTAAAACAAAAAATCAGGGGGGTCACTTTAACAGCAATCAAAAACTGTGCTGCATTTCCTGCAGAGACTGTGGAAGATCCATCCTTTGGACACACTCAGAATTTGACTAGAAAAGGTCCTAAACAATGTTCTTTAACTATATGGGTTTATAACTCTTTCTATAATGGGTTTAAACTAGGTGTCTTTTGGTGGTACATTCTGAGTTTTAGAGAGTGAAACTGCATTTGCTGGTTCTGCATGTGTAAACTTGGGATGGTGAGGAAAAACGAGATATTTCTTCTCCTTTTAATAAGAGAGGAAGATGGTGAAGATGGTGAGAAATCTTCAGAGGTGGGGTTTTAGAAATGCAAGGACAATGAAGATTTATCAAAAATAAATGTTAAGATTAAAAATAAATGTTAAATCCTGTGAACAGAAACCAGTTTCTGTTTTATTTAAACCTATTTATGGACTGCAAGTGACTCATTGGGCCAGAGGATGTTTTGGCTTTACTTTAAGATTCATTTAATGAGTTGCTTGTGAAGACCACACTTTTGCTACATATTACTGAACTTTATTCTTAAAACTCTTTCGGTGGGTTGCTCTTGGCATCTATAATTACTACAAATATTCTGAGAGCATGTCTGACTTACATAAAGCAATACCATATGTACACAAATACCCTACTGTTTTATGTGCTAGGTTCAATAACAACCAGTCTTCACATAATTCCATATCCATACAATGTTGATATCTGGGAAGTTGAAATCTCCCATAAGGATAAGGAAGATTTTGAAAAAATGGACGTTAGAATTGCAGTACATTGGAATAGTATGTACGTAACTCCCTTGTTCTGTTACCATTTTATTGCCATCAGTCATGTTTTTGGACATTATTTATTTTCTTAAAATAGGCATCCAATGTCATTTGAGATCCCTTAGGTATGAAAAATATTTGCCCAGAGCTCACAGGTATGAGAGAAGACTTAGAGGAGACTCATATCTTTCTGACCAACAAATTGAAATCTAAAATCTTCTCTATAGTGCATAAAACTACTCCAGATAATTATGCTCAGGCAGCTGATTCTCATCCCTCCTCTTCTATACCTCAAATCTATTTACAGTATTTTCAGTACCAGTAGAGGTTTTGGTTAGTTCTTTCCACTATTACTATTAGTCAAGGCAGTGTGAATGTCTGAGCTAGGAGATAAAGTTGCACAGCTTTCCAGTGAGATCAAGCCTGCTTTTGTCCATATTAGTTTGAAAAATCTCTAAGGCAAGATAATGTCTTTCAATAAAACACCCTGTAGCCTGTTGTTGCTGTCAGAGCAAATGCTTCTAACAAAATGATGGGAGATGAGACTTCACATTTGGTGTTTAGCTGAACAATACAATAAAGGTATTTTGGAGTGTGAATATAAACTTACAAGAAAAACTTGAAGCAGCAGCTTATATTGAAGGGAAAAGGTTTTCCTTTTGATGCAATATATGCTGATAGCATAAGATAATAAATCCTGTATTATGGCAATAGAACAAGGAATGCATTCCAAATAAACCATATACAAGTCTGGGGTATGCACCTTTGTAATCAACTAGATCTTAATTTGTTTCTCAAGCACTTAATGCTCTCAGGGGCAGAATAGCATTTAACATATACAACAGAAGAAAAAGTACCATGGAAAAGACAAATGTAAGTGCAAGCTGACTCTTCTATTAAGCCCTTAGGGATTTTATATATTCTTTATATATTTTCTTTCAATAATATTTGGATAAAACTAGGAAAAAAATCAGGGAGAAGAAACCTAGCATTTCCTATTACAGAGTTATGTTACTTGGTTTTTCCCTTCCTTCTCTGCTTTTTTTTTTTCTTTCTGTATTCTTATCCCTTTAAGTCCCTTGCAGTAGGATATTGTCTTTGTGAGCAGTATTCTAGTTTTTTCTCAGTTTGATTCGTGCTTCCTGAACAATCAATGTTAGCTAGCTATAAACTTTGTGCAAAAATTATTTAACCACCTATGAGAAAATATGACTGCTGTGTATCATCCCAAATTCAAAGACAGTATATGCTGGCATACTTTTTACAAGTCTATTATAGCCAGTTGCTCAAGAAAAAGAGGCCAGGAGCAGAAAATCTTGAATGAAAGTTGTGGTGGGTTGACCTCAGCTATTTGCAGACACCCACCCAGCTGCTCTCTCACTTTCCCTCCGCATCAGGACAAAAAGAAGAAAGTAAGATGAAAAAGATTAATAGTTGAGATAAAGACAGGGAGATAGCTTATTTTCACTAGAGAAAAAAGAAATTGACTTGATAAAAATTTATTTAGCTAACTGCCAATTAAAATAGATTGCATAGTGAGAAACAAGGACAAAAATTAAAACAGCATCTTTCCTCCCCACACACTTTATTCAATACCAGTTAGAACTTTGTTCTTCACTACTTTACTTCTTCCCTCCTCCTAACTAAGTAAAAAGGGCAATAAGGAACTGGGAGTTGCAGTCAGTTCATGATGGTTCATTGCTGCTTAATATGCCTGATACTTTTTCCCAGTTGCAGTGTGGGTTCTGCAGGGGAAGAAGGCAAGTCTGACTAAACAGAGAGCTTTGGCTTGAACTCAGGGGAAAAAAAGAGAGAGTATCACCTTTGGACACAGGGCAGGCAGCTTGGGAGGACTGCAAGGATGTAATGAATTTATGCAGGGATCAAATCAAAAGGTCCAAAGCCCAGCTAAAACTTGCCCTGGCCACTGTCATAAAAGAAACAATAAAAAATGTTATTAAAATACATCAGGGACAAAAGCAGGGTTAAGGAGTATCTTCATCATTTCCTGTCTGCTTGGGGAAACATATTGACAAAGGATGAGGAAAAGGCTGAGAAACTTAATACCTTCTTTGTCTGAATCTTTAAGAGCAAGGCTAGCTGTCCTCAGGGTACCCAGCCCTATGAGCTGGAAAAAAGGAATAGGGAGCAGAATGAGGCTCCTATAAACCAAGGGGACCTGCTACACCACTTAGACACATAAAAGTCCATGAGACCAGATGGGATCCACCCAAGAGTACAGGGCGAGCTGCAAACGTGCTTACCAAAACAGGGAATTGGGCCCAGCCAGCATGAGTTTATGAAAGGCTCATCCTGCTTGACCATCCTGACCTTCTTCTATGAGAGGATTACCTTCTTAGTGGATGAGGGAAAAGCCAGTTGTCTGCCTGGACTTTACTAAAGTCTTTTATTCCCTTTGCCACAGCTTTCTCCTGAAGAAGCTGTCTACTCATGGCTTGGATGGTTGTACTCTTCACCGGATGAGAAGCTGGCTAGATGGCCAGAAAAGGATCTGGGGGTTCTGTTTGACAGTCACTGGACATGAGCCAGTAGAGTGTCCAGATGGCTAAAAAGGCCAATGGCATCCTGGCCTGTATCAGCAATAGTGTGGCCAGCAGGACCAGGACAAGGATTGTCACCCTGTACTCAGCACTGGTGAGGTCACACCTTGAGTGCTGTGTCCAGTTCTGGACCCCTCACTGCAAGGGCACTGAGGGGCTGGAGTGAGTCCAGAGAAGGGAAACGAAGTTGGTGAAGGTTCTGGAGCACAAGTCCTGTGAGGAGCAGCTGAGGGAGCTGTGGATGTTTAGCCTGGAGAAAGGGAGAGCCTCCTTTCCAAAGGGGTGATCTTTGCTCTCTACACAACCTCCTAAAAGGAGGTTACAGCCACATGGATGTTGGTCTCTTCTCCCAAATAACAAGTGACAGGATGAGAGGAAGTGGCCTTAAGTTGCACCAGGGGAGGTTTAGATTGCATAGTAAGAATAATTTCTTCATGGGAAGGGTTGTCAAACATTGGAATAGGAGCATAGTCAGGCATTCCAGAGGTGGTGGAATCACTCTTCCTGGCATTGTTCCAAAGGTGTGTGGATATGGTTTGGTGGTCACTATGACAGTACTGAGTTAACGGTTGGACTCAATGACCTTAGAGGACTTTTCCAACCTAAACAATTCTGCGATCCTATAATTCTATATGTGGGTTTCACTCCTAAGTGTGCATTCTAAATATTTCTCAAGGATTTAAGGTTTAGTCTATAAATCTCAACATTCTTAACAAATGCTACCTCACTTCAGGAACTAGATGAAGGTAGAATCTTAAATTCATAACTGAATATTATGTCTGCTTCTTGAATCTCAGTTTTTGGATCCCTTGGTGTACAAATAATAAAGTGATGGACATTTCAGAAATCCTAACTGACAGACGTACAATGACTTGGGAAATAAAATTTTCAGTTTGCATTGCTTCAAATATATCAAGTAATCAGTTTATTTCCTCTGAAGAAAACCAGTGTAATCACATACACCAGTGATTTATTCACTGGACAAAAGATCTGATGTTGCTTTCAACAGCAATAGTTTTACAATGCAATTCTGAACTTAGTTTCAGCTTCAACCTGAGAGGACTGTAAATCCCTAGATTGTTCTAAAGAATATGCAGTTTTGTTAAGTATTCTCTGAATATCAAAGAAAAAGATAAGATGCATAAAGATAAGACATATTTTTTTTCTCTGCCTTAGATGTTCCTTGTGAAGTGTATGAAATGTTTGTTTCAACAAAATAAGTATCTTTCTAAGGGCTAAAGTGAAACTCCATCTGTCATTGCCTCTTTTGACATTAAGAGTTTATTGAAACAATTCCTAAGGGCTCTTCTATACAGGCACCTTTATGCAGTATTTCTAGATGCTTAAGGAACTGATTCCCTATGAATTTGTGCCTACTTTGTCCTTTTCTCTGCTCTTCCAGTGTTCAGATTTAGGCTGCCTTTTATGCTACTATCTACTTTTTGACAGGTGATGCAACTTAACTTGCAAAACAAGTTATTCAACCCAAAATGACAGCCCAATTATAACTCCAAAAGTTGAAACTCATATAAAGATAGGTAGCTCTGGATGTGAATGTTTTTTCTCCATAATGCTTTCCCTTTTTTTATGAACAACTTTAAATTAAAGTCTACATTTTCTGCAAGTATCAGCTATAACTTTTTCATCTGAAAAATAGCTGACAAATTAGCAGTTAAAGTGTCATATACTTCAGAGCACACATGGCAGTTATTAAAATTCATAAGAACTTCACAGTGGTCACAGATCATGTGTCTTTCATCTATGCAGTGCTCTGCACAATTTTCATCAGACATTAAGAGAAGCATTTCTTCATTCCTCTTCACTCAGAGCATATGCTTTCTACCTAACTTCTGGAAA
Organism: Pardalotus punctatus; assembly: GCA_013400915.1. Classification (NCBI taxonomy): domain Eukaryota; kingdom Metazoa; phylum Chordata; class Aves; order Passeriformes; family Pardalotidae; genus Pardalotus; species Pardalotus punctatus. The sequence goes on from VZTX01028016.1 coordinate 331,384, forward strand.
GTGATCCTGTATAGTCTGCTGTGACTCATTGTAAAGCTCAGTGGGGACATGAGGCAAAAATTGAACTTGTAGCATGCTCTGAGTTCTTAATGAACTAGCAGGAACAGCCTGTGTGCTTATCAAAGTGTGATGTTTTCTCTTCCTGGCTTAATCAATTTGTGTGTTAATGTTCCTTGCTGACCTGCCAACCTAGCATCTGTCTGGTACATTCACCTTCCATTGCAATAATCTAATCTATAAGTACAAAAGTATAAAAGGCTGGTGAAAACCTGACACAAAGAGAATTTATATTAGATTTTTATGCAATGCAAAAGTAAAATAGCAATATCAGAGAGAGCAGGCCACAAAATACTGCATCAGAAAAAGCTTCTATTTAGTATTCCGCAGTATAATACCACAGTTCATACCTCCTTTGGTGGTTTATAAATCTGCTGATATTAAGTCTGTCTGGTGTCATGTGTGTAATAGATTAATAATTTTTTAGTTTCAAAGACCTTTTTGTTACATCATATAATTATCTCCAGGAGAAATACTTTCTTGCTAGCTTCATCTATGTCAGGTAAATTTTGATACAGGGAGCTTTAGTGCTGAAAATATTAATTTCTCTTTTGAAAGTGGTAGGAAAAGGAGGTACCAGTATTTCTTTCAGTAATTTTATTATTATTGTTGTCTGTAGCATATTGCTAATGATGACTTCGCGCTTTTTGTTTATCTGGAAATATTTGGGTGAGCGCATTGCATCAGCAAGAATATCAAACTTCAAAATCACTAGTGAGTCTCCTAAAAAAGATGCTTTCTACTGATTTCTGCAGTCTGCATTAGTCATATTTTTATTGAGCCTGGTTTCATTAATTTTGGTAAGATTTTCCCTAACATATTTCTCAATTATTATAAATTTCAGAATTAATTGAAATGACATGAATACATATTGTCTATTTACATGCACCAAAGAAAAATACTTATACAATTATTTCTTCCTGTTTTTGCCTTTTTGACTTTTCCTTCCTTCCTTCCTTCCTTCCTTCCTTCCTTTTTTAGAGTCCACCTACTAATGCTCTTCTCTT
>VZTX01028016.1:332563-381828 GCA_013400915.1 Pardalotus punctatus
TATTTAGTTATGCCAACCCCAGTTTCCACTTCATAACTTTTTTTTTGTTTCCTGCAAAATCCATTTGCCATCATTCTTAATTGATATTTAATTTGCCTCTTAGCATCTCATTTCCCTCTGTTATATTTATATTTTTAATTGCTGCCTTCACTTTAGAATACAGGATTGGATTTTAGGGAAATTAGCATATATATATATATATATATATGCGCTTTATTTTCCATTAAAATTAACCTGTATTTCTTTTTCCCTACAAAAGAGAAAAAGATAAGGCCTGTAGAAAGAGGGCTTGCAGCCACTGTCTTTCAGATATAGTTTTAATATGCATGTGTGAGCCAACTTTTGAAAATAATTATGGGGTGAACTAATAAAGACACTTAATATAACCAACAATACGTTCCTATATTGGAATATCCCTGTTGCATATTGTTGCATAAATAAGTGATGTTGTGGTTTTGCTTTATTTACTGAGAAAGAAAATATAGCAGGAAAATTAGTCAAGTCATCAGAAAGGAACTCTTTTTCTCATAATGTTCATATAATTTTTTTTTTATAAATATGAATGCTAATTAAAAATATATATAAGGGGCATAATCTATCTCTGCAGGACTTCACAATTAAATACAAGGAAGTTATGCTAAATGCATAATGTCTATTAGCAGTACTCTGAACCCTTACTGGATTTTCATAAGGAGCAATTAAGGAAAGATTAGAGGGAATAAAATGTGAGAGATGTTGTGGCTAAAAATATTTGACCCTCTTCTATGGAAATGTAAAAGCTAGCTGAGGACAAAAAGTTACTGAGCAACCTAGGAAAAAGGATTTATGGTTATCTAAAGATAAAGACTTATGGAATCCCACAGCAATTATTTTTTAAGCAAACTGAAATGCTGAATTTTTAAAGAGGTCAATAATGATAAAGCTCTACCTTTGTTGGGCATAATTTTACTGATGTTGGCAGTAAATATCAAAGGAAATTGTCCTACTAGTAGAATTTTTACATTTTACATCTATGAGTATACACTATGTTGCCAAAGTGTCCCTTTTTAAAATATTCTTCTACCTGCAACTCTTAAATAAATAACGCATAAAATATTTGTAAATTAGGAATTTCAGGTTTTTTTTAAGAAACAGTTACAAAATTATACTTCTCCTTGCAACAGTAAACTGCTCTGTGTTTTAATACCAGCCATTAATTTAATAAAATAAGCAAAATAATATCACAAACAGAAAATTTATTTATCATCTACCAAGTTTCACAGAAAAACTAATATTGGAAGAGCCCTCTGTAAACCATCTAGACCAAAGTCCTCCTTGGAGAATGGATATGTTTGAGTTACACAAGGTTGCTTAAAGTCACGTCTTGTTCAGTTCTGAAAATCTCTAAGTAAACTTAATTTAATGTTTGTTTTTTCTTCTTTTGTTTTACCTACATGCACATCCCAATTTCAATTGCCAAAACTATGGCCATTGTCTGTCCTCCTTTTACTGTGTTCCTCTGAGAAGAATCTGGCTTAGTATCTTTCTGTAATGAACACCTGCTGTGAGATCTGGTTTTTCCCCTAGTCCATGTTGATATGTGTGATGCTTGAGACAGACCCTTCTCACCCTACTTTCTCAGCACTGATGATATTACTTCTCATCATCTCCCTGATCTATTTTCCCCTAATTCCCACTTCTTTGCTTTTCCATGGGCTAACTTAATGCTATTATCTAGTATTCCAAGACATAAAGTAAAATCTCACAATAATAAAAAAAAAATCCCTACTCATCTATGGCAAATTGGTCATCTATTAAATCAGTTTAAGGTTCAAAGTATTATTATAATTAGCTAGTGTGTGACTATGCATTAACTAGAGCACAAGAAACATGCAGTTGCCTGAACTAAGACAAGATAGGTGAAGTGACATCTACCTGTTTTAGAGTAGGAATTAAAAAAATCCCAAGCCATTAAAGGAGAAAAAACAAATTAAATAGGACAGATTTTGCAGATCAATTGCTTTTATTGAGGAGAACAGAAATGTGTAAGCCAGGGTTTCCTTGTTCTCATATTTATTCACATATAAAATATTATATAATAGAAGAAAAGCTGAGTGTTATCATTCTTTTGGTAAGCATCTTGGCATAAAGACAATATCAAGAACAATAGAACAATAGAAAGCAGAACAATAGAAACTACACCGTAGACTCCACCTAAATGATGCTCAGGCACCCTCTCACATGGTAATATTCTAAAAGTCTGTGTTGCTGGTATTTACCTCTGGAATATTTCCTAAACATGAAGAACTGTGAATGAATCTTGTTTCTTGAAAACAACCTGAAAACCTTTTTAAAATGTAACCCCCTGTGCATGAAATTAATAGTACGTTAACAGATAAAGGAGTTGGAAATATAGTGCATGAATTTTATTTCAGCAGTAACAACTTTTTTTAATTTATTACAAGTAATATTCATCTTAACTCATGTAACTTCTTGTTAAGAATGCAGCTTGTGGGCAACATTAATAATGCAAATAGCCAAACCAGTCTTTGATATGCAGGCATTCAAACTTCTTGCTTCATTGCACTCAGTTCAATAACTATATTATTCATAAAGAAGCTCTGAACAATTTCCTATTTTAAAGCACAAAAATTAGACAACTTTCAACTGTGTAGTTACTATTCATTAGCCTTTAGACTTCCTTAAATTGTGACAAAGTTAAATACTGACATTTTACTATTGGAAAAACTGTAAAATAACTAATAATAAAAAGAACAATGTATTAATAACAGACATTTGTATCTATCATGAAATAATTCAATAATTCCAGTTCTTAAGTTATTTTCTTGTGTTTTAAATGGTAAATGTCAGCAATAGAGAGAAAATACCCACTTAGTTTAAAACAAAAATAGAATGAACTTTATTTTTGTTTTCTACTGCAAAGAAGGTTTTTCATTTACCCCTTTTTAAAGTTTTCTGTGGATCATAATATTATTTTACTGACATCAGCAAGGTGAACTGTGATTTATAAAACACAAATGTTGAAAAGTGTTGTGCATATTTAAATATACATGATTATCTGAACAAGTCTTGACCATCTTGTTTTTAATCTTTAAATTGCTACTGAAATTGATGAAATTATAACTGTGAGATTATTTTCAGAATTAAACACAATTCATAGAGAAATTCATCCATGTGTTTCTTCTAGCCAAAATCTTTTACTTGCCTTAATAGCATATCTTGTCCACCTGCGAAGAGATATAAAACAATTCATTAGATCAAATATGACTAAAATCAAAGAAATAATCTTCACTTTAGAGACATGTAGACTAACACACTATCCATAGGATTTCCCCGCATTTTATTTTGAAGACAAAGTGGCACAGATACTATTTTGAAAAACTAGACATAATATCTGGGAAATTTTTTCCTCACAGATTACACTACAGTCTTGATATTGCCAGGTCTTCTTCTTTTGTAAAGTCTTCACAGACAGACTGGTTTTATCTGCATGAGATATCATAGCCATTATTTTCACCAAATTACAGAAGATGATTTCTCAGTTCTTATAAAGTCTAGTTAAAAATAATTTTTTTTTAAATCACATTTTCCCATTAAAAAAAAAAGTAGTCCTCAACAAAACAAATAATTTATTTATTTTAAAGGTTTTTTTACCCATAAATAATGTAATTTAGAAGGGAAGGAAAAAATAACAACTTAATAAGGAAATAATCTTACAGGTCTTACTGCATATTTTTCATTACTTTAAGAAACAGAAAACGGGTTAAAGCACATGACAACAAGAAACTGACCTTTTACAGCAACAGACAAATTGGAGTTTTTGTCTGCAGAGAATGTTCTCCCTTAATCCTGTTTTCAATTCTGACTTAATTAGGGAGCATATCAATTGTTTCTGCAATGAAAAGATATCAAGTTTCCACATCACAATCACATCATGACCTAATACCATCTCATGGAACCATCCCTAAGATTTGCAGGATCCCTCTCAGTTCAGAAGGCTGAATTTAAAAGAGGGCAAGATGAGAAATGAGATGCAAGCCTAACAAGTTTTCAGAATACTGTTTTTCTGTAACTAGATAGACAAAAGGTTGCCTAACTGTAATGTCATATGGAGAGAACATATAGATAATTCTTTTAGACCCCATGATATTCTTGACCCTAGCCTTCACTTATGAACCGAACAAGGCTCCAGTTATCTCTTACAGAATTCTCTAGTCCAAGGCTGAGATCTTGTTCCATTTTCCATACCAGCAATAAAATTTTCTAGTTTTCCTTTTAAAATTTGTCATATAAATAGCCATGTGTATATCAGCAAAGGAGGACAGTTTTAGATTTTCAAATACTACATGACTACTGAGAATTTGAGAAGAGTTGTAAAAGGCAGTACAAAAAAGAAAATTAAAAATCTTTGATATTGCTGAATCAATGCTGTGTTTAAGTCACCTTCAGTATTTTTAAGGCCTCCACTCACACAACTCCTCCCCTCCAAAAACAGTGGCAATAGAGAAACAATCAATATTTAGAGACCATAGAATGACTGCATTTAATGTTTGTGAATAATGTCTTCTGGGACAAGATACCTCAGAATGAAAATATTTAACTAAGGCCGCATTTGAATCTGAGATTCTGAGAAAAATACTATATGTACAAAGTTTATGTATTTTTAATAAACTGATCATTAAAATTTCAAACCTGTTTTGTTATTGTACTGCAAAAGTATGAGTATTGTATCTAAAAAACACTGAGTCTTGCTTAATTGATGATTTTCCAGTAACTGGACCAAATAAGCCTGGCTTTGTTATTTGTCCTTGGCTCTGTTATTTGCCTTGCCACTGAAAAGGAAACAGTTATTCACATGCCTGAAACTGAGGCCCTTGCAAAAATCTTCTTCTTTCCATAACTATGTGGCATTTTACTGTAAGCCTTTTTCTTTATATTCACTTAGATGACTAAATGTACTGTAGTGCAGACCATATCAATATACTTCCCCAAAATGGATGCAGCCATGCCAAAGAATAGTTAATGTCACTGTTTAAAGGTTCAACAGCATCTTGGAGGTGGGGCTAAAATTTATTTGAATGTCCTGACTTCATCCCTTTTTAAGTGTCTAAACCTGGTCTATTTCCAAAATAACCTTATCCTTTGTGGTTCAGTTGCGCATATTTCTATTCTAGCAATGGAATAAAATTTAATTCCAGTTTTGGTAACATTAAGCATAAGCAAATTGAAGCCAGGAGTTTCTGGTCCGTTGTGATGAAAACTAATTTAAGGAGTACAAATCAGTGTTTTCAGTAGATGGGCATTTGTAGTTGCACTGTTTCAGAATTTTCCTTTCTCTCTCATGGAGAATATAGATAAACTGTACTTCTTGTACTTTCTTAATCTCTGTGTTTTGTGTTAGATGTTGTACAAGCCTGACCAATAGGTCTTAGGGGCTGGATTCCCTTTGACCAATAAGTACTTGTTTATTAGTGTGTATAAAAAGAAGTTCTTGTAAATAAATTTCTCTTCTTTGCCATCTTGAAGTCTGTCTGCCTGACTTCCCTACCTGCTTCCACAAATCCCACGAATAACAGAAAAGCAGCTAACAGGCATTCATATCTCTATCTCTCTTGCTTTTTCTGGGTTTTGTTAGAGGCCTTTGCCACAGCACCCACCACAAAGAAATCAATAACCACATTTGGGACCTCTATTAATGGTCACTATTGCCGCATAAGGATCACTAGAAATTAACATTTTGACTTAGTGAGAAACCCACTATGTGCTTGTACATATTTTAAAGCACTACAGCCAGGATTGCAATTTCTGCTTCTGAATCACTGCAATAGAAAGAATAAATAAAAAGTGTTTGGGTCACAAAGCCCCAGCATAAAGTTTTAACTGCTTCTTCATGTCCTAACCCTGGTTATCCACAGAAGTGACGTAGATGTGCCCAAATTTTCTCCTGGTGTTAGCAACCTGAGCAGAAAAGAACATGTGATATCTATCATAGAGCCTGCTTTTATTACACTGTGGCTGTTTTCTTGCATAACCAGGAAATCTGGATAATTCATAAAATGTTTAGATGAGCACTCAAGTTTTAGAGTCCTATGATAATTCAAGTACCAAAATCTTTGAAATTCACCCATCGCTGTTAGGGCTTAAGTAAGTCCACAGCCTGTCAATTGCTTGTCATAAATCCAAGTCATTAATTACACTGTCTCTATGAGGAGTTTCCAATTAAATCCATTTAATACTTTCTGCACTAATGGCATTGTCTTTGAAAGCTGAGTATTCAGCTAGGGTCTGGGGGCTGGGGGAGGGGGATTCATCTGACTAAGATAATAGAAACCCAACTGACTGGATTGAACCTACAGCAGATAGATTTATACATTCCTATCTTCACATTTTTCATATCTAATTTCTTTTGAAGTGTCTAACACATATCTGAAGTGACTTTGGCACTAGGGATAGGAAACCTGATTGAGTTGAGTACTTTGATCCTAGATGTAGGTATCAACTGATCAAACTGACAACTATTCAATATATATTTCTTCAATTTACTTAAAATATTGAACAATATTTCAAAACCATGTTTGAGAATATGAGCCCTGGAGTTTCATTTGTCTTCTATTGCCTTTAAAACTTTTCAGAAATGTCAAGAGCTAACTGTATCTCTAAACTTAAGAGTAACTATAGTGGGATACACTTCCCCCAACTTGTTTATGAAGTCTTCTGAATGTAGTCTGATGGCCTAAAAAGGAGCAGCAGTAAGTGTGCAGAACCATTTCCTAACTAAGAAAGGTCTTTAACTCCTTTCTTTTAGACTACCCCTGTCACAGGAAATTGCAAATATTGGGTGTAAGAGAAAGTCTATCTTTATTATTATATATTTATATAGGAACTGAACCTCTTTAGCTAGAACATAATAAATATATGCTAGCTGTATGATTTAAAACAATGATATAATCACTGCAGCAAATAAGGATTCTGGTGATACTGGATCAGAAAAGTGGAAACAGTTAAGCTTAGAGGATAGACAACTTGAAAACAAGGAATTTATTTGTTAACCAAATCAAGATCTTTGATAATAGTTAAGTATAGATTGTGACTTGGATGGCACACAGTCTCCACTGTGTACACTTTAAGCCTGTGGTGATTTGACCCTGTTTCCATGCCAGCTTCCCACCAAAGCCCCTCTAACACTCCCCTCCTCAGCTGGACAGGGGAGAGAAAATATAAGGAAAGGCACATGGTTTGAGATAAGGGCAGAGAGAGATCACTCACCAATTAGCATCACAAAAAAACTTAAAAGACTGAACTCAGAGAAATTAGTTCAATTGATATACAATAAAATCAAAGTAGGATAATGGAAAATAGAGAACAAATAATAAAAACACCTTTCCCCAACTGTCCCTGCTTCTTAGGTTCAGCTTCACTCCCGATTTTCTCTCCCTCCTGCCCTCAGTGACACAGGGAGATGGGGAGTGGGTGTTGCAGTCAGTTCATCCCACATTGCCTCTGTTGCTCCTTCTTCCATAGGAAGAGGGCTCCTCACACTCTTCTCCTGCGTCACCTGTGGGGTTCCCCTCACAGGAGAGAATTCTCCACCAAATCTGAGTTCTTCCCACAGGCTCCTGTTCTTCATTAATCAATCCAGCGCGGGTCCCTTGCACGGCATGCAGTCCTTCAGGAATACACTCCTTCAGCACAGGCCACCACAGTCTCACAAATCTTGCCAGAAAAACTTTTACAGCATGGTCTCCTCTCCACAGGGGGCCACAGGTTCTGCCAGGAGCCTGCTCCAGTATGGTTTTCCCATGAGCCACAGCCCACTTTGGTCATCCATCTGCTCTGGTCTGTGGTCCTGCACGGACTGCAGGTGGATCTCTGCTTCCCCATGGACCTCCATGGGCCCTATGGGACAGTTTGCCGCACCATGGTCTTCACCATGGGCTGCAGGGGAATCTCAGTTACAGTGCCTGAAGCACCTCCTGCTTCTCTTTATGCACTGACCTTGGTGACTGCACGGTTGTTTCTCTCACATATTCTCCCTCCTTTCCCATTTTTAAATCAGTTATGCCAGGGGCACTGCCAACACTGCTGACAGGCCCATCCTTGGCTAGCAGTGAGTCCGTCTTGGTGCTGGTTGGCCTTGGCTCTGTGGGACATGGGAAGCTTTCTAGCACTTCCTCACAGAAGCCACCCCCATAGTCCTCCACTACTGAAACCTTGTGCACAAACCCAAAACAATGTTGTTAATAATAACAGCATTTTTCTATTACATATAACTGTGTGAATGAGCTGTAAACAGCCTCATTATTGATTCACCTATCTTTTTTTTAATTAGCCTGCTGGTTTTTAATTTTGTTCTGTTGTTTCTTTCCTCTTTTCTTGAGGGCAAAAGTGACAGCCTTACAAATATTTTTAGACTCTCTTCAATCCCCAAGTAGAAAGAAAGACTATAAGACACAGAACCAAATTATTTAAATCTGCTACTTTTAAAATGCCTATCTAGTCTGTAGGATACATTGATTTAACAATAACACATTTGCATAGATGAAGGCACATACTTGAGGCCACCAAATACAGGTGTCTGAATTTGATCTTGTCTTTCATATTTTTTCCTGTTATTCTCTGTCTTGTGGGCATGATGGAAATAAATGGCTGAAATGGAGATGAAAGTTAGAATCTTAAACAAGACACAGGGATCTCATTCTCTCTAACTCCTGTAACACTGTAGAGTCTGTTACTGTGCTGATGCTTATAGTAATATTTGAAAATGGTTAATTTGTTTTTTCAACTGTTTGTTCTTGACAGTTGAACAATCAGACAAATAGCCTACAGTTTTTGATCCATTGACATTTCTCTTCTGGCTCTCTAAGAACTTCAGATAAAAGAATCCCTTTCACTTTCACGAAAGATGACAGAAACTCACACTGTGCTTATAGATAACACACACTAATATTTTTTTTTTAAGTAGAAGAAGAGGAATTGCTTTTCTGCAGCTTCTGTTCCAGCCATTGCATTATAAATATTTTCAGACTCTGTACATTAGAGTAAATGTTCTGCAGATTGAACTTCTAGCCACAAAGCTGTAAAAAACTCAACCGAAACAAAACTTTTTTTAGCCCTCAAAAAACTAAGAATGTAAGAGATTCTCTGATCCTTTGTAAACACCATAGGTGCACAATAATTGCTTAAAGACAGATAATCCATTATTAATCTTGAACAACTCTATGAAGCCAGTCTCTTTATAACAGATTAAGTCCAACATAAATAAGTATCACAATTTGACTTTGAAAAATAAGGCAATAAAATGAGAACTTAGACTGCATGTTCTTCTCAAAGAAGGCCTACTTGTGAGCATAGTGAATTTTTTACTTTTCTTTGTACAGTTAGTTGATAGCTACACAAATTTTGTGTTTATAGTATAGCTTTCTGTTGAGGATTGACCCTGGCCAAATACCAGGGACCTACGACATCTGCTCTCTATGCTCTCTCCTGCCGCAGCTATGCAGAGGAGAGGAATCAAACTAACACAAACACACTGGACTCATGAGTTGAGATGAGGCACTGGTGGGGAGGGGACGCATGAGAACATGAGCAAACAGGTGAGAAACTTAAGTTGCAAAGTGATTTATTAACCTAAGAGAGTCAGAGGACAAATGAGAGGCAAAAATTAGCTCTTAAGACACCATTTCTTCACTTACCCCCCTTCCCTCTTAAGACACCATTTCTCAGCTCACCTCCTCCCTCTTTCACACAACCAACAGCTCTGGGGTGGGGCAGGGTATGGGGGTTTCTCTTTGGTCAGGGTCAGTCCACCAGGGAGAAGAGTCCTCTACTCAGCCATGGGGTCCCTCCCACGAGAGACAGTCCTGTGTGAACTTCGTTGGCATGGGTCCAATCTCATGAGCAGCAGCCCGGCTGAAATCTGCTGCAAACATGAGTGCTTGTCCATGGGGTGCAGGGTCCCAAGCCGAGGCCAGGTTTTTTCCATCCCGGGGGCAAGGCCTTTCTCTCTCGTCCACAGCCTTTGCAACTCTCAGTCTCTGCTGGGACTCCCACTGGATCACAGCTTCCTCCAGGCATCCCCCTGTTCTTCTGGCATGGGCACCTCCCCACGGGCTGTGGGTGGATCTCTGCACCCCCGTGGACTCCATGGGCTGCAGGGGGACCACCTGCTCCCCCCATGGTCTTCACCACGGCCGGCAGAGGCTTTCCAGCCCCGGTGCCTGGAGCACCTCCTCCCCCACCTTCTCCACTGACCTTGGTGTTTCCATGTTGTTTTCCCTCACATATTTTTACCTCCTCCTCCTCCTCCTCCTCCTCTGGCTAAAAGGAAGTGCGTGCACCCATTGTTTTGATTTCTTCTTAAATATGTTTTCACAGAGGCATAACTAACATTTCTACTTGGCCCAGGTTTGTTCAGCAGCATGTCCATCATCTTCAGAGCCAACAGAGAGTGGCTCCGCTGGACAGGGTGAAAAACTTCCAGAACGTTCACAGAGGACACACAGGAGCCATCTTTGTGCCCCTCCCTACCCACTAGCAAAAACTGGGCCAAGTAAAACCACCATACTTTCTTGTGACTTAAATTAAGTATCTTGAAAAAGGAGCAGGGTTTTCATCTTTTCTTATAGGATCAGTTGAAATTGCATTCCTCTCAGTTGAGATATTGTCGGATTTAAAAATAAAATCTTTTTCTGTTCCTTCTCTTAGTTTTCAAGGGATTTTCAAAGCAATTTTTTTACTATCTGCAGAGAGAAATAATGCCTGTAACCCAGAAACTCAGTGAAATATGAACAAGGAAAACTGGGCATTTCTCCATTTTTCTTCCCTAAAATTCCTGTCCTAAAAAAAATGTATCTTGTGTTATTTTATCTTTTCTTTCTTCTTCTCACCATAAAACTGAGAAGATTCTATCAGTTTTTTTTTTTTTTTTTTTTTTTTTTTTTTTTTAAACTTTGAAGAGAAAGTGTGGGAAAATAAGCAAGGTCAATAGGACATGAACATCCTCTCCCAGATTTATCTTAATTTCTTGGACTTAAACAAGTCTACCTGTCTTAGAGCATGTATGTACGTGAACAGATGCGGTAGAATCAAGATCATCTGCCCACAACTTCATTCAGAGCTGTCTGAACTGCTTTCAAATGTGAAACACATCAGTGCAGCAAACAAATGATGTATCTTCCTGACTGATCAGTAGCTCTGCCCTGCTTAGCTTGGTCCATGCTCAGGGTTCAAGGATATGTGCACTTTCCCATCTCCTTCCATTCAACAGGCTTTGATTTTTCCTAGTTAATCCAGTAGAAATTATCTGCACCACTTCAAGACTGACTTCAGTTTTTCATTAACATGAATGACCAGCCTTGTGCATGTGTATGTGTTTAAAAACTCCTTTCAAGAAGCCATAATAAAAAATCTGCAATGATTTTTACAGGAAGAGGAGTCAGGGAGAATTAAACCAGTTCTTTACAACACTGTAGTGATAATTTTTATGTCAATGTAATTTTTTGGTGTGTGTTAGTTTAATTGTGATTGCCTGTGTTTGACATTGCAATAAGGAAAATTGAAATTAAATCTTCAATTAAAGGAAGTTCAAGCAGAAATTGATTTTTTTTCTTTAATTAACCTATTCCTTAGGAAAATACAGCCTTTGCAAATCAAACACAACAGGATTTGAAGATAATCAAAAGGCAGCAAATGTTGCCTTTCCATGGCTGTAATTTTTCATGGCTAGAATTTTCCAAACTGTTGATGCTCGCTTGAACTTGCCTGGGAAGGAGGAGGTACATTAATTTGCTATCTGTTTCTTTACAGGCTATTTAGCTTTATATTGTTCACTAAACAGGGAAATTACAGCATCAATCTTTACACTAAGCACGTGATGTAGGTCTATTTTGGAAAATGTTTGTTTCAGCATTAATATTTAAAATAAATATTTATGATCTCCAGTGAATAGATTTTTTTTTTATTTTCCCTTTTAAATCTTGTCAATAATTTTCAACACGTATATTGATGGGACTCCCATGCACCTGTAATATTTCAAGCCCAGAAGATATTGCAAAACATGTTTATTTTTGCTTTAAATATCTAGCTGTTAGGCATAATAAATTAAATGAAGAAATTAAACATTAAACTGGCAGTTTTAACCATCTAGGTACAAAAAGGAGAACAGTTTGCTGCAGTGCTTGCATGTGGGCATGTATTTCTTCTATATGACACATCCCCTGAAGGGCCTCTGGGAAATTCCATCTTGCTGTGATATAAATGAAATGTTCCTCTTTCAGTATCCTGCACCATACTTCAGCAGCAGGCATCTTCCCAATGTCCTTCAAAATATAAAGAACTGCAGCAATGATGTGCCCAAGGAGAAACCTGGGAAGCACTTGTTAAAATTCCATCACCAAATTAAGTGGAAGCTTGGAGTGATTTTCCATCTTCTGATGCAAATTGCAGGTTCATGCAGAATGTGAAAACATCTATTCCAGAGATAAATTATTTCTAGACTTTTAATACAACTACTTTGGAAGAGCAAATATTTTGCCTGTTGGATAGGGCTGCACTGCATCAAAGGGCAGTTAAAACACCTATCTCCAGGCTTTCTTACATTGCCTTAATATTCTTGATACGGTAGATGTTGGACATAATACAATTTTTTGTAATATCATTGAAATTTTTCTTTTTTAAAAAATCAGCTCTTTAATAATTGTCAATTAAAAATTTCATTGAAATTGATAAACTAGTTTGTGCATTCTTGTAATACCTTTGAACTACTAGCACACTTATTTTAACTTAAAAAAACCCCTAAAACAATGAACAGCAGAATTAGTTCTATTGCAATGTAAGATAGTCATTTTATGTTCCCAGTTGTTATGGGGAAATGGAGTAAATAAGATTTCATTATGTCTTTTAAATGAAAAATACAGTAACTAATGGTTTTAGGATTAGAAGGATTCTTTTGAGAGAAGGAAAATAATGGTGACTATTTTATCCTAACCTGTATTGCACTTAAATTTAAATTTATCCTGTAGAATGTCATACATTCCATCAGGTTAATGTAGACAGATGATTGATCTTTATAAAATACACTTGTAGAAACACCTTCTGTTTATTTGTGAAAAAATAAAAAATATCTCAATAATTTCCACAGATACAAGGAAAAAGAAACATCTTTTAGAGATTCAGATAGCTACAACCATAAGGAAAAAAATTATATTGCAATGGACAAATTACATTTACTTTATTTAATGAAATAACTGTGTTCAGAAGTAATCTCTGGAAATTGTCTCACATAACCTCCCTGCTCACAGCAGGCTCAACAGATATGTAGTTTGGTCTTGGATATATATGACATCTTTGTAGCACTCTTCCTTATCAGACATTTAAACAAACAGTATCCATCACTCCCTCTGTCCTTAGAGCCTTCTCCAGGCCAAATAAACCAAATTCATTCCGCCTTCCCTCACATAAAAAAATGTTCCAAGCTCTCATTCATCTTTATGGCTCTTTCCTGGACACACCATAGAGTGTCCATATTTTACTTCTGCTGACAAGGACAGAATTAGACCCCATATTCCACACAGTCCCACCAGTGCTGAGTAGAGAGGAAGGATCATCTCCCTCAATCTGCTGGAAATGCTTTTCACAGTCCAGGTCAGAAGGCTGTTGAAACTCTTTTTTGCAGGGCCACATTAGTGCCTCATGAGCATCTTGGTGTCCACCTGGAGATCAGGGCCTTCTCTGCAAAGCTGCTTCCCGTACAGTTTGTCTCTAGCCTGTATTAGTGCCCAGGATTATTTTCTAATGGCAGGCCTATGCATTTCCCACTGTTGAACTTCATGAGATTCCTGTTCTTCCATTTCTTCACTCTCTCCGTGTCCCTCTGCATGGCAACCTGCCTGTTTGGTATATCAGTCCCTACTCAGATGGAGTTCATGCCACTGATCACCGTGGTCTGAGACCAGAAGTTCAGGCAGTTTTGAGTGCACCTCACTGTCCATTTATTGGAATTTTATGTGAAACAATGTCCAAAGTCTTGCTCAATTGAGAAAAAGAGCAGTGTTTTTACTGATTTTGCCTGCAACTGAGTTAATTTTCTTCACAACAGTCCTCATGGTGCTAGATTTTTTTAAATTAAAGCATAAATGATGCTTTAGCTCTTTCTGTGCTAGTTCTTTCACAGTGTCAAGGCCTTCTCTGTTTCTCATTCTGCTCCCTCACCAAGTAGACTCGGGGTGCACAAGAAATTGAGAGAGCTGACCCAAATTGGCCAAAGAGATATTTCATACTGTACAATGTTGTGCTCAGTCATAAAACTGGGAAGGCACTGATAGAAAGAGTTTTTCTAAAATTGCCATTGCTCAGCAACTGGCTGGGCATTGGTCTGCTAGCTGTGGGCAATATCTTTTACATCACTTACTAAGGTTTTGTTTTGTCATGGTTTTCTTTGATCTGCGAGTTTTCTCTGTCTTGTCCTTCCAATTCTCTCAGCCCTCTGACTCCAGGGCAGGGGTGTGCCTGTAAGAGGTGGGCTGTGTGGTGCTAGGCTTCCTGCAGGGGTTAACCCACCACAGCAGCTCCTTCACTGAATGAGTCATTCTGCTGTAGGGAGCAACCAGTTTGGTCAGGTATGATTTCCCCTTTGACACTCCATGTAGACTACTCCCAATTATTGCCTTGTTTTTAATGTGTTTGGAAATTTTCTCAGGATTATTTACTCCATCTTCACAAGGATTCAGGTGAGGCTGATCAGTCTGTAATACCCTGCATTGTCTTAGATTTCAGATCTTGAGATGCAGCTGCTGATTTCTCACCAGCATTAAAGAAAGAAATAGAAAAGAAATAACTTAGATTTGACCCCAGTAACAAACTAATCCCAATTTCCTCTTTCTTAAGTCCCTTTGAACAGTGTTGGAAAATTCTCTTGGTCCTTCTTGCTATAAGGAAAGTGTTTGTGCTAAATGGATAACACAAACAAACAAAGAAACACACCAAAAAAACTGCAACACACCCCTCTCCCTAAAACCCAAGAATGGAAGGTACAGAAATTTGCTTTTTAAAAAATTTTCTGGTCAGATAAGGTCTTGTTGGTCACTGAAGCTGAGAACTCCACCAAAATAAGGGATATGTTGTCATATTCTCACAGAAGGTTTCACCCTGCATTTGACTGAGGGGACAGCTAGAAGTGAGAAGTGATGAGTGTAATATGGAGAATCAGGTGTGGTGACATCATTGTGGTGTTGCTTAAATGCAAGTGAAAGTGAAGGCTACAATTGGTGTCATCATGTTTAAGGGACAATGACTTTGCTGTGTTACCATGGCACAAACGGTCACAGAAAGACAGGGCTGGAAGAATTCTAATGAGTCCACTTACCCCACATATGCACAAGGCAGGATAAAATATAGTTATACTGCTGGTTTTGCCTTACATATTTCAAAAGACTTCTACTGAAGCATATTCTACAGGAATAAAAGAATTCTTATTCACAACCTTTAGCAGATCTAGTCGAAGTGGGGGTATAGTAGTTTGCCTGGAATAAAACGATAGTCCTTAGTACTAGCAATATTAGAAATGTTGTGATAAGCTATCTCCTTGACTAAAAACATTGCTGAAATATCTTTTATACATATAGAGCTAAAAGAACTGCAAAAAAGAAAAATACAGCTGATGTCAGTCAATACACTCCTATTGACTGCAATAGATCTAAGTCTATTTACAGCAGCTGAGACCCTGGCTCCAAATTTCATAGCTCAAACTCCCTATAAAACAGCGAGGAGAAGTTTAAGGAGGCAAACAACCCACAAAATTAAATTGATCTGCAAATGTGGAGTATTTCTCACCATAAATTAATTTGTCAGCACATAGTTGCTTTTATAAAGTAATTTCAAGGATCTCATTTAACAGTGAAGGAACTGAAGTGTCAGTCAATTGTAGTTTGTAGGTTTTGCCCTTCAGCATCCCCCATATAAATGACTAAAAATAGGTTTTTTTTAATTGAAAGCCTGAAAAATCCCTGAAACAACAGCAGAACAAATTCAACTGCAGTAAAACAGCATAAAGCAAATTTACTAGGATAATATGTATGCAATTCATCATCACAAGTGTAGTAACATTTTAAGTAACGGGATGTCTGCTCCCTGGGCACACTGCAATTAAAATGAGTTCATAACAAATGTGTTCATTAAACTGAATCTGCTCAAAACAAAAATGTAAAAAGAGACATCAGAGGGATTATTTCTTGTAGTTTCCTTTGTTTATCTTTTCCTCTTCTTCCCTCTCTTTTCTTCCGTATTTGAAAGGGAAATATTTTTCTTTTATAGACACCCACTTTAGATGCTAAGTTATGGTTGTTTTATTAAATTTTCCTACATAAACTTTATATGGAAATTTGTGTTTCTTCTATTAAGGTTCATTTTGCTTATTCATTGAACTAGATTATAGAAAAAAGCATATAAGTTAACTCTAAATGTCTCATGTTTGGTTTTTGTGGTAGCTGCCTTTTTGTCAGCTATATGAGTTATGTGTTCTTCTAGATTCATGAGAGAATTTTATCCTGCTGAGAATAAAAAACATGTCACAGGCATTTTAAATCTGTTTAGAGGATCTGATTAATCTAATAGAGGAGCAGATGAGCTATCCTTTCTTTCTCTCCCTCTCCCTCTCCCTCTCCCTTCCTCTGCTATATTTCCTCACTCACTATTGGCTTTTATTACAGCAATTTGTCTAGATCTAGCAGAGCTGAAGGGGATTACAGAGGAAGAAGTGCCTTCCTACGTAGTTAATAGTTACTCTATGACATGAATTGCTGTTTCAGGTTACAGAAAGAGTGATGAAAGAAATACAGTTTCTAGTAATTGAACTTATTTGAACTAGTTCTATTCTCACTGATAAAGGATGTAAATCAGGAGTAGATCTGGTTGCACACAGAAAACTAGTGAAGGTATACTAAAGACCAGAGTCGGATGCTATTTAAATAATAAACTATAAATTTAAGTGGTTTTTTTTCACAATTGTAAAGGAATCTTGCTATTTGTTACAGATCTGTGGAAGTTGCAATTATTTAAAATTAATAGTCAAGCCTTTGGACTAATTAACTGTTAATGGTTTCTTCACTTTCAAATAAATGAAGCCATAACAAGAAATATGAAGTAATACATTTCTGAAAAACAATGCTGGAAAATGGAGTTCTTACATCAAAAGTTTCAAAAGCAACTGATACTGTACTCATTGATTTTGGCAGAATCTGGATGCCTGCATTTGACCTTCTGAGAAGCGCTTGGGTGTGTAACTTTCTTAGTGACCTTTTCTTCCAAAATACTAAACATGTAATAATTTCCATTGTCAGGAAAGGGGAAAAAAAAATCTAAGTGGGGCTAGAGCTGATAGAGATTAGTTCACTCTGAGCAAATACTAAGTGGACATGATGTCCTGAAGTTCTACATTTTTGTCTTAAAGAAAAAAGATTTTTCTCAGCAACTTCAAACCATGTAATATTTTTGCTTAACTTGAACAGTCACTGAGCCACTGCAGTTCTGCCACTCTCTGAGCTCAAAGAAGTTTCACAGGCAGCATAAAAGTCAAAGTACAGCTAGAAACTAAATATCTTCAGAACACACATACTCCAAGGTCACCTACTCACACAATACAGACACTGTTTATGGACTTCCATTTTTCGTGCACAGTGGCTTGAGTAGATGAAAAAGTACTGGAGGATGGGTTAATGGGAATTTAAATAAATCTAAGGTGGACAGTCTTAGGAACCTACCTGTACTTTCTAACTGTGTTTTAGCTTCTAGGACATTCAAATAGGGCAGGAATGACCTCTGAGTATGCTCCTAGGTTTTATTTACAAGTTAAGTTGTACTTTATCACACCTCTGAGTCTGTGGATTGTCTTTAAGAGGGAATTTTCTCTGCATCCCAAGTGGATGGACACTATAGCTTATAGCTATGAGCATGTTATTTTGAAGATCTTTGTGCTTAGTGTTTTCTGATGACTCAGGGCTAGTTTCTTCCTCAGAAACTCAGGTTTCTTGAATCTTTGCTCTAAAAAAGCATTATGATATGTACTGCAGGAAAGACTTGGAGACCACATGTGGTTGTGGGTTCCAATTCTGAAACAACTCACTTTAAAGTGAGAATTTGATATCTCTTGTGGGAAAACTTGTTCCTTTATGGGATACAGAGGTGTAACTGAACTTTGGATAGTGCACCATGAAACCCAGAGTCAGGTTTACAGAGTCCTCATAAAACAAGTGCAAAAAGCTGTATATCTTTGAGTGGTCTCTAAGCCAAACAGTAAAACTGCACATATTGAAATAAGAAACACTGAGCCCTGATTGAAGTCTGCAATCCTTTCCCCAGCTATGCCATGAGTTTTTGTGAAGAAGTGCTAGCCATTTGTGATTTATGTGAGATCTTTCACTTGAAGTCAAGTAATGAAGTTTAGCTTTGGGCTTTTTTCCTCCCAAATAATTTTCTAGACCTTACAGTGAAGTTTTGATTTCTTCTCTGACTGCAAGACTCCACCACCTCCTGCCATGCCAAAAGAGGCACTAACCTCTGAATGGAACCTGCATATTACAGGAGGGCATATGAAAGTTATCTCAGTAGAAAGGAAGAAATCTACAGTTTCTTGGCTCTGATCACATCACCTGTCCAACAATGTTGATTTCTGAATTTTGATATCTGCTCCAAGACTTATTATGCATTACTCTATATAATGAAGTATGTTATGTTTTAATAATATAATTATTAAGAGAAAAAAACTTTGGCTTGCAACACACATTTAGCCAAAACTTTCAGCCTTACCTTCATTCTTCTGAGTACACTGAAGAACTTTAGGTTAAAAAACAATTCTATTGTTTGCTAAGCTATAAATGGGACATTAAAATTGAAAAGAAGTTAGCACTCACCAGCTGCATGAAATTGATGGCAGGTAGATAAATCATATCTTCAAATCTGTGTGTGTGTATATATATATATATATATGTATGTATATGTGTGTGTGAGTGTGTGCAGATGAGAGGTTATATGTGCATATCTTAATAAAAAAATGAGTTTTTTATATAAAAGTACTTAGAGTTTTGTGAATGGCTATAATAAATAATAAGGAACACTTCTAAAATTTTTAGTTATCCTAGCCCTTTGTAGACTTTCTCCATCAATGGTTTTGGTTCTACTAAATTTGAAATAATCTAAAATCTGCTCACTCCATCTTATAAGAAACAAAAGCAGACATACAGCCAATTACATCTCTCATTATTTAATATGTCATTATGCAATTTTCTCTTCTGGTGTTCAGATCTCTAATAAAGTTATTTGACTTTTCCTGTGTAGCTTTGCACAATTAAATGTTTCTAATTATGGGCCAGATACCTGCCCCTTCATATCTTATCAAAGTGAGATAGATGAGTACTATTTAGCTCTGAGTAATTCTTTGGAACAAAATTGTAAACTGTCCTTCTGCCCATTTTAGAACAGAAAAACTTATTTCCTGTTTTTTTAAACTGTCGTTGACAATCTGGAGATTACTTCAAAAAACAAAAGAAATAGTACTAACTTTGATCAAATGTCTATATTCTAGATCCTTTTCTTTCACTGTGGGATTCAGTCCACCTACCTTAGAAATCTATTACACTTAAATTATCTGCTGATAAATATCTTATATTAGATAATCCTGTTTTGTACTTCAATATCTTAGAGCTTCTCAGATTAATTTTTAGTAACTTATTTGAACACCTCAAATCTAATCTCTTCTTAATGCCCTGTATGTGTATGGAAGGCACCGCTCTAATCTTATTTGACGTGGCTACTCCCAGTCTTCTCAAAATTTCTTTGTGTTCCCTAGGAAAATGTCCTGTGAAGACAGAGGAGATGAAGGAGCATGTGTGTTTTCAGGTAGCCACAAGAAGCAGAGAATACAGCAAAAGAAAGCTGTCAGGTCTCATGATAAGTGAGAAAGAGAGAAAACCCTGGCCAAGCAACACAATAAATAATGGGAATAAAAATAATAATAATGGGATAAAAGGGAATAATGGGAATAAAAGTTCTCATACCTGACAGGAGCAAAACTGACTCTTTTTGAGACCCTTCCTTGATAACCAGAGTGACAGGGATCAATGGTTAGGAGAGTGTCCTCCCCAGTTAATCCTGCTGGGCACACAGTATGCAGTGATCAGGAATGTTTCTGCCCCATGCTCTGTGTTTAATACAAAGAGTATTTATAGACCTTACAAAGACCACTGCTCTCTCTCAGATTTTTGTTTCCTAAGTAATATGCAGGTATATGCAGATGTTGCTATTTTAACTTTTTTTTGGTTTTTTTTTCCGGTAGGAGAACGGGCATGTAATAACTACATAATTTATTGCCTGGCACTTCCTGACTGAAAACTCTTAGAAGCATCGAAAGTTTAAGAAATAAATATTGTAGGAAACTGTGATTTCATCTGACTGAGGTGTTTTTATTTCATTTGAGAAGGGTGTTTTGGGGAGAGGGTGGTGTTTTTTTTTTTTTCTTGAAACTGTAATTTGTAGATGAGTATAGACTTTATAAAGTTTTTTAAATTTCCATCTCCTGTGTGTTCCTATTTTTAGTGGGGTTTAAATTCTTTGTTCTTCCACTCATCAATGTTTTATTCAGCTGTACTAAAATATAATTCTCAATAGCCTCTCAGAGTCAAGGAATATGAAAGGTATCTTTAAGTGATTAAAGGTGTAAAGGGATGAAATCTACATCTAGTAACTTGTTCCAACCAACTTTTGTGGAAATTTTCATATTATCAAGACAGTTTTGCCTTTTATAAACTCACAAGTTACTCAGGTACTCTATGGAAACTTAAGCTAAAAGGTTGCTGTGATGGTAAACTGGGTATGGTAAAAGTGAATGTAAGTGTATGAACACTTGAAACAAGAAGTTACTTTTAGAAGAATCAAGACTGCTAAGAAACCAGCTTTAGAGGGCTGCTTAGATTAAAAGACAGTGTTGATCTAAGTCAGTATGGCCGTAAAGTGGTTGCAAAATATTTCACAAAAGAAAAGATTCTTCACACAATGGAATGAAGTTTTGGAGCAATATTTCAAAAGGAGCAGTAGTATATTCTTGCAAAAGACAAACTACAAGTCTTCCTATGGAATTATGTTTTATTTCCCCAGAAGCCTCTCTGGTGCATAAATTTACAGAAACACAGAACGAAAAATTGCATAATACTCTTTCTTTTCAATACAGTTACTTTCCAACAGCGCATTACTCACTGAAGTCTTCATTTCCTTCTGTAGCCCCTAATTGCTGAATTGTCCAGAGCAGCTCTGTACATCCAACATGTACATGTGCTGACTGAATTCCAGTGCTGTGCTGCTCAGCTAATAGGCACTCCAAAAGAAAGCTGTCATGATCATATGTCAGCTTTTCTTTCACTGAGACAGCTCAAAGAACCACTGTCCACTTTCAAGATACTTCTTGAAACCTGGTGGAATTTTTCAAGCCTTCAATATCAGTCACAATCTTTTAGTGGGCTTGAAGGCATCAGATGAGTGACGGTCAGGCACACAGTTGAACAGTGTACCAGAATGCTCTATTTTCTTAGGAAGCCAAGCAAAAAAAATACGGTAGTGTGAAGACGTTCTTAATTGGTTTAAGGAAAAACCTTAACCTTAAATGAAAATTTTAATCTTAAATGTTCCAGTTGCTCAAAATAAGACAAAATTAAAGTAAAATATAAGTCAGAGACTGTTCTAATCATTAATATATTCATATTAGAGACTTTCCTATTACAAAGAAAGCAGAACTGTTGGAGCTCTGCTGACAGCAGTCAGAGTTAGCTTATCAAAATGTGGAAATAATTTCAAGTGAGTTAGTAATTGTCCACTACTCATTCAGAAAAGCTTCACTCATTTATTAGTGATTTCATATTTGAAGAAGTACACTTCAGTTCTCTTTGTGACAAGTCTTTGAGACAATTTTTGGCTTACATTGTTATTTTGATAGAGTATCATGCTCAAGGCGATGATTAATAGTCTGGATATTTCTCTCAAGATAAATTAGAAGTGTCACGAAGTCATTGAAATACAGTGAAATAAACTTTAAGATGTGAATAGGACACGATAGTGTTTCTGGAACTACTTTTCATCGCAGTGAGGAATGCAAGAATCTTTTTATCCTTCCAAAATATATTTCACTTGTTTGAACAGACAGATGCCACTTAAAAAAACAAAGTTCCCTTGCACTTGAGAACAAGGAATAAGAGCCTGCAATTGTTTAGCTTTCTTTACTTTAATCTCTCACTACAAGTAGTGCTCTTGAGGAGCAGAAGATATTTTGCATTAAAGTAACATGCTTTAAAAGATTCCACAACCTTTAAAACATGCTTTAAAAAATCACAACCCTGAATATATTCTGTTTGAAGACTATACGTACTAAACGAATTTCAACCTACCCTTCCAAAATTTCATAACAGAAGGATATTAATCTTCATTTATATTTAATTTAATCATTAATGGTGACTTATTACAGGTCATAATTTCCTTTCCTAAATATTTAGCTCTGATTTTATCTTGCGTATTCCCTAATAACATGACTATCAAAATTCCATAAAATCTTTACAGAAGTCAGAGGGAAAGCAAGCATAAAATTTCAGAAAATTCTTCAAAATGCCCAAGTTGAAGCAAGGACTGATTTCTTGTTCTTTTAGGTAGCTAGCTACATTTCAAATGTGGAAATACAGCTCACAGTATGATTTTTATAGGTTGTCTGCCGCCCTGCAATGTCTGAAAAGGAAGTCAGAGTGATCAAACTTCACTTGAAATGTATTTTCCCTGCAAAGAGGTGGAATAGAAGTCTTATGAAGAAAAAAAAAAAGAACAAACCACCAAAAACAAACAAAAAACCCCAAAACAAAACAAAACAAAAGACCAAAACAAAACAAAAAAAAAACCCAAACAAGAAAATAACCCCAAACAATCAAAGCACAGAATTGTAAATCAACCAATCTCTTGAGTACAAAGACTTAAAATAGCCTGACTAGCCAGCTAGAGTGAACCTTTAGAAATCTGTTTGTGGACAACTGAGTTTTGGTCAGGTGTATAACCTCTTAGGGTCCCTGCCAGTGTGATTAATGCTGATTTTTTAAGTATAAGAAACAGTTATAGAATCTTATCTTGATGTCTTAGCACATCCTGCCTGGCTGCCAGTTGTCCATCTGCAAGATCAAGCATCTCCTGTGGGTCCTTGTTTGTCAGGCTTACAAGGCTCTCTTAAGTACCGAGGTCATCTCAAATGTCATCAGATGCTTAAATGTAGCAAATTAATTGAATCCTTGAACTTTATTATTACAGGCTCTGATATCTTGATCTTTTAAATGAACACCTACTGCCAAAACACCTGAAAGCACATGTCTCAGTCTGAAGGAACTGTAACCCAGGGCTGTTCAATTATGCTTCCTACTGGAGTGCTGTACCTTTCTGCAGAGAAAGCCAGAGATCAAGCAGAATACTTCCAAATGGCTTTCATGGCTTTCTAGGCAGAAAGTCAATAAAAAGAACACATGTGACAATATTTTCAAACCTTGTAATTTTACTGAATATTTTCTGAAAATTTGTTTCTCAATCAGCACTTTAGAAAAGAAAGAGATTTTCTGTTCCACTAAGACACACAGCTAGTTCTGAAAGGAATGAAAGAGCTAACCCATGCCTTAAAACCGAGCTATTTGTAGTTCTAAAAAAAAAAGTAGAGAGACCATTTAGAACTGTACAAGCCAGTCAAACAGACCAATGGCTCATTTCAGCAGAAGAAAACCTTGCAATGAGTGTGACTATAACCTTTATTGTGTATACTATATCACATTTATGGAGTATAATTTAAAAATATTTCAGCATAGCTTGTTTTGCATAATAAACAATGGGATTATCTTTCCAGTACTTAGAAGCCTCCTACCATACATAAATAATTTAAAATAAATATTTGCAAAATAAAACCCCCAGAAAAGTCTTACCTCTTGAGTTTTGTTCAGAAACTACAAGCAATGTATCTATTATTAGACAAACATTTTTATAGATCTTATTAGCATAAAAATGAATGTTTTATTCATAAATGAATGTACAGGACTGTAAAAACCCAACATGGCCTCATTGATTTTTGGAATGCAGGTAGCACAGCTCTTCTGCAGGATGCATTTAAAACATAGATGATTCATATGTCATTTTTCCAGCCTAAGTATGAAAAGGTGCTACACATCAGTGGCTTTATTGGAACCTTAGATAATTTTATCTTCCTGTGTGAATATCACTTGCACATTTATCTGATTTACTGCGGGATCTGTTTCTTATCAGCTTTCTGCCCCATGTGGCTCAAACCCAACATGTTGCTAAACAAAGGTCAGTTTGTCATGGTCATCAGCCAATTGTGGGTACTCACCCCCCCCCCCCCCCCCCCTGCACCTGTGCTGTTGTGCAGACCAGAGGGGTTGCCACCACACACCCAAACCCCTCCTCCTACCCTTGGCTGGGGGTGCAATCCGGGCCTCAGCAGAGCAACGTGCCATTTTAACATGTTCCCTGACAGAATTTAGGGAATTTGTCTCCCGTGGTGCCCTGTAGGCAGTTCTTTGCTTATATGCAGGTGCCAGATATAACCCCAGTCCCAATTTTGTTGACTTTTTGATCCCTTCCCTTCACACCACCCCATGCTCTTTGCTCAGCAGACCTGTCCATCACTTTCTGGCAGCACTGCTGGTTGTAATCTTCTTCTGAGCCATGCTAGCTTAAAGTCCTTCTAGTGAAGTCAACAATGATTGCTGAAATTAAAAGAAAAAAATTAAAAAAGAAAAGTTTGTTTCCTCTGTTTTTCACTGTAACACTAGTTTCATTTTGTTGCCGACACTGAAAAAGGACCCTGGTCATTTAGTCTACCATCATAATTGCACAAGGATCGTCACTAAATCATGTTCTAAATGACCTCTTTCTCTGAAAATATCCTTCATTGTACTGGGTCTGGCTGGAATGGGATTACTTTAGAGTATGTTGTGCATGGCACAGTTTTGGTTCTGTGCTGAAAACAGTGTTGATATTGCAAGGATATTTTCATGCTGCAGTGAGGGATAGAGGGCAGTAGCTAAACATACAGTCTACTAAAATAATTATGTGGGAGGAGGTATTTTCCTTAACTTCACAAATTGTCTCTGTATAGACCCTGTGTATAATCTCTGGGAGGAGGATGTATGCACATCTCTTTTCTCTCAAATGTTTTCTTTCATTCCATATTATATCTGTTTTAAAAATACTAGATGTGTGTAGCAGTGACCCCGCCTGCCTTCTCTAATGAATCCTATGGGGTCGATTTTCCCTTTCAGGATAATAGGCCTGAGGGGGAGGGAGAAGGAGAGGCTGGGGAATTCCCCACACTCCCCGCCCCTTAAGTTGTCTGTTAAGTTTTAGGTTACACCCCTTTCCCGTCCCAGTTATTACACATGTATTAAGTTTCTTTCATATGTGTCAGTTGCTGGAAAGTTCTCTGTTCTTTGTACCTACATTGCTTTGTTTGAATGTACCCCTCCCCTTATTTCATTTGATTGGACAATTGCAGTTATGTAATCCCTTTCCATTGGTGAAGCTGTCTCTCCTCCCCTTGAACCGCCCCTTGCTGCTTCCCTTAAAACCCTTGTAACTGACAGCCCTTTGTTCTTTTGCTTCCGCCTAACGTTTTGTCATTCTCCTCTGGGAATAAAGGATCAGTCGCCGGGGCAACTGAACCCTTCTCCTCTCCTTTGCCTCTGTTCATCGCTACTTTGTTATCGCCTGCTACCCTGCTACCCTGAGGTCTCTGCAGACGGCTCCGAGCCAAGCAGGAGCCTACTACCCGGACATAAGGGACACTAAAGCGGTCTCCCTGCCGAGACTCATGTGCTCCCCGTCTTGTGCGCTGACCATCCAGGCTAGTCAAGCGGGCAGTGACAGATGTGCATTACAGAGATCAGCTAAGATTATCCACTTGGAATTTCATGATACTTGAAAATAGAAAGTTTAGGTTTCATTGGGAAGCATGAATCCCTTATTTCCTAGAACAGTTTCCACATGTCAGAATGGAGTATGTTATTGGCAAAGCTGACTGCCAAAGAGCAGAGGCAGAAGGGTGCCCAGGGTCTCCCTTGGGGGCAGACTTAGCAGGGCAACAGTCAACACCATTCATCCCATCTGTAGTGAGAGGAGAGAGCATGCCAGCTTTCTGGTTCCAGACAACAAAGATCTTGAGGTGCATAATAACAAACATGGGTCATAAAATCTCTGCAGTGACATATTTGATATTCCTATTTTGTTTATAAGCATTTTCCTTAGCCCATATACTGACTTCTTTTTTTAAAGAATTACACTGTGTATTCCTGATACAAGTGTGAAAATAACTAGATTCCATAGAACTAAAAATGAAGTTTATTGTAATTATATGAAAGCATGTGGCTTTTAAAAAAAAGTTAATACTGGTTCTTTAACTACATCTGTTGCATGTTTAAGGAACTTATTGTTTCATATTAAGCAGCACAGGGCTTTCCTAGCAAAGAAAGTATGGGAAAGGATCAAAGATACTTTCATATTCAAACCAAACATTGAAATTGATGCTTTCCATATACGTCCAGTTTTCATATATCTAGATTTCAGATGACAAGCAAATACAGCAGCAGGCTGAGAAACAGAGATGCAAAAAATTGGTAGATATGAATAATCAGAGATAATGAGCTTGTGTTGCTTAAGATGTGCCTGTTCGTGCTGTGCATTTGTGCTGATGCAAGTAAAATAAAAAAATTAAGTGCTGGACAGCTCATTGCCTTCCCCAAGGCTAGGAATAGCCACCTTTTAGTAAAAGAAATATGCAACCTGGGTAATAATTTAAATATATGGACATAAAGTTTCTGACTTCTATGAGGTGTTACCAAAGTCAAATCCATCGTTTTGACAGTTCATCATATATGGTAGCTATAGATCTCAGTCCTTTTTTAATTAGCAAGTTTATGAGGAAGTAATGGTCCATTATGCTCTTCTGAATTGTTTGAAATTGTCCTGTCTTTAGAAAGGGTGACTTTTGAGATAGTATAGTGGTAGGTATGTCTTGAAGTAAGCTGTTCTGAAATCAAACAAGGTGATAGTAACAGCAGAATAAAACACAACAAAATGCAATTTACAATCTTTACTATATTTCAGATTTTTACATCTTGTTTTAAATTATGAAAATTTTCAGTCAATTTAGCTTCTTAAGGTAAATAAATTTTTTATTTCAAGTTTTCTTTTTCTCTTTTGTTTTCTATTGTAGAGACTGAAAAAGAAACTTGTTTAATTTCAGTGATTAAATATATCTACAAAGAGCTCTTGAGAAAATATACTAACACGAAACTACAAGTTTTTTAATGTGGTGAAGAAAGTCTTGATGGTTTGACATTAAAATGCATGAACTTAAACTGGAAATATGGATATGTTTTAAAGGCAGTGTGGTTTAAATTCAAAATTAACCCACCAAAAGACAGATTGTACTCTGTAAACAGAAATTGTGGGGTTCAGCTGGCATAATTTATTACAGCTTCACTGATATTAAAAAAAAATACTAGTACCACTTGGTTATCTACCCATGGGTACGTCTATGTCATTCACCTGCATATGTTGTAGTGCATTCAGTTTTTTTTCCGATATTATAAAATAGGATTTGTCATCTTCATGATCACATTATCATAATTGATTTTTCCCAATGCTGATTCTAAAATGCCTAATCTGTTTCTATTGTTTCATTCATATTGTCATCAGGCCAGATTCAACTCTTTTTGAATGATGGCTGAAAAACAATATTGAAATAGATATGAAATATGCCTATGTCAAAAGCACAGGAATTTTGTTAAGTTGTGTGTATCACATTCTCTTATGCTATTACTTTATTTTAAAGTATTACAAAAATCAGACTGAAAAGAGCTTTCAACTGAATCATTTACTTATGCTTTTCTTAGTGTTTTTCCCAATCAACAGTAACTAGCATTTTTTATGCTTTTGAAATTCTGTTAATTATTTTGTATTAGAATTCATGATTATTTACTTAATTCAAGCAGATTATTTCCTCCCAAAAAACTTTTATGATTACTAGAAACAATATATGTATGCAGTATGTACAGTAAACTTCATTTTTTTAGCCTGGAGAAGAAAAGATTCCAGGGAGAACTTGTGGTGTCCTTTCAGTACTTAAAGGAGGGTTAGAAGAAAGATGGAGAAAGAATTTTCTTCAGAGTCTGTAGTGACAGGAGAAAAGGCAATGGTTTTAAACTGAAAAAGGTTAGGTTTAGATTGGACAAACAGAATATTTTTTCTTTTTTTTATGAGGATGGTGAGACACTGGGACAGATTGTCAAGAGAAGGTGTGGATACCCCATCATTGTTAAGGATCCAGGTCAGGCTGCATGTGGAGCTGAGTAACCTGATCTTCTGGAAGATGGTACTGCAAAAGGGGTTGAAATAGATGATTTTAAGGTCCCTTCCAATGCAAACCCTCATATGATTGTGTGATTCTAAGATGGCAATCGCACTTTCACATTCTTCATCTGTATGTGTTCATTAGATAATTTCAACAGATCAGTCGTAAGGTAAATAAACCGTCTGTTTTCATATATAACAAATTCTGACCAGCTTTGAGTAATATGTGTGCCTATATGTGGTTCTTCTCCAAGGGCAGTACTTGGCATTTCCTGTTGTTGAACTTCATGACATTCTTGTTAGCCCCTTTCTCCATCCTGTTCAGGTCCTAAATGGCAACATACCTATTGCTGCCTGCTTGACCGCCCGTATGGTCAGCGTGCGACTTGGACACGTGTGCCTTGGCGGAGACCGCTTTTTGTGTCCTTTGTAATCCAGCAGTTGGCTTCTCCTCACAAGCCTGGAGCCATTTGCAAAGACCCCAGCAGTCTGGCAGCAGGTGGTAACAACGTAGTGATGCCGAAGAGCTAAAGGAGACGAGAAGGGTTCGGTTGCCACAGAGACCAAGCCTTTATTCCGCAATGGGAGAACAACACACTATGGGGGGTGGCAAGAGAATAAAGAGCTGTCAGTTACAGAGGGTTTTAAGGGGAGCAGAAAGGGGAGGTCCAAGGGGAGGAACAACAGATTATCCAATGGGAAAGGATTACATAAGGGCAAGTGTCCAATGAAACGAAACAAGGGGACGGGTACATTTANAAACAAAACAAGGGGACGGGTACATTTAAACAAACCAATGGGGGTACAGAGAACAGACAACTTTCCAGCAACTAATGCATATTAAAGTAACCTAATACATATGGAATAACTGGGAGGGGAAAGGGGTGTAAACTGGGAGGGGAAAGGGGTGTAGTCTAGGGGGGGACAGGGGAGTAACGAACACCTTAACAGACAATTTAAACAGCTGGAACTATGGGGAATTCCCCAGCCTTATCTTCTCCCTCCCCCTCAGGCTCACTGTCCTGAGGAGGAAAATTAACCAAATTAATCTCATTAATTTTCATGGAGAAGGCAGACTGGCTCACTGCCACACATACCCATATGACATACCTGCACTGAGTTTTGTAGAGCCTGCGATCTTGCTGAGAGTGCACTTTTTCTCCTGTCACTCAGGTTAAACAGTGCTGAATTACTGATCACTGGGACACATTGCTAGTGACTGCGGTCCGGCTGGATTTGATGTTGCTGATTAAAACCATGTTAGCCTAACAGTTCTGATACTTTTCAATCTAATTCACTGTCCATTTTCCTGTTTGCTAAATACCTTAAGGATGCCAACAGTATGAAACTTCTTATTGATCTGGCTTGAGTTATTTAACACTAGTTAGGGACAACAGTTAAGCTGCTAGAAAATGGCCTTGGCTTATCAGGATATAGTTCAGTTAAATCTCATTTGCCTAAGGAAAATAGAAACACAATTGAAAAAAGATTTACATTGATCAGAAACATATAATTTTTATTTTATTATTACTTGGCAAAGATGAGCTCCTCAAGATTAACATAATTTCCAATTATTTAACTAGTATTTATTTGACTAGTAATTAAGTTCATCTGATGAAGATTTTCTATGGAGATAAATTCCTAAATAGTGTATTTTCTGACTTTTGCATGATATAGAAAAAGCTTAAGTCAAGTAAAAGTGCCTAATAGTAATTGCATCTAAATTCAAAATGTTTGTGCATCAGCTTGTGTATGTGACTCCCTGCACCTTTTGTTCTCATTAAAATGCCCCAGGGAATCTACTTTGAATAAAACTAACTAAATAACAAAGCCATGCTTGAAATTAATCCTCTTTTTGGAAGAAACACTTAATAGGGATACACATATGAAATCTATTCAGTCTGTCCACAATAATGTTCGTGATCCTTATTAAGACTATGAAAACAGAAAAGTATGAAATGTAGTTTGCATTTTACTTTCCATAAATTAGCACAATGTTTAATGACCTGTGGAACTGCCTCAAAGTTTACATTACTTGAAAAGACAAGTTTGAATAAGTTGAGTTACATTGCTGACAGTAAAACAAGATGAAAATTCATACAGAATAAATTCTGCCCTTGACTAATATGGTGAATTGCATTTCAGTCTCACAGACATCTATTTGCCAATTTAACTATATTAATAACATCAAACCAATATGATGTACTACCTGGGGGTTCTGACACTATTTTTAATTTTTTTTTTTTAATGTACAGTGTTTTACTTAAAAGCTGTGCGTGTATATATGTATATAAGTTTATAAATGTATATACATACACACTACCTTGATCTTTCATAGCAATTATGGTGTTTTTACTTTGAAGGAATCTTAACTTAGACTTAAGGTAATAAAGACAGTTTGGAAAGGAAGAATTTTTTGCCCTAGGATGAGATGGTGATTCTATCACCATTCCTCCCATTTTTTCTGATGAGAACACCTGTGGCATGTATCTAGGTTGAATTAAATCCTTACTGATTGTATTTTCCTAGACAAGTTGGGCAACTTTTTCAAGGGTCTGACACAAAAGCAGGGGGATATGCCTGAAGAAACTGCAGCCTATGGAAACACATCCAGGAGCATACTTATCCTGAAGGACTGCAGTCTGTAGAGAGGATCGATGCTCAAGCAGGGGAAAAGTGTGAGAAGGAAGGAGAAGCAGAGTGGAGATGTTAAGAACTGAAGATAGTCCCCATCCCCCAATCCTCCCCTCCGCTTCTTGGGTGAGGAAGGTAGAGGAGTCAGGAATGAGAATATGGAATTCCTTCTGGAAAAATAAGGAATGGGGTAGTGAAGAAGGTCTTTTAGGGGGACAAGAGGGGTGTCATTGTTTCTCATTATCCTAGTCTATTTTGATTGACAATAAATTAAATTATTTTGCTTGAATTCTGTGTTTTGCCCATGTCAGTATTTGGTAAATGAACTCCCTGTCTATCTTGACTCATTAATGTTTTCATTGCCATTTCCTCACCTGTTGAGGAGGGACAGTGAGAGACAATCTTTGTGTGTGTGCATGTGCGTGTGTGTGCCAGATGGTCAAAGTCAATCCGTTACATTTATTATAAAAAGGTACTCAGTCTGAAAAATATATTCACAGATATATTATTGTATAAGTAGGGAAATGTTCCAGAATTTATTTATTTGTATATTTATTTACTTATCTATTTTTTATATTGCTCTTTACTGTTGCGGGAGCACGGATCAATCACGCAGAGATCAATGTGATCAGGTGAAAGCCGTTTATTACAGATCAGACGGCTACTTATATACATCTTCTACTTCTCTATATCTAAGCAGTAGATTGGTTACTAGCTACTTGTTTACACATCTAAACGAATCACTTAGAGCGATGGTGAGCTGTCATACAAACACTGCTTCTGTTGGCTCTGCTAAGCTAATGCTGGATTGTGCATATTTCACTGCCCTGCCTATTAAGGACACCCAACACTTTACCACTCTGGATGTTATAAAAAATGAAAGTCCTATGGTTTGAGTGAATTTTTGTTATAAGCTGAAGGATTTATATAGTAAACTCCATGTATGATCTTACTTTAGGTGCATGATAAGCAGTTTTGAACATAAAATTAAATGCTGGCTGTTCCCCTTGGGAAAAGAGTTTTGGGGTTGTAGACTATTTCTGAAGTTATAATTGAATCAGAACTATTTAATGTTCATTTATTTCTAACAAGAAATATTTTGAAAATCACTTGTCACTAGAGTGCATTTAGCAAGGTAATTAGGAGCAGAAAAATAAAATAATTTGCAAAGTCATCTGAAACATATAAACCATGAAACAACATGAAACAGAGCAATATGTAACGTTGCAAATTTGGATCAGTCTTTAAGAAGCAAAGACCCATAAGCTGAAAGTCCTTTAGAGTTTCACTTTCTCCTGACATTTTTTCTTAAACCTTTGTTCAACAATGGACAGATAATATGAGAAATGTAATGTAATGTAATACTGGAAAGTATAGTGTAACTAAATCATGACATTCCTCAGTGAATCAAAGAGAAAATGTCATTTGTGAAAATCAGACAACATGTTCAGTGAAAAGAAAGCAAAAAGAAATAAACCAGGCTAAAAGGAATAAAGCAAAAAAGGAAATAAACCTAGTCTACATTCATCCTGCATTAACTGAGCACCAGTTGATGTATTTAAATAATGAGCCTAGCTCTTTTACACTTTTTCATGCTTACAAAAGTTATGTATCTCCAGAGAACAGTTCAGATTTTAAATTTAAATACTTTTCTGTGAAAAAATATTTCTGTTAAAAAGCTTTGAAATAAACATAAAAATCATACCACTGCAGAAAGGATTCACTGTATAAACTTGGTCTTGCTCTTGTCTTCCTTTCACCACGCTATTGACTTCCTCCTATTTAGAAGAGTGTCATCTGGTTTGCAAAATCAAAGACTCAAGAGACTGGAAAAGCTGAAATGCAGACTGGCTGTGCATATTATGATAATCTCTTTAACTGCATAATTTTCTGACATGTTTCCAATAAAATCTGACATTGAATGTACATAATATAAAATTTATCAATGCTGTGCAGTAATTCACATTTTAACCTGCATGTCATGCAGAAAAAAATTTGCAAATCCCAAAACAACCCAACAAAAACAAAACCAAAAAAACCCCAATCTGAAACACAAAAAGAACCAACAAATCAAAAGTGCCTATAGTCCATTCTGAGTGAAAACTGAAGTAGGAATTTCTGTCTGTTATTTGCTAAAAAAGACTGTGAATGCTCACTTATTTTAACACGAACAGAAAATAAACAAAAAAAAAACAAAAACAACAAGCGTAGTGAAATCTACAAGTATCAAAATTTGCCAATGAATTGTAAAACATAGCTGAACAAGCACGAAAGAAGATAAAATGGAAATAAAACTGCATTAATCTCAATAATAATACTACTAGCTATTATTTAGATAGTAGTATTTAGTATGGGAGGAAGTTTTAAGAGGCATATGTGAAATACATGTATTTTGGGTTCACTTACACTATCCTATAATTTGTCTTTCCAGGAAACAGAAATCTCAATTGCAACCTCTAACATATATGCAGGATTAAGTGAATGATGCATTCTGGGCTATCACAAGTAAACAACGAAATACCAAGAGAGTTTTGCAGAAAAAAAACAATTAATGAAAAGCTAGTTATATCTTGGTTTCTTTCTAAATGGTCTTAAAGGCTGATTGTTCATTATTTTCTACACAGATACCTCAAAATAATTAGGTTTTGGGATTTTTTAAACAGTTTCAGTATACTTTGAAGATCATTAAACTCTGTTCTTCAAACACTCAAATATTCTCTTGTCTCCTGGATGTTTCCTCAAGTATAAATACCTATATGTCCCACACTAACTAATTAAAAGATTATATTCCATTTATTTGTGCTAAGCAGCAATCTTTGAAAAACTGTACTAGAAAAAAAGATAGATCTCTTTTAGCTTACCTGGAAACTAAAAAATACAAAAAGACATACATACAAAATTACAATTCTAGTTGTGTTCTTGAATATTTTAGCAATTAGTACAAATGGACTCATAGAAATACCCATTCAGAAAGGAATTTTTTAAGCTTGTTTTGGTGTGAGGAATAAAATCAAGATGAATAATGCTGTGCTTGACTAAAGTAAACCTCATTCATAAGAATTAGATTGTCTAATTCTTGGTAAAATGAATACTTTACAGCTGTGCTTCAAGTAAGAGTGGAATGTTGGTTTTGACTCTTAATGGAAGCATACACTTGTCTATTACATATATATAGCAACTATGCAGCACATTTGAATGCACAAGATTCCCTGGGAATAACCTTTGTGCAGAAAAGAAATCAAATTGCAAAATAGCTGTGGTTTCATGAATATTATTTCAGCAGCTTCTGGCAACAAAATTAGACAGTCTGCCCAAAGACATATAAGTGAACTTTGTTGATAAAATTTAACTGATATTTTTTCCTTGAAACAGAGACCATTATTTTTTTCTTTATGCAACTTTTTCTTAATGTGACTGAGAAATTTATATATAAACCTCTAATCATTAAATATACCTTTAATTCTCAAAACTTCAGTGTGAAGAAAATATTCTCAAATTTTGATAATCCTGAAGAAAACTTTAATGTGTGCAGAGAGCCGTTTCCTTGCATTCTTCACAAAAACACCACTGTTCAGTTCCATGGAAATATAGGGATGAATAGAAGACCAAGGTTAAACTTTTATTTTACTTCCTTTTAAGTTTTATCAAACTATATTGTGTGTTGTAGAGCTGTAAATTCAGCTCAGGCAAACACGGAAACCTTAGCCTTGACTATAGTAGAGAAACACCTGAAATGCAAAGGAAATTGATGCCACGTTTTCATCACTGCCATCACTGCATCAGTTCAGTGATGTGTAAGGGTATGCACTGAAGGTCTACAGCAAAAGTCAGATCATTTGGCTCTTTTGCAAACTATCTTTTCCTGTTATTGTCCAGGCTGACTAGAGGTAATCTGATGCAAAGAAAGCCAAAAGCAGCAGCCTCTTCAGCAGCCCCCTCTCACTCAGGAGAGCATAAGTGGTGAAACAGCGGCTATTTGCAGAGGGGTATCTTGAATTCTGGTGATTGTACTCCACTGACTTACATCAGAATACTGAAACTGCTAACACAGCTTGGACTATGCCCGACATTAAGTATTTATTAGCTGGTTTCTGGGGCCTGAAACTCAAACAAAGGTGTTATTTTTAATGCTGTGCTACATGTTGGTCTGGTTTGGAATACTAAATTAGAGAAGACACTTAAATGATGACTGCTGCTGTTTCAGAAGATTAAATCTGTCAGAAAAACAAAGGGAAACAGCTTATTTTATAAGTTTCCATTGACTGACAAAACAATTCTAAATCCCAGGAAACACTTTCAAAATGCCAGAATTTAATCTTCTTCTTTTATTTCACAATTGTATATACACAAGAAGTAGTTCAAGGCTTCCTTTTCTGGACTGGGAAATGCATAAAGACCTTAGAGCTCTTATAATTCCTTCTGGTTGTAGTATTGAATATAGCACAATAAGAAAATATCCTGAAATCATTGATCTTCTATGGAAGAATGAAGGAAGCAAGGTATCTGACTTTCAAATCCACTTTCACAAGCCATCTTTGTATACTCAGAGAGTGTACAGTATCATCATAGTGGTAGATGAAGACTTGGTTTGTAGCAATAGAACAGAGAATATCAAGAAGCAAAAAAAAAGCAAACCAGAAATAAAGAGATAAAAGGTACAAGCAATTTTTTACATCCTATCTGTCATATCTGCAGCAGAAAAATAGATGTCACATTACTTTGGTGCTTATGATGTGGCTGGGGGAAGAATGGTGGAGATAGAAACAGAGAGATTTGTGTTGTATTTTAATATTTTAAGAAAAAAAAGCTGTGAATAAAACTATGGGAAATTGTTTTATCTCTGCAGAATGGTAAATATATGTTGTTATTAGTAGTAACAGGTCATAGGTTTGTATTCAGCTGCAGGTTCCAAAAAAATTTTCAGCTGAGATTTGCATAATCTGTGAAAGAGCCTGGAGTTCTTGTTACTTTTTTTTTCTTAACCATAAGAACAACTGCCTAACCAATAGAAGACTAAGAATTTTTTACTAAATAATTTTAGTTTTTCTTAGCTTTGAATTACCGTGTGGTGTAACATAATGTTAAATACTTTTTATATCGTTATGTAATTAATTGAGAGTAAAACAGCGCTCTTCTGTGTAGTGCAAAAGGTGACCCCAGGATAATGATGTAATGTAGAGTGTTGGGGAAGATGAAACAGGAAGACCTCGTAAATATGATTGCTTAAATTCTGAGTATATGAAACCTGTAAGTGAAATAGAATTGAAAGCAAGTTTCGATCTCTAAAATGCCAAGCCCCAGTTACTGAACAACTGGAAAACAATGCTATGGCCAGCTGTCTGTAATCTCCTTCTTGATTAAACAATGCCCTTCTCCTTACCAAGAGTCCAAGGGTCAAAGCTGACCCTGCTGGCCTGGCAGGAGGGGTCCAAAATGGTAATGTAATGATTCTTATAGGCTGTATGTAAATGCTATAGGATTTGTATCTTGTACGAGATTTGTTACTGTAAAATAGAATATTCAGGAGGGAAGCTTTTTTACTGTACTGTAAGAGACACATCTCTCTCTTCTCTTCTTGTCTTCTCCTCTCTTACTCGGGCTCTTCTCAGCTCTTCTCGTCTCTTCTCCTGGACTCTTCCCCCGGCTCTTCTCCTCTGCCCCTCTCTTCAGCCTCTCCTCGCTCTCTCCCCTTCCCCCCGCCCTGTTTCCCCAATAAACCTGCATGCTCTAAGACTGGACTCTGGAGAGCTCTGTCCAAATCGCCGGCACATCGCAGAGATTCCTACAACACCCCGAAACCACTACAGTAGAGGAGTGCAATCACAGAATAACAGTAGAGGCTTCTCAAGCATGGGGGCAGTGTGAAAACAGAGGTTTCAGGGCTATTAACTAATCACCAACAGTCAATTACTATTTTCAAAGGAATACAACATCAGGAGTTTTCCAAAGGACAAAGAGAAAATAAGCAATGGACATAAAACACAACATGTCAATTCTGGTATAGCCTGGAACTGCAGGACAATGAATAAAAAAATACATGTACAGCATGCTGCAGAGTATGAAAGATATGTTCTAAGAAGGCCATAGGATGAGGAATAAAGCATCAGCATCACTATCACCATCATTCTCCTCTTGGTGAAGATCTCCAAAAGCTGATGACCCACCCTAACCTTCTTTTTG
The DNA here is from genome assembly GCA_013400915.1 of Pardalotus punctatus. Lineage (NCBI taxonomy): Eukaryota > Metazoa > Chordata > Aves > Passeriformes > Pardalotidae > Pardalotus > Pardalotus punctatus. The sequence continues at coordinate 369,797 of VZTX01028016.1, forward strand.
AGGAAGAGCATAATCATCATTCTTAGATGCACTGAAACTAGAGGGGTACTTAAAGGGTGAGAATAAAAGCAGATACAGGAATAAATACACCTTTTGCCATTAATTGCAAAACTGGTTGCTCCATTTCCACAGAATGTTCCATTTTTGCTGAAACAACATTTAGAAATGTGAATAATTTTCCATAGCCCTTAAAAACAATAAATAAAGTATTTTCAATGTAGCTCTTGGGATAAGTCCAGCAGAGGTCTGGATGTTTAGGGGCAAATATGTTTGGGGGAGACGGGACCATCTCTCTTAGGAGAGCTTGGCCTGTTCAGCCTTGAGAAGACTGAGAGGGGACCTTGTCACTGTGTGTAAGTATCTGAAGGGAGGTTGCCAAAAGGGTGGAACCAGGCTCTTCTTGATGTTACCAAGCAACAGGACAAGGGTAATGGGTAGACACTGATGCACAGGAAGTTCCACCTGAATATAAGAAAGAATTTCTTAACTCTGAGTGTGGAAGCACACTGAACAGATTTGCGGTTTCCCTCACTGGAGAGATTCAAGACCCATCTGGTCCCAATCCTGTGCAATGTGCTCAAGCAGGATGACCCTGCTTGAGCAGGGAGGTTGGACCAGATGACTCACTGTGATCCCTTACAAGCTTACACATTCTGGGATTCTGTGAAACTCTTGCTTTGGATTTGCACTATGCCTTCACAATAACCATGAAGAACTTTATAAACCCTTAGACATTTTTCTCTGTCTTTATCCTTGGTATATATATTTACTTCCAAGTTTTTCACTTAAACAATTTTTCCAATCAATAGGAAGAAGGAAGAACATCTAAACTGTGATCCACCTCATGTCTAAAATAGATACATTCTATTGTACCAGGAAAATGTCTACTGTTTATTAACACAAGTTTCATAAATCCACAACCAGACAAAACCCCCGAGTATTTTGGCATTACAGGCAATTACAATGATGAGAGATGACTTAACTTGTGTATGTGTACTGTACTGATGTGCAAGGAATAATGGTCATAAAATATTGTATCCTTACAGGCAGCCAGTGGCAGTTTGCATGTACTACCTTAGTTTGAAGGCCTGGCAGTTTGTAACTGTAGAGAGAGGTTTCTATTTCATTATGTTAGCCTAAATGTATATACTAAATAGACTCTGAGTATTCAATTTTCTGGTGTATGCACATATTAACTGGATTCTTGGATTCTCAAAGGAGCTCCTGTTTTGAGAAAATTTAGTCTTTATAAACCCAAACACCCAGTGGACAGATTGGTGAGGTGCCAAGGAACAGTATATTAAAAAATCAGTAAGAAGAACCTCTCACATAGAATTTTAGAGCAGGGACATCTATATCTGAATCAATCACTCTAGGTGCCCTTTAGAGACAATGGAAAGAAATAAGTCCTTTTAGGTTTCTTATTCTAAAGTAATTGTTTAAAATAGGTTAATTGAATCTTAGCCCACAAGATATTTTTTGTTCCTCTTTAAAATACACAGAATATGTAATGTGGCCACTGAGAAGTGGAAACTTACCTTATAAATGGCTGAAGCCATTCTGAGTGAATCCTGTTACTCTCGACTACTAATCTTTTCCCAAATCTTTTCTACGCTTTCTGCAGTGAACAAATAGCATCTTGCTAGGCTATGCCAACAGATGATAGGATTTTTCACTTTCTGCCTCCTTTTGTGTGCGTTTTTCAAAGACGAGGTTTAGAACCAAACTCTTTCTGTGAATATGTGCTACTATAAAATCAGTCTAATTTAGAAAATTTCAGACTAACACATTATTAAGGATGAAAAAACATGAGAATACTCTTCACTGATTTTGTGAAGAAGGAAAGATAGGGTGAACTAAATTGCAGCATACAAAGAATCAAGTTATAATCAGAGTATTACAAATTATTCTACTTAAAAATATGAAGAGAAAATATATTAACTGATGCTTATAAAACTATGAGTATAAAAAATTTTAAAAATATGACTATAATGTTACTGAAAAAGATGTATGTACAAGAAAGCAAAAAATATAAAAAAATAGAAATTTCCTTTTAAATGTTTATATAGCTATGCAACCATAACAACCTTAACAACAATAACAACAGTAAGTATTATTATTGAAATATAAAAGCACAGAAGTATAATGCTACAGTACAATAAGGGAGTACATAAGAATGGAATGCTCTTTCAGAACATGAATCGCCTGAATTACTGTCCTGTTTCTAACAGTGACTATAAATGGACACCAGGAGAGAGGAAGAACAGGGCAAATACCTCTCCTACGAACATGTCTCCTAGGAACATTCCAGATTTAATCTAGTTTCACCTCAGGTGATTTCTGCAGGTATACTACCTGCTCAGTAGGTCAGTAAAAGTTTATTTGTTCTGAACCTGGTTTGTGTTACCTCCATTTGACAGCCCATAGTTCTATATTCTTTCTCTGGAGATGGCTTCTGCCTTCTCTGAGATAGTCAGGTTACCAAAACTGTTAAAACAAGAAGAAACACACATTTTAAAAATCTGACCATAATTATTTTGCAGCTGATGACTTGAAAAGGCTGCCTAATATAAGTGATGTGGAGGTGGAGAGCAGAATTGTGAAACAGGTAGGGGCAAAAACATTTGGTATTTGTATGTATTGGAGGAGGGATTACAATCCCAGAAAACTCCTGTATGTCATAGTGCCCGTCAATTTTCTTCAAGGACTGTAGATTCTTTAATTCAGTAAGATGGCAGGTAGGTAAGGAACAAAGTGTTTATAAACCAAGATTTTATGCTGGCAATAGCTGCATCTTTCAGGCACAGAGCAAATTAACAAAGCTATAACATCTGGTAGATACCAACAATATCTTCATATGCATTTTAACAAACTAAATTTCTCTTCTGTGGCCCTCCCAGAAAATTACTGATATTTTAAGGCTCTGAAATGTTTTCAGAATAAGTTTTACTTTGATAGCTTGCTTCCTGAGGGAAGGTGGAAAGATGATGAGCCAGAGAAAAACTGTGATCTGAGGGAAAGAATGCAGAAGAGGAAACCTGACAATATGTCTTAATTTAAGGCTAAAATCTAAGAAAGAATTAAGGCTCAAACTATTTCTTTATGGCAACTGAGACCACCATTTATTCAGCCTTGAAGGTTCCTGTGTTTCTGCCAGGATGATTTCAGTGTCTGCGTTTCCACTAAGGGGGTGCGCTACACGGTACAAATTGTAGTGGCCACTGTGCAATTTATTCCTCATATAATCCAAATACTGCTTCTCAAACTGGAAATTGGTCTTTTCTGATCACACCTGCAGGGTTGCAACTCACACATTCTAGTGTGAGTCTACTAAACAAGCTATATATGATAGATCCCAAAAGCACTGTAAGAAGGTACTGTATTGTGCTTCACATCAGGAAGTTATCTATCTTTTTTAAAAGCTGTCAGTCTTATTCTTCCCAAGTTCCCACAGCAGAGGAATGTGAACACAGAGGTCTGGATTTACCTGGCCATGAGTTTATTATAAGCACCAGCCTTTGTCTATCTAGAGGATCAGTTGAAAATGAGATGTGAGGAGAGAGTGAAACCAGTAAAGAATTTTTTGTGATTTTCCAGCTTGCAGAAGACAACTATGTCTATGAATAGTTAAATGGGAGATGAATATTAGGGAGAAAATAAACTGACAATTAAAATGAAAATGAAAATTAAATTCACTGCATTGTGGAATTGTTTCATTAAACAATGTCAGTATCCTCTCCAGACAGTAAGACAAGAATATGTTGGAGATCTCCTTTGTGATTCTATGCTGTATATGAGGACATTATCTGTTATGGTTCATTGTTTCACCGGTCCTCTGGACTTTAGATCTTATAAGAAAAATTACTGTTCCTAAGAGCTAATTTAGGAATATTCAGATGTGCTCTGAGTCCTGAAAAAGTAATAAACTTGAACTTTGAATTTTATTTCATGTAGTAATGTTTTTACTATAATACATTCATTAGAATTATTAAAAAAAAAAATCCAGAGATAAGAATTCCTGAAACTATTAGCACTAATTTTATTGATCATGTATATGTCAAAGATTATGAATTTCATTATATGCTGAAGGAATGGGGAATTTTTCACTGACATGTTTTCCAGCACATATGGACTGTAAAGTGACAATTTAAATTTTACTCTTGTTCTAAAATCATGAATATATGTACTTGTTTTAAACTCTTTTTCATCCTTTCCCATTACTTAATCCACAATAATAGTAAAATTATGATGTGAAAGAGAAGAAAAACACTGAAAATTACAGCTTGACAAGAAGCAAAGGTAGTGGAAGGAAATAATAAAAGAAAGGAGATGTATGTCATCATATTAATACAAAACATCTTGAGTTGCAGCTGCAGATTTTCTTTACAATGAAAAAATTTGTTCTATATATGTATATGCATATATTGTATAAAATGTGCAAATAGCTGTAGGTCAGGTTTTCCTGAACACAGAGAGTATCTAGTCTTTAGAGGATTTAATACCTCAGTGAAATGAATTACTGTGAAAAGAACTGCAATGTAAATGACTAATTTTCAATATATTTCAGTTTAAAATACTGTCACAGTTAAGTAACTGCCTGCCACTCTGGCAATATCTCTCCAGCTCTCTCTTCATCCAAGGCTGGTTCTCAGGTCAGACTGTATAACTTCACAAATATTTCAGTTTATCATTTACCTCCTTGATACACATTTTGGAAACCTATGATAAGCCTGAGAGACCATTTTATAAAGGCTAGGAAAGTTAATTGTGGAGTCTCAACATAATTTATAGGTAGAAGATATTAAAATTGAAATTTGACAACACGTTTCTCTGTGGTGCCTCACTGGACACATTGAATTGGTGCACACTAAAATGAATGTAAGACATCTGTCAACAGACAGGGCTTTTAGAGGTTTAAGGTTTTTTTCCTAACTCTATCTCTTTCTTGACACAAATATATGATGCAAAACCTTCTGAAGAATGACTGTGAAATGCAAAAGATTTGACTAATACCTATAAGGGCTGTTGGTAAGACTCTCTACAGTGAACAGTGTATTGGATAAGTAATGCATCAGGGCACGGTAAATTTGTGTACACACAATGTCTTAATTTGTTTAAAAAAACTTCACAGCCTTGTGCGAGTAAAATTAATTTTTTTGCAATTGATTTCCTCTACAAATAAAAATATATTTCAATAAGACTCAAAGAAGAATTGAATCTTTATCCTTTGATTAAATAACCCATCTTTATGTTTTTCAGAAAAAAGACTATATTGCTCTGTACATTACAGTTTTCTGGGATATTTTCTATTGTTCAAGCACCTTATATTAGTTATTTTCTTACAGTGCTAGTACACAAAATAAAAGAGTATAAAAACCAAGTAAAAGTGAAAGCTATCTGTACGTATTAATTAAAAGAAAAAGGAAAGAAAAAAGCACTGCATTTTAAAATTTTATTCTGCATTGTCATAATCCCCTTGTAACATGCAATATTTTTCTATTAAATTATTTTTTCAATCATTAAAATCATGATTATAGTAAGGCATATCAAATCCTGAGTTCAGTGATTTTATCTTCTGGAGTGCAGACAAATATGCACTTCAAAGAGGATTTAACCATAACATTAATTTCCTATTTAATGGATCTTATTAACTGTAAGAGGCTATTGCTAAGAAAAAAAAAATAGGCAAAATGTTCTTGAAAAAAATATTATGCAGATGGTTATGGTGTGTTTTAAATCACACTCTCATTTTTATTGGGCAGCATTACAACAGCAGTCCAAAACAAAGGAGACAGTTGATCTCTGGCAGTGATCTAACACTAGTTATCCATCAAGACTTCCATTGAGAGACTCCTCTTATGATTTCACTGATGAAATTCTGTATTCCATCCTCTTTGAAGTTAGTTTATTTCACTTTTGAATATCCCTAGTCCTCACCAAAACTTTAGGCTGTCATTTGTCAAAGCTTTCCAAGACTGGCAAAATAAGAACCAGTTGACAGCAAAATTTTATCTCAGTGGAAGTTCCTGCAGACTGCTACTGCATGCTTCAAAAATGCTTGCTATGAATATGAATATTAGTCACAATTCTCTTCAATACCAATCCATAACTTTCCTCTAACTCTCTTATAAGTTTCCAGGACACTGAACAGAAGGAATGATGAAACAGAATCTGACACAAAAATTTAGGAGAGCGCTTATGAGGGGAAAAAACCTGTGGCCTCTATTGCACACCAGAACCTTCAACAAAAACCAAACAAAAAGGAAAAAAAAAAGGTCAGCATGTCTCAGGTGCCTCCCACCTCTGATGTTATTGCTCCAAGATTGAAGTGAGTAGTCCATAAGATTGAAGTCACTTGAGAAGGCTTATAATGCATACTTAATTCACCATTAACAAGAAGAAATCAATCAGATTAGATAATAAGAATATGAAAGCTACTGGACCAGTGACAATAGGACTAAACACATACAATGGCAAATGTCCTAGTGCAGTTGCATGATTTACATATCTACTGTGAAAATAGAGTGATCTTGTCAAAATTCCTTACCCTTTGCAGATGCCAGTCCATGCTATTGTCTGAACCACATTTTGACATGGTCTAGGAAAGTAACATGGCAGTCAAAATCACCTCATGAGGTAAGTTAATAATTTAACAGTGAGGTCTCTGACTTAGATTGTGTTAGGCTGTGGCTTAATTTACTAGTAAATACTTAAAAATACCTAAAATCCTTCCAATTCAATATGAATTCCTTAGGGAAGTGAAAAAGAATGTGAGGATTTTCGAAATAACCCACATCATCTGGTTATTAGTGTCTGTATGATTTTCTCAGATTTAGTAGTATCTTAATTTTCAATATCACCATATAGTTTTCTCTGTAAGGTTGTTAAAACCCTTTTTAAGTGCCTTGAGTTTTCAGCATCCGCAGTTACCATGGCAAACCTAACTCCATTTTGAATCAAAAACTCCTGTCTATTGTTTGTTTCGAACCAGTGATCACTTGCATCATCTGGTTCACTCTGCTTCTGGCATCAGAGAATTGATCAAGTGCTAGAGAAGTCTGTGGCACTATGCAGCTCTCATGGGTTGGACCTAATTTCAAAAACAGGGTGGCAGTGAAGGGTAAATGATCAGGGAGAATTCTGGAAGACACCCTGAGAGAGAGCTGTAGTGGGAACAGAGGGGACTCTATAGAATCTATAGGCCCCATGCCCACACGTGGTACCCTTGTGCTGACCTCCCTGACCATGTTGTCAGCCCTGAAAGACAGAGGAGACAAGTCTCTTCTGAACACTGAACTTACCTGTGACTAAGTGTTTTTGTATCTGAGCGTTGTAGTATTCACACTGCCAATTTAGTCCAAAACTGTGACAGGGGCACAGGATTCAGAGTCCCTTTTATATCCCACTCTAGTCATCTGATTTCCATGCTGACCTATCCTGTATTTACTGTATGTCTATTCCTGTATTTACTTTTATGAAATCATTATATTTCATAGATTATTCTTTATGACTTGTTTATACCTCTTCCATCTCTACCTTATGTTGAAAAATACTCGTGGGTCATCACAGAGGTACACAACAGTTTACTTTCTGTTCTTTTACTAATAATCATATATGTTTGCTATTTCTTTTTTTAAATTTGGTTAGTAATTCACAAATTTATCTGCCCTAGCCCTACAAGGAGTTTACTTCCAACAAGCTCAGAGCTAAGCATTTACAAGAGAGATTGAGATTATTTTTGGTAGGTGTTTGCTTTACATCTATTTATGCATCTATTTATGCATCTGTTTATATATGTTTTTCATTATATCTCTACAGAAACATCTGATAATATCTCAGTGAACTTTTTGACTTTTTTGTCCACTTCCTTTTCCATCAACATAAAGAGGAAAGCTCTATTATACTACTACACAGAGATAATACTTCCGTAACAATAGTAAATTCACAGCTGTAAATCTTGGACATGTATTAAATTCTAGGTTACACTCTGGAAATTTTGCTTCACATACTAAAATGAGGTATGTTATCAGACTTAAAAATATATAATGATGATTTGAAAGGTTTAGTTTTGTGCCCACTGCCACTACACAAATGTAGGTAGATTTGGCTCCTCAATGTAAATTAGGGAATGATCTTCCTCACATAATGAACAGTCACTAATGGTCTGATGCTCTGGACTATTAGCTTCACTAATATGGTAGAACATAGTCAAAGTCATGCTTAATAACCAGATTGATGAGGCAGTAATGTAAGCAAGAGATGTTCCTTTGTATAACCACAAACTTGGAGCAACCAAAAGAGTAGAGGCAGGTAAGATTTAGTAATCCAAATATCACAGATTTGGAAGGGATTAGAAATTAAGGAGAATAAGATTATCCAGTTATTTGGAACTTTTTATTTGTAGGTGGATTGTAGATTGACAATATAATTTAATCCATGGTGACCTCAAGTTGATTTATGTTTATACAGTAAAGAATAGTTTTGAAAAATCACCTTCTTTGCTCAAATTAAAATTTGCATAACTATACCCTATGCATTTTATTCAAAATGTCTCCTATTTATTTCATAGATGATTCTTGTTCACAGCTGCTATTTAAGCTAGAAAATTCTTTGTTTCAATCAACTTTAACTAATTGTTGAGTTTATATTATATCTTTTATCCTTTATCCTTTATATAATTGTTACTAAAAATGTCATTTTCTTTGTATAACTTAATAAGGACAAGTGGTGCTTTAAGAATAAAACTGGAAGTAATGGCCCTACTCAGAGAAATTTAAAGTCTAAAAGAGATAAAAAACACAATGAGAAGTGAGAGCATGGAGGGAATGAATAAACAAAATGGAAAGAAGAAAAGTGAAAGGGAAAACTGTCCTTGGGAATGTTATTTAGGAACATAGAAGTAGTTCTTAATATTTTCTTTATCAATTTTCTTCCACTTTATTTTTGTTGTTGTTGTTGTTGTTGTTGTTTCAGTCTTTGTAAATATGTAAATTCAGACAAAAAGGTCTCATGCCATCACTGGAACTATTCACCCTCCCCCACCCCACCCCACCCCACCCCATTAATCTAATCTATTAGAAGGATTTATTCTGAATATTTAGAAGAATGCAGATAAAGTTCCAGAATTCCTGTGGAGAGTAAAAAATTACATAGCTATTAAGATGAAAAAAATACAACAAGGCAAAAGAAGAAGGCAGCAAAACTGTTTTCCTTCAGTGGAAATGTATATATTCATGTATACATGCACATCATGTCATGTTGTCGTATGTCAAACTGATCTGCTTCAGTCATTTTCCTTTTGTCTCTTTTTTCAAGGGGATTAAATAATTAGGGCAGATTTTTTAAAATAGCCATAGTGATATAACAGGTAGATTAAAGAATATTTATTTTAAACAGAGAGAGCACAAGGAGAAAAGCATAAAATATGGAAATTTTATAAATAAAAATAAAACAATTCTGGTATCGCTATTCACTTAATCTTTCTTATGAGCAAATTTGGAAAATATTACAGAAAACAAACAAGCAAACAAACATTTTCAGTCAATAATAATTTCATTCTTCATATACTGTGTTGTTCAATTTATAGTTCCATAAAATATGAAATTTCTTTCATTCCAATATGAAAACCTGTGATTTATGCATTATAATAGACCTATTCTCAATATTAATTCTATAATTTTCTGTATTTTATCAATATTTGTTTTTCCCAAGTGACATTTTTTATCTAGGAAGAAAAATATACGAGATTTCTCATTACTCCATGTCCAGTGTGTTTGGGTATGGTCAGTTGAGTCTACTCAGTGAAACATATATGTATGTCATGGAGGCACCTAAATGAGGTAAAAAGAAACAAAAATTAATTATCTGATAAGCAAGACATATATTGAACATTCAAGGTAACTGGCCATCCTTTTTCTTTTTCTATTAATATGTCTAGAAATCCCTTACATTAATTAAAAGCATAGGAAATATCATCATTAAGAAAAAAAATAAGAGGTTTTGGTTGGTTTTTTTTAAATTGAAATGAGAAAAATATGTTATTAATTGAAATTTATTCTTAAAAAATAAATCATTCTTATATCTTTTCTTGGACAGTGTCACAACTGAAGATGACATCAGATGGACATTGACTGAAAGAGAAAAGAATAAATATTTCTATATGAGAAAATGCAGTAACTTGTCGGATATTTATAATTCCAGTGGTGAAATTGCTGGGCTAGTGCCTTGTCTGGTACTTCTTACAGGTAACTAGTCAGGAATGAGCTGGTGCACTGTTCCCAGTTCTTCAGAGATGCAGCATCTGCACCAACTTTGTTTTATGAATCTGAAATCAGAACACAAGTTAATTTGAAGCCCTTAAAACAGCGAAAACTGTGATAAATAAATGAAAATATAAGGCAAAAAATGCGAAGTAACCATGAGAAACCTTGAAATAAATATTACCTTAAAATAAATATATAGTAATATCAAACAAATCATAATAAAATAATAATAATATACTTTTTTCATGTACTAATCTGGTGACTTTTTTCTTCCCCTCTCCAAACATAAAGTTTGAAATCAGTCATGATCTTTAAAGAAATATAATATTTTTCAGATGTTCCACATGTGTCTCCTCAAAAAAAACCCAAACCTTCCATCAAAACAGATTTCATTAAAATCTTCATTTATATTAATGAAATACTATTATATTTGATTAGTTATAAATAGATGCAGAAAAAGTACAGAAAACTTTTCTGATAGGGAGAAGTGACTTCACAGCAGTTGTGATAGACTGGTGGTCTAGGAATGTCTCTATAGAGAAGCATGAATAAAATGTTGGATGTAATCTCTTTCCAGGTCGCGGTTGCTGATCCTACTGAAGAAGAACTCTGGAGAACCCTCTGGACGTCTTGCCCCCAGAGATGGGCAGTGACTGCCCAGTGACTGCACAGTGACTTACAGAGCACAGTGGAGCACCACAGGTGAAGATTCTTCCCTGAATTGACTTCACAGAGACATAGATACTTCTCAATTTTCGCTATCAGCAAGTGGGAATGCCTCACCGTACTCCGAGAGCCAGACGGTATGGATAGGCTTTCCTTTCAATGCACAGCTTTAGTGCAGACTATCCTCTGTCATGAAATCGAGTTTTATCACTAAAAATCTCAGCTCTTTGTACTCTGAGTGCAAATTTAGGCAGACACTGCCAATTCCAAGATGCATGAACTGGAATGAAACAGGAAGCAAAGCCACATTGTCAGTATGAATATGCCAAAAGGAAATTTACCTAATTTTCAAAACTGCACAGAAGCTTGTCCTCTCCTAATGCTGAGTTAAGAGTTAGCTTCATCTGGGCCTGATAAGCACAGCTTTTATTAGGGATTTGATGTTTTGGTTATTCAAAGGCTCCAAAGCTGATTTTAGAAACAGTGGGTTTAGAGACAGTAAGCAATATTGTTTAAAATTACTATTACTGCCTAGTTCATAACACTATATTTTAGACTTGAAAGTAATCTTCCTGAGAATTTAAAAAGAGCAATTATATTGCACTTGCTTAGTCTTCAGGATTTAATAATTTTTAACTGGATAAGTATAGACATGTTACAGTTACATAGGTTTTATTTAAAATTAAGAGAATTTCCAGATTCCAAGCTTTCTAACAATGAAATTATAGACCAGGGTTATTCAAGGTCTTAAAGAAATGTCAGTAACACATAGAAATAGTCAAAATATTACAGCAATCAGAATAAGGTTTTTTTCTACCTTCAAAATATGTTTTTGTTTTTAAATATCTTTTCCGTTTACTGGACTCATGTTTGCAAGGGAAGGTACTAAAGTATCATGAAAGCTCTGTTAGCTGACTATAGGATGTAGATCAGTTTCACTTAAAAGAAAACTAAAAATTGGTCTTAAGCAGTAAGATGGGAGAAATAAAATAGCCTTTTTAATAATAGCCCTCAGGAATGTCTGGATCACAGTTCTACAATTCTGCTGGTGTTATTGGAAGAATTGTTTTTTTTATGGAAACAAAGATAAATAGTAATTCCCCC
>VZTX01028017.1:0-18875 GCA_013400915.1 Pardalotus punctatus
GTTAAAAAAAAGAAAAAAAATAAGGGTTTTCTTTATTGCGTGCTGGGGTGAGGACTACTATATCCCTGCCCTTTCGCACCTCTAGCTACGGCAAGCACTACCTAAGGTGGGCAAACCTGCAGCTCAGGTCTCAGGTAGCCCTGCTCCTCTCTGCTCCAAGAAGGGTGTGCGCCTGCGGCGCAGCCTGGTACGCGTGCCCCTGCAGAGGGGCTCCCTCCGGGGCAGCAGTGAGGGTGCGGACACCGAGTGCTGCCTGGGGGCTGCCTTTCAAAGCAAGCGGGGTTCCTTCTCCGGGACAGACTTGGAGGGCAGATCTTTGGGAGCAGCGAAAGCCGGCCGATGCAGCACGGTGTGCTTGCCATGCAGCAGCGCAGAGCCGCGGGAGCGCGTTCTACCCGCGCTGCAGCTGCACAGGCACGGCAGAGCCTGGGAAAAGTCCCTTTGGCTTAGCGGCAGCAGTGCTCGCCTGCAGGAGCCGGCGGGAAGCAGAAGGCACCTAGGGCGCGGGAACCGCTGCGGGAAGGTGCTCTGCGAGGTGCAAGATCTGGGTGCGGAGGGGCAGCGTCCATGTTGTCCGCACGGACACGCGGGATGGCCGCGGGGGCTCGCTGCCCGCAGCGGGGCAGGCACGAGGGCCGGAGCGCCGGCCGGGAATGCCCTGCCTTTGCCGGGGAGCTCTTCCGAGCAGTTCGGCGGCCGGCGCGGACACCTGTGCCCCTCTGCACCTAGAGAGGGACCCGAGAGAGGACGGGCTGGGCGATGTCCCCTCTCCCGCCCCGCCAGGACTTGGGGCTCACCATCTCGCAACGATAGGCGCGCAAGGGGTGTCCCCCAGCATTTTGGGCAGGGGCTCGGGGTGCGGATCCACAGCTCTTCCCCTCACCTGCGGGGCGGCGGGGGATGCGCGTAGTCCCCCTCCCACCCGGGGCCGGCACAGGGGGTAAAGCCCCCACGCGGGGTAACAGCACGCAAAGAAACTGTGCGGCACAAACTTTCTGTCCCCTCTTTCCTCCGAAGCTGGACTCCGGAGGGTTACGAGGGAGAAGGAGGGAAGAAAGGAAGGGAGGGAGGGAAGAGAGGGGGTTAGACCGCTCTGCAACATTATTGGCTGCGTGGCCGGGCTGGTGCTCGCCGGGAGAGCATGCCCATTGGGAGGGTATAAAAGGTATAAAAGCCGGAGCGCCCTGCTTGTCTCCTCGCTCGTGGGGCAGCCAGCTGGGAGCAGCGGGAAGTGAGGCAGCCGGCCCCTTCGCCCCGACCAAGGGGACGCACTCAAGTAAACACAAAAGTGAGAGCCACCCAACGGGCAGCCAAAGCAGGAGAAAAGAGAAGGGAAGGGGAAAAAAAAGGGCGAAAAACAACCCAGAAAAAAAAAAGGCAAAAGAAAAAAGGGAAGGGAAGGAAAGGAAAGCGCTCGCTCGCTCTTTCTCTAGAATAACAAAATACCTGATCGTAACAAAATAACATCCTTCAGACAAAATCCAGCAGGGACTTGACATACCAAAAAGGCAAGGCGAGGAGAACGTGCCAGGGCGCGGAGAAGGCAAGCCAAAGCCGCGATCGCTGCCAGGGCAGGAGAGCAGCATGTCAAGCGCCGGGGCACACACGGATGAGCGCTGTCGGCAGCCCGCCTTCCTCCCCGGCCCGCCGCAAGAAGTTGAGAGTAGCAGCGGCAGTGCCAAGGTAAGCGCCGCTCCGCGCTGCCCTTCCGCGGGCAGAGCACGGTGGGATCCACCGCGCCGTGCTGTGCAGAACCGTGCTGTGCCGTGCCGTGCAGAACCGTGCCACGCCGCGCCGAGCCGAGCCGNGCAGCGCGCGTGTGCGGGCGGCCACGGCCGTGCGGGGGCCGGGCCGGGGCTATGCGAGGTCACGCAGGGCTGCGCGGCCCCCGGCGGTCCGCGGGTTCCCTCCGCCCGGGGCGGCTGCGGGAGCGCGGAGACGCGCGGGGAGGGGACCGGTGGTTCTCCGGCTCCGGAGACCGGGGGGATTATTAAACTCTCTTCTGCAAAACACTGCGGTGTGTTCGGTCTCGGGAGGGGTAAAAATACAGAGAGGAAAAACAAGAAAGCAAAGCCAAAATGGAGTGAGAGTTAATGGTTGGTGTGCAGCCTTCGACTTTCTGTGATTTTTTTAAAATATTTTTTTCTTCTTCTTCTTCCTTCCCAATTGCTTTTCCCTACAGTAATTGTTTTAAGAGCGCAACTTGGAAAGGTTTTAGCACCCTGTTGAGCAGTAGGGAATTGGGGCACATGAGGGAACTCAGATTTAGCGTAACTGTACCAGCAGATGTGGCTGCCTTGCCTCCAGCCAGAGGTACTTCAGCAGGGTTGCTGATACGCCAGGTCTCGCTAGGGTGGTGTGGAGCAATCAAGTGTAAAAACAAGGTTTGTGTGGGTGGTTTTAAACAGACACCTCGGGAGAGCCGCTGCTTGTAACCCAGGCTTCCTATACAAAATCTGTAGTTTTATTCCAAATGCTGGGATGTGCTTGGGAGACCGAGGCCTGTTTTTCTTTGGGTTTGTTTATTGTCAGGTTGTGTGTGTATGTGGGTGGTTTTGGTTTTTTTTTCCTTTTACTTTGCAGGGTTCAGCATGTTAGGTTTTTTATTCCTCTTCTTGCCTTGATTTAGAGTGGAGTTGAGGAGCCTGGGTTGTGGGGTTTTGTTAAGGATGACTTTGTGCTAAGGACATCTGGAGGTATAAAACTGACTGACACTTTTGATTTGAGTTCCACTGTGCTGTTTTGGACCCAACTTGACAGTTTTGGTGGGGGTGAATGGGTCAGAGTTGTAAATCTTGCTCCGTGTTGTTGACACCCACACAAGTTCACTCAGCCTTTCAAAGGGGCTATCCCAGCTCCTGTGAAAATTCATTAAGGGATAAAAGATTTGACACCGCGGATCCCCTCCCACCACTGCATGAAATTTGAGAGCCAAAATGTGTCTGCGTGTGTGTCCCAGTGCTCTTTCTGACAGGTGATCTTTTTTTCAGCCTGGCTGGAGGGCTGCTGCTTTGACCAGTCAACCCGGAGTTGTCAGTGCGTGTCTTCCCCTTGATTCCCATAGGCTTCAGCACGAGCCCAGCTTGCCTCACGGAGCACCAGAGAAAAGCATTTCTGTACTTTCCTTTTTTTAAATAAAGCAAACACAGCAGGTGAGGTCTTATTTTTAGAGGGACTGAGGAGCTGGTGTGTTTCCAGCAGTGCATACTAGCACTGTAAGTGGCCCACCCTCTCCCAGCTCGTGTCCTGGGACTGACCTCTCCTATCCTTCTTTGGATTGTCTCTGCTTTTAAAAGCTGATGAGTATCTTAGTGGGGCAAAGCGATATCGGCCTCCCTCAGCACGGTGGTGTGGGGGGCACCACGGGAGGAAGTCTGCCTTGGTGTTACAGCCTGGCTGTGAAGGGGTTAAAGTTGCTCTGCCAAGACATAAAGCAAGTTCAACGTGTTGTGGGAATATCATTTGCCAGTAGACTCCAGTCACCACAGTTCCTGATTTAACAGCTTAACTTGCTGTTAACTTTCCCTGATATACTCCAGGTTTTGGAAGGGAATGCAGAAAGGAGAGAGGAACAATAAAGAAAGGAGTTAAGTGAGGCTACTAAAATGGTCTTAAATCCCTTCACTGGGTCCTGCCAGCTGTCTTTAGAAGAGTTAAGCAAGATTGCATTTCCTTTTTTTTTTTTTTTTAATACAATAAATCAAATGTTTCTGGGCTGCATACCAAAATTTATGCAATATGCTCTTACTCCCCAGTGGGGTGAGTAAATGGTATTGAATACCCCATTCACCTTTTTCAGCTTGATTTTTCCACAGGCACGGTAGTTCTCTTGCACCACTTATAGACATGGGGTGCAGGCAGTGCTTCTCTGCCTGCCCTGGCCCTGTCCCACAGGCAGAGGAGGCAGGTGCCTCTCTGAGCTCACAGGATGGGAGGCAGAAAGGTGACCCCCGGTGTGGGGTGGAGTGGGCTGCTGATGGGGATGAGCAGTGAGGACAAAAAAAGTGAGGGCTAAAAATAGCAGCAGTATTGCCAACCTCAGCCATATGAATGTCATGCAAGCCAGGTGCCAAGAATCAGGAGGTATTTTATTTTTTTCAAGCCTGAGCTAAACAGCAAAGCCCTGGTCCTTCTGGGTCCATTTTATTCACCTGACAGCTCAATGGTCAAAAGTTTGTGTTTTGAAGGTTGCTTCTTCCAAGCTGTGGGCAGTTGGAAATCTCCTTTATCCTTTAGATGAAAAGAGATGCTCTCATGTGACACAGCATGAGGTGGCTCCTCTGCCTTCAGGTACTGCTGGGCACCTCATCCCTGTGCCTCTGCCCAGGATGCAGCTGCTGGGTGGTTTTCAGCTGCCAAGGCACCTGCCTCTCACACTGGCTTCCATCATCCCTTTGCTCCTTGGCACCTTGGGGTGTCATGGCCCGGTGCCCTGCATGAGGTTGGGTTGCCCCATGGGCAGGGGCAGCATTCACTTGCCACTTCTGAGGTTGGCACACGCCCACACCCTGCTCCTTCGGAATTGCCACGCTCAAAACCGGGTCAGCTCCCCACTCTCCTGGGGCTGTCCATGGAGAGGAGTAATGCAGAGAGACAGATGTTCAACATTTCTCACAGGCAATCGTCAGAATAGGGAAACATCAGTCTGCCCATATTTTTCTTGAAGGGGTGGAGTGTGAGGTATGCTGGGCTGTTCAAACAGGTTTTTGCCTCTGGCATGTGCCACTGGGTTTGGGCTGATGACTTTTCTTTCACTATGCTCTCTTTGAGACACTGTACTGCTCCACAAAGAAGCAACTTTTTTTTTTCTTTTTGCTGTCCAGATCCAAATTTTACAGACTGGGCCATCTGTCAATTCCCTCCTACGTTGTTCTGTTCATATTAAATTGCAATGAAGGCCAGACTGAAGAAGGAATTAGGTCAGACGGGAGGTTTTGTCTCTGTTTTGGGGAGATGTTTGTTGCCCAAGAGGCATCATGGTTTGGTTTGCTCAGCACAAGCCTGGATGCAAGGGATGCCTGAGCTGTACTCTGTGATTTGGCAACTGGGCCCTTTAGTGCGTTGTGGCCTCTTGGCCCCCAAACTCCCCAGCAGCTGTACAGAAACTGTTGGTCCAGCTGATTCAGCAGCAGATCCTGAAAAAATCCTTTAGCGATCTAGGGTGGGAGGGTGACTCCACTGCAGACCTGCCCTCGGGCTTGCTCCCTGCACACCACAGCCACTCGGAGAGGGCCCTCTCTGCTGGACCCCTCTGCTGGCTGGGGGCTGGCAAGAAGTGTTTGGGGGTCCCTGGCCTTGGGGGCAGCAGCGTCTGCTGCAAGGCAGGAATACACAGGAGTTCCAAGGCAGTGCCGGCATCCTGCCCATAGCAGCTTGAGGCTGAGCTGGTTCCAGTGGCAGCCTGGTTTGGTGTGGCGTTCTGGGGATGCAGGGAAAGGCAGGAGAGGGGCATGAAGGATGGAGAGCAAAGCAGACCCTCTCTGGAGAAGGAAAGGCCAGCAGTGTGTGCTGATGCCTTGTCTGAGTTTGTTCTGCACTAATAATGCTGTTTCAGATGTGGGTTATTCAGAGGAGCTTCAGGTGCGATTCCCAGGATGGTACAGCTCACCTGTGCAACCAAGAAATTCCTCTTGCATTGCCCTCTTGCACACTGGGGGGGCTCTAAGCCCTCCTCAGCAGGAATTTGGTGCTCAGGTTGTTGGGCATCTGGCATCTCTGACGCTGCCATTCCCACTGCATCCTAAAGCCTTTGAGCTCTTCCTGGGCACATGAGGAAGAATGGCAGCCAGCATGGCTGGTTGAACCCGCTTTGGCAAGAGTGGAACAGGGGTAGCTGTAACCTCTCTCCTAGCAGAGACAGGAGCACCTTGTCCTTTAGGGAAGTGGGCCACATCCCTCTTGCTGCCTAATTCCTGTTCCATTTTATGTAAGAGAGGCTTTCTAATAAAATATGAAAGTTTTTCCAACCACTGGTGTGAATTTGCTCCTGTTCCACAGCTGAAGAGACCATCCCTGTCCTAATGCTTGGGCTGGAAACCAAAAGCTGTGCTGTCCCATGTTTCCAGTGGAGAAGGAAGTCTTGGAGGTATTCACAGGGCTTCGACTCATCATGCTGAGCAGCATTTGGCCACGACAGCTGAAGCGACATGCAACCTGTGCAGCTGGCATGGTGCTTGCACCAGGTCATGGGCTGTGGGTACCCAGCTGTGCCATGACACGCTGTTTTGGGGAGCAGCACCTGCTCTGGCAGCCATGGCGAGGTGGGTGTGAGCTCTCCTGCATGGGTGAAGGATGAATTGGAAGGTTATCAGGACATGTTGAGCTGGTGATGTCACCCTGGGAGCCTCTCTAGCCTTTGTGTGAAGTTTGGGGTCTTTTCCTCAGCAGAGTCAGTAGGGCCAAAGGGAGAGGGAAGGGCTTAAGGTGTTGGGTTGTGTTGCAGCTCCATCAGACTGCAGCACTGGGTAGTAAATAAAGATGCTCTTTGCTTTGCTGGCTGGTTTCTCATTACACAGCTGCTGGAAGGAGCAGGGAGGTGCCAAGGTGACAGCAGAGGGAAGGGCTGGTGGCTGGTACGTTGGCAAAGGTGGACTTAGTTGCATTTAACACATCCACGTTAGTCGTGCTCTGGATGACAGCCCTGGGGCTCTCCCTGTTCCTGCCGCTTCAGGGGCGTTTCCTGGCCGGAGTTACGGGGTGTGTGGGCACCCGGAAAGAGCTTGCAGTGGAGGCAGGGAAGGCTGCCAGGGGCTGCCTTGTGCTTGCAGTGCGGGCTGTGCAGGAGCGGGTATTTTCCTAGGAGCACAAGTGTTTTTCCACAGAAGGTATCAGGTCTCCCCAGCATCAAATATCGCCCACTGACAAAATCTCGCTCTCCCCTTGCTTCAGAGCATCTCACCCCTTTCTTTAGACTGAATGTGGAAGAAAGGTGGTATTTGTCACCTGTGCCACCAAGCAACCCCTTCTTGTGGGGGCTGGCTCTGGCTTGGGGGAGGCCAACGTGCAGCCTGCTCATTAGCCACAGTGCCCACAGCCAGTGTGAGCCTAAGTGCAGACAAGGGATTATGGGGGTGTCCTGAAGTCCCATATCAGTGCCTTTGATGGCAGCACTGGCTGGTGACAAATCTGTCACCCCAGAAATGAGTGCTGGCACTAACCTGAGACCTGGGGACACCACCAATCGGGACTTGTGTGTAAAAATGAAAAGGGCTGAAAAAGGGATGGGAACAGAGTGGTTGGTCTGTTGTCAGCTGGAGATCTGGCTGCTGATGGCACAGCACCAGGGGCATGACTCCAGCAGAGAAGGTGATGCTGTGTTCGTGTTGGGGAGGCCCAATAAATACCTGTTGGCCCCTTGATAAATGAAATCAAGGTGAAAAGGTGCTGGTGGTAAAACACTGCATCTTGGCAGCATGGTGCCACAGCCTGGCGCCATCCCTCTGCTCCTGCTGTAATACAGAGCAAAGCCCCTGCAGTGTGCCGAAGGGACCATTGCAGCTGGAAAAGCTGGTCCTGGTCCCATCACTTGCGATTTGAGACCGGTTTGTTCCCAGGGCTGCTGCCTCTCTTGTCTAGAGCTCTGGAGAGCTTTTGCCAGCCTTGCTGATCTCTGCCAGCACAGGCTGAGCAATATCATGGGCACCAAAACTCAAGCAGGAGGAATGGCCCCTCACAGCCCCCCCAGACCTTGAAACCTCTGTTTTGGCTTTTCCTGCCGCTGATCCCTGTCCTCCTGCTGCTCAGCAGAGCATGACTTGTAAGCATGATGCATTTCTAGCAGTGACAATTTGAGCTACGTGCTACTAAAAATTCGGGAGCAAGGGTGTCTTTATTGCTGGCAGGACTGTGGTGGGGCCTCAGGGGAGCTGGGCTAATTTCCTGGCTGCACTGCAGACTTCCCTTGTGACCTTGGGCGAGTCATTTAATCTATCCTGGGCTTCGGCTCCATCTCCGAGCATCCCGGGGGGGTGAGGTAATATTCATTAACTGATATTATTCTCGAGTTGCTCAGATGCTATGGTGATGAAAGCTGTATGTGAAACCTAGTGTCTTGGTTGAATATTAGCAAGGAGAGGGGATGCTCTGCTTGAGAGTAGGGTTGCCACACACCGTCTGCTATTTTGACATGGTTCTCCTCTTTTTGAGCTTACCTGTCTGGTCAAAAACTGGCATTATTTGGCTGTATGTGTACTGTGAGGCTCATCACTGAGGGTCTGTAATGCCTTGAACAATCCATGGGTTTTGCCCCATCCAGTGGGACAATACCACCCTTGCTTTACACCTGCAGAAGCTGACACGGAGGTAAAGATGTTTACTGGAGCCAAGTCAGGGAAAGTCTTTGGGCTGGTTAGCAAAAATCCCAGGAGTTTCTCTTTTAATGCTCTGCACTGTCTGATGCTGACTTGGCCCTCCCTAGTGATGCCTCAGGTGTGTTTCCCATGGGACCATATTGTTCCTGAAGGATGTCTTCTCAGTCCCAACTCTTGTCAGCAAACACAATTTGTGCGATCAGCCTCTTGATTGCTTGAGCCTCATCTCTCTCACATGCCTGGGATGAAAGCTGTTCTTTCCAGCTTTCCTGAAAAGCAGCTCTAGGACAGGTTGAAGCTTCACTTGTTTTCACTTTGGACGGACATGTTTTCAGACAGGGCATGAAAACCTGTCATCAGAAGAGGGAAAAAAAAACCTACTCATAATAATTTGAATGAATTCCCTTTTAAAAGGGGGGAAAATAAAAAAATCACACTGTTGAAAGAGCAGGGGGAATAAAAGCCTGTCAGAGGTAGGCTGAAGTGGGATTTTCCAATGGAAAAACTGCTTCAATGCAAACCTTGTCTGCCCGGAGCTGCTGCCCGGCAGGCTGAGTGCAGGGAGCTGGCCTCACCCCAGCCAGCGGCTGTGGCAGCGCTGCCGGTCCTTCCCTGCAGCAGCAGCATCCTGATATGTGTGGACATTGACCCCCGGCATGCTGCGGGCGGGGGGCACGGCGGGGGGAGAGGGCAGAGGGCAGAGGGGTCTGTCCCACGGTGCTAACCCTGTGCCTCTGTCCCCAGGTGCAGAGGATGTGCGCGGCGAGGCGGATGCTGCTGCTGCTCCTGGCTTTCCTGGCCTACGCGCTGGATTCGGCCGCTGCCTACGGCACAGCAGAGACCCTCTGCGGCGGGGAGCTGGTGGACACACTGCAGTTCGTCTGTGGGGACAGGGGCTTCTACTTCAGTAAGTGCCTGGCAGCTGCCAGCAGTGGGCAGGATGCTGCCCCCACCCCAGTGGAGCTGGGCCGGGAGGGAAAGGAAGGATTTCCCAGCCTGGTGCTTTTCATGAGTTCCTTGTATGGGGCAGTGGGCCAGGAGAGGAGCAAGAAAGTGGATGTGCTCAGGGTGGCATGCATGCACTTGGTTTTGGGGACTGTCTGATACCATGGGGAAGCTGGGTCCCACATATGATGCATGGGAAAGCATCATATGTGGTTCTCTGTGGAACCAGTGTGGCTGGTTCACCAGTGATAAGGGCAAGTCATTACAGTAACAAGGATGTCTGCAGCCAGCACTCTGCTGAGCTTGGGTCCTGGGTTATTTTGAAACTTTGCTGCCTAAGCCTTGCATCCTGACAGCAGGCAGGAAGCTGAGCACTCTCCCTTCCCAGGCAAGCTTTGCTTGGGTATAGCAGCACCTTCTAGGCTGCTCCCAAAACTTTGTGATGTAGCTTTGTGACCTCCCAGCTACCTGCTGGTGGCCTTGTTGCTGAAGAGTGATGTCTTACCCTTTTTCTGTGCAGCTAATGCAAAAACACACGCATTGCTGTTGTGTGCAGCGTGCAGATGGTCTCTGACCAGTTGGCTGCAGCAGGCTTTCCACCAGGATGCTTTGGGTGTTTGGACCATTGGCAGTACAATGGATTAGCTGGTAAACAGGGAGGATGAGGAGTAAACCAGTGGCAAGGGATGCTCAGTAATCTGTGGGCAAAGGTGCCTAGAGTGTGATACTTTATTTTGGTGTTTGGGTCCCCTGCTCTGCTTGGCAGTGGGAAGATTCTGTGTCTTGCTCCCCACTGAGGAGTGAACCACAGAGTGACTGACTACAGGAAAGATGCAAAGCCATATGGGGGGAAGAGGATGGAAATACCAGCTGCACATGGTGCCATGCATTTGGCAGTCTTGCCTCTGCCTTGGGAAAAGGAACTGAAAAGTCACTTTCAAGTAAACTGTTTTTTTGGAGTAGTGGAGTTGAGAGCCAGCCTCCCTCTTGTTCCAGTCTGCCTATGCAGGGAACAACGGGGTGCTGCAAAGTAAGGAAATGACTTGGACTTTGGACTTTGGATGTCCTTTTCCAACCTGGATGTCCCTTACCAACTTGGATGCTCTGCCAGACTTTTCTGGTGCTGCCTGCTGAGGTTGGGCAGAGAGAGGCACAGGGAATCCCGCACACAGCCCCAGCAGGGTTCAAGTTTTCAGGTTGTGTCATTGGTTGGGCTGCAGGTGTTTTTGTAGCTCTCTGGGAGTGAGCACCCTGCCCCATCCTGGCTGAGCAGCAGGATCTTCTCATGGCTCCCTGGGTGCTGTGGGCAGGTGGCACTTTTGGGGTGCTCTGGGCACACTTCCTTCCTGCGATGGAGCCAAGCAGCAAGGGTTTGTGTGTCAGCTGCCCTTATTCTTTTCATCTCCCCCTTCCCCTACCAGCATGGCAAGGAGGCAAGTGCTTCTCCTGCTCTCACAGCTCTTCCTCTCCCTCTATATGTAGAGGAGCATCTGTTTCACTCCCTGCTTTCTCTTCCCTCCTCCCTCTCTCTGGGGATGAAAGGGAATGGGGCTTTTGTTTTAAGGTCAAACTGACCTCCTTTCACCTCAAATAACCCTGCTGCCCAAGCCAAAATAAAAACACTTTTGAAGGCAGACAAATCTTTTGGTGCCAAGTGGCCAGTCTGGTGCATGCAAGGGGGTTCTTGCTTTATTTTTTTTTTGTCCCCCCCTCCCCACTTCACCTTTTTGAATATTTCTGGTGAGCCCAGGTGCTGGGGATGAAGCATAGGTCCCCCAGTCCAATATTTTAACCCTTTCAGCATCTGACCAGCCTGTGCCATACAGGGCTGAAGATGTTTGAGGAATGCCTCTACTTGATTAAGGTTTTGGACATCCTAATTTCACTTATTTTTTCGCCCTCTACCTCCATCAGTTGGCCTCAAGTGATTAATTGTGACCCTGTTCATCTTCCCTCGTAAACCCACATGGCTACACTGTTGTCACCATGTAGATGCAACAGGGCATAGTTATGTTGCACAATCCTGGGTTTACATCTTAAAACTGGGCCTGGGCCTGTCTTGAGCACCTCACAGCATGGGATGTGTGACCTGATGAACAGCTTGTGCTAAAGCAGCCATTCACATGGGAAGTGAAGAACTTGGGCAGCCTTGTCCTGTGTGTACCCGAGGGCCCCGCTTGTTGGATGAGGGTTGTTGAAGCATCTGACTGATAATAGTGGAAAAAACAAAAATGATATGAAAATTCATTATCATTTTTTTGCTGAAGCAGTTATTTAAGAACTTGTGATGCTCTGCATTCTTCCAAGAGAGCACCTTGCTAGTGAAGCTGGCTGTGAAATACAGTGCTCTTTGCACCAGTGCAAGGGGATGCATGTGTGGATGGTGTCCTGGGAGGCATCATGGCTGGCAGGTGCTTGGGGCTGAGAAGGTTGAAGCTGCCTCCAAGAGCTGGGGCTGCGCAAGGGCTGCACCAGCAGGGGCAGGGGCTGGCAGCACTGAGGCTACCCAGCCATGGGACACCATGGATGTGGTGATGCCAGCCCTGCATTGTATCCCAGGCATTCCTGGGCAGGCTGCAGCTGAAACTGAGCACGCTTTGCTCTGCACCAGTGATGCCTCCTCTCTGGGACTTTTAAGGCTTTTGGCCTGGCTGGCAGCTGTGGTGGCTTCCTGCGGTGGCTCTGTGGCAGGGTTGGGACCCCTGCTTCCCAGCATCCATGCAGGGACAGCGGCACAGCCCACGGAGGGATGCTGAGTCCAGGCTGGAGTGAAAAGCAGGGCAGGTCGAGAGGAAGCCTCGGCCCCAGAGTTGCTGTCATGCAGCGCTGGCAGGGAGGGAGAAGGGGCTGCAGGGGGAGAGGCGGCCGATTTCTCTGTAAACAACAGCTCCTGTTTCCTCCTTTCCAACAGCTGATAAGAATTTAGCTCTTTGCAGCCGCTTGTGCTGACGGGGCACATTCTTGCGCACCCGCCGCTCCTCCGAATAATACTAGGAAAAAGCAGGGGGGAAAGTGCGGTGCCGGGGTGGGGGAGGGCCAGGCCGGGGGCACTGGGACGGGGCCCGGTGCTGCACAAAGGCCCCCTTGTTGCTCCCAACATTCCTGCGACAGGGGCACGGGGACTGTTTACACCCAAAGTCCCCTTCCACTCGGCTGACCGCCTGATTGACCAGAGGAGAGGGGACCCAGCGAGGGTGGCACCAGCACCATGCACCCCTCCCTGCAGCATCTGTTTGGCCCCAATGAGAGTGGGGAGCCAGGAGCGGTGGGGTGTTTGTGCTAGGGAAGGGACCCTCCTGTTCCCCATGGCTGTGGCAGTGCCACTGCCTCTGGCACAGTGGCATAGCTGAGCTACAGGTACGTGGCCTCTGGGTTCTCCCAGGAATGGGTTTGGCTTTGTGCCGCTTCTGGGGTGCCCTGTCAGGATAGCCCATACCTAGGCAGGAATAACCCTAGGCAGCCGGAAGGCTTCACACTGCCGGGCTTTGCGTCACTGGACTTTGCATCTGAGGGCTTGTCCCCTCAGCAGTGCCGTGGAAGGTTTTGGTGAAGCACAGTTTGGGAAAAAGGGAGCCTAGCCGTTCATTGAAGGCTGAGAGGAAGCATGTTTCCTCAGGAGGAAGCGGTCACTGCTGTGATGGGAAGTGGCTCGCGTGCCCCAGCGATGCCGCAGCCTGCTGCCCACACAGTTCCCCCCTGTGGGCAAGGGACAGAGCGGCAAAACCCTCCCTGGGTTTGGCAGTGGCGGTAAAGTGAGATGCCACCCATGGGCAAAAGCCAGGAAATTCAACCTTTAGTCCCTGTGTAAATTGTGTTACGGAACAAATGCTCCTCCCAATCCAGGTCAGCAGCAATATTGCTGTTAGCCAGCAATGTCCTGTTGTCTCCAGGCACTTTCTGTGACTAAATCCCTGTTTGTTATGTTTGCTTATTTTTTTCCTGAAGTAACTCTCCCATGGAGGGTTGTAGTGGCGTTTGGCGAGATCTGTACGGACAATTATGTAATGGGAAACGTGCCCTATCGGAGAGTCGCAGTGGAGCTGGCAGTGGTGCCAGCAAGGGGAACGGCTTGCTGCAGCTTTGTGCAGGAGAGAAAGGGCAGCACATTGGGGCTGGGGGCACACATGTGCCTGATGGCTGGGCAGGGGCAGCAGTTAGGGAGGAAGAGGCCATACCACCATGGTGGTACCTGCTAGGAGCTCAGACTGGCAGTGCCACACCTGGGCATTTGCAAACACACACTGATGTGACCTTCCCATGTGTACCCACGCCAGAAATTGCCCTTGATGGCATGGTGGTGAATATGGTCCTGCTTTCCTCGTTGTTTTTTGTCTCCCCTCTTCTTTCCAAACAAACACATAACTGCAAGTGGGAAACTTCTGTTTTTGAGAGGAGCTATGTAACCTTTGAAAACCTCAACTTCTCCTCAAACCATGTGTGTCATCACTTGTGCAACCTTCTGTTCAGCGGGAGTGTGAATGTAGCCCTTAGGGGATGTGCTAGCAAGAGGGGGTGACTTGAATTTTTTCTCTTTCCCTTCTAAACACTCCTTCTGCCCATGTCAGGATGCTTTTGTGGAGCAGCTTAATGCTTCAGCAGCCTGCCATGCATGGAGTTGGGCCCTGGGATTGATAGGAGCTGAGCAGGGCCCGGTGTGGTGCAGGATGTTGGTGGCAGTGCACCCCTCCCATGGATCTCACTGGGGACTGCACGCACAGAGAAGAATACATGCAGCTGGCCCCAAGCAGGCTCCTGTCCCCATCTCCTTTGGCCATCACCTCCCAGGTTGCCTACTCCGGCATTGCTGAGCTGTGGGTGCCCAACACACCTGCCCTGCCTTTCAGGGGAGAGCCCAATCCAGTCTGCGTGTTGACCACAAGAGAGAAAATTAAATCCTAACAGTGTTCCCTTTGATGAACCTCTGCCAAGGGGGAACCATCTCTCTCTCCCTGTGGAGCTGGTTGAAGGTCATGCCTGAATTTCTTCTCGAGAAAAAGGAAAAGAAAAGAAAGGTGGTAGCACAGGGTGGGACAAATATGGAAAATAGAGCACTTGAAATTACTCCCAAAGGTGGGTCTCATGGACCAGCTGCCCCATCACGCAGCACCCTGATGCTGTGTTTGCTTGTGTGACCTCCGAGCATGGTGGAAATGCACCAGCAGGGACCAGAGGGCTCCTGGCCTATGGGGGCACAAATGATTTTAATGGAGAGCAGGTGCCTTGCTGTCAGGGCTATTACAGAGCGAACAGCGAGGCACTGTCGTGGTGTTTTCCCTGTCTGCATTGCACATGTGCAGCTGCATTAAATGCACAGGACTGCATCCCACATGCATATCTGTATTGCACATCTGAGGCTGCTTCTCACATGTAGGGTTGTACTGTATGCATAGAGGACTGTGCTTTGCAATTTGGGTGGGCATCCAGGGTGGGATACCCTCCAGGGAAAGTGATCAGCTCCTTGTAAGCCAGCCTTAGATCTTCACCGAGGCCTAATACTTGAGTGCCTGCTTCATCAGGAGTGCAAAGGGTGGGGATCCTGGGTCATGCACAGGGCCAGTGTGGACAGTCGTGTGTGTTCCTGCAGGCCAGCTGGGAGGTGAGGGCTCAGCACACCATGGTGAATAGTGTTAGGCATTGTGCTACACCACTCACTCTAGGTTTTTCCCATGCCCAAAATCTCCTGGCTGGGATGTGGTACTGGCTCCTGTTTGCAAGCCCTACTGATGCTGGCCTCTGTTTCCCTCCCTTGGAGCACCTTGTGCTGGGCAGAAGTGCTCGTGGCAGTGTGCAGAAACCTGGCTGCTAACCCCACAACAGCACAAGAGCATAACATGCTACGTGCAAAAGCATGGAGAAAATCCTTTTGTTTTGGACCAGTTCATCTTTTGGAAGTCACAATTCCCAAGCGAATTTGCTTTGCATCAGAAATTCAACTTTATCCATTTCTTTTACTTCAAGAGGGGGAGGAAACATGGTAAAACTGATGTAAGCTTTTCCTCTGGAGCACTTTGGCCATCATTAAGCAGTGATATGAAGTGCACTTGGTCGTTGCTGCACCAGACGTGGGCTTTTGCATCCTTCTGCAGGCAGAAATGGGAGAGGACACTTATTAAAAGATTAAGTTTAATAGCTATTCTTGGCAGGTGTGGGAGCTTGTATTCTTTCTGCAGCTGTCTCAGAGCTGTCCCATCTGGTAAAATTTAGCCGCCTTGGTTCGCTTCACCTGCCTGAGTGTTGATCCGGCAGAGGGAGGTTGGCAGCCACAGCACTGTGCTGCTTCTTTCTAATAAAATTCGCTTGCCAGGATCAACATCGGAGACGGTCGCAGTAATCGGCGCAGCGCTGGCGGCCAGGCTGGGCTTGAGCTTCCTCGCCTCGGCTGCACCCAAAAAGGCCACCCATGCCAGAGACACAGGAGGGAGATAAACCCCCATCATTTAAAGTGCCTTTAAACCGCTGCTGGAGGCACATGTTGGCATCAATAGCATTTGTCTGGGAAAGACTTAACATGAAACTTGGCTGGTTTGTGGGGGCATGTCAGCTGGTCTGGGAAAAGCGCTGCTGTTTTTGAAGGATGTGGAACCGACCACTCGCTGGTGGCAGGTGGAGGATGCCTACAAGGGGAGAGGTGCTATGGAGCTGGGGAGAGGGTCCAGCCCGGGTTGGTGGCTAATGCCAGGATCTCTGCTGTTGCAGGTAGGCCGGTGGGACGAAATAACCGGCGGATCAACCGGGGCATCGTGGAGGAGTGCTGCTTCCGGAGCTGCGACCTGGCTCTGCTGGAAACATACTGCGCCAAGTCCGTCAAGTCAGAGCGTGACCTCTCCGCCACCTCCCTGGCAGGCCTGCCGGCACTCAGCAAGGTGAGGAGGCTGCGCAGGGATGGTGGACTTCCTCTGAAATAAACAGAGAGAAAAAATATGGGAAGGTTGTGGGTGGAGAGGACAAACCCCAGCTGCAAGGTCTGGTGTTTCTGCAGAGCTTTTGAGAGACAGCCACCATTGGCAAGTCATGCCAAATAGCCTGCCAAAAATCAGCTCTTAGTAAGGTGGGGAACTAGAGGTGGGCTGGGTCACAGAGCGTGGTTTGGGTTGGAAGTGACCTTTAAAGGTCATCTAGTGCAACCGCCCTGCAATAAGCATCAAGTGGATCAGGTTGCTCAGAGCCCTGTCCAACCTGACTGTGATGGTTTCCAGGGATGAGGCAATATTTCCATGGGATGGATGGAGGTCCAAGAAGGGAATCCCCATCTGGAGAGCATGCAGGCTTGATTGGAGGCTAACATTGCTATCCCTCTCCTTGCAGGAGAGCTTCCAGAAGCCCTCGCACAGCAAGTACTCCAAGTATGACGTGTGGCAGAAGAAGAGCTCCCAGCGGCCGCAGCGGGAGGCGCCCAACATCCTGCGGGCTCGCCAATACCGGTGGCAGGCAGAGGGGCTGCAGGCGGCCGAGGAAGCCAAGGCGCTGCACCGTCCCCTCATCTCCCTGCCCAGCCAGAGGCCCCCAGCGGCGCGAGTTTCCCCAGAAACGGCTGGCCCTCAGAAATGAACCCTGACCAGCTGTCTCGATTTTTGATCTCCTGGGGGAGGGCGGGAGGACTGGCAATTCCCGACCCCCAAGCCCCTTCGTCACCGGGGCCGCTGAGCTGAGGAGCGGGGCAGCAGGGCACCCTCACACCGCTCCGGCCCCAACCAAACAACTGACACAGCAAGGAGGGGATGGCGGCGGCGGTGGCGAGCGGCACCGCTCCCACAGCATCTTCCTTTTGGGGTGGGGGGGAGGGTTATTTCATTTCCCGCACCTGTTTCGTTCCCCCGCGCCCCCAGTATTTCCAAACCTGTACTTGCAAAGGGACAGTTTGGCACTTGAACTTTTTGCTGCCGGGTGCTGCGTGACATCCCCGGTGCCAACGCCAGAAGACAAAAGAAAGAGCAAGAGGGAAAAAGGATATGACGTTAAATTTCTTTTTTTAATCTTTTTTTTCTCGAGAAGAGTCCATTCCGTGTCTTTCTTGACAATAAAGTGAAAAAAAACCCAATAGAATGGGGAGAAATATTGAGGGATAAAATTTTTTTGCCTCATTCCCACCCCACTTTTTTTCTTCTTTTTTGTTTGTTTTTTTTTTTTTCTTTTGGTTTTTCTTATTTTTATAACTTTCTTTTGCACCTTTAAAAGAAAAGCATACCTGAGAAGAAGTTCCGAGGAGCCCCCATCTGCGTTTTTGTGTGTGTGCTTCATTACAAGATTCCAAATCGACTTGCACCTTTTTGAAATCACCGATGACGGGAGAAAGAAGAAGAGGAGAGAGAAAGCAAGAAAGAGAAAAGGAAAAGGAGAGGGGAAAGAAGAAAAAAAAGAAAAAAGTGAGCTGATGCTCACTTTAAATGGAGGAGGCGTCTGCATTGCACATTTGCCACGGATTTAGTTGATTTATATATATAATATATTATATAACTTTTTTGGCAAAAAAGCACTATTTTTATGGGACATTTTGTGTAGTATCTGAAGAGGGATTGTAATGTTTAAAATGTGTTATGGTGCTAAAGTAAGTTGGAAGGGAAAAAACCCAGAAATAGCAAGGGAGGGTGGGGAGGGAAGGACAAGATAGCGAATACTGAACTTGAAATTTTAGCTTTTCGTTTTAGGAAAAGTGTGATAAATGTGTTTCTTTTCTCTTCTGAAATATAGCTTTGTCATGACCATATGAGCTAGTTGGCTGTTACTCATGTACACAGATGCACGCACACACAGAAATACATCAACACGCATCCTTTTTTTTTTGTTTAAAAAAACAACAACAAAACCACCGCAACTTAGACTAAAAGGGAACTGTTCTGGAGACAAACTATTTTGAATGGTGAAGGTGTTGCCAGTTAGAACTCAAGGCCCTGCTTCTGCACGGACGCCCTGGCAGAGCTTGGCTTCCTGAGCCATAGGGAATCTTGCTCTTCCCCATCCTTGCTGGAGTGCCGATGCTCCAGCACGTGGGCGGGCAGCCTTCCACACCAAGCCCCTGCGAGAGCAGCAGTTCCATGCTCCGCCATCTCCTTTTCCTTCTCTTGCCCTTTGCGTCCTTCTCGCCGGACCCTCTCGTCCCTGCCCCATGCCCCCTGCCCTCCTCCGCTCGCTGCCCACCGGGGGCCACACAGGAGGAGGGGCCGCCTCTGTCCTGGGGCGGCTGCAGGGCTGGGACCCCTGCACGGGATGGGGGGAAAGGCAAGTCTCTGGCCTGAGGCTCGGGACTTGGTGAGCGGATGGGTTTGAGAGGTGTGCAGAGGGCTGTAAAATAGGTTGGGTTTAAAATAATATATATTATCTGTCTAGGAACCGTAAAAGGGGGGGGAATCAATTACATCTCCCTAATATACTCTCACTTGCTAATAAAATGGGGACACTCTGTTAACCAGTTCTGTACTTGCTTTGTCTTATATATCCATACATTTAAAACATAAAAAAAAAAAAAAGACTACTTGAATTGTATTCTATTTCGTGGTTTGGAGGGGTGGGCTAGGGGGAGTCTTGAGAGGGGGAGGATTTTAATGTATAATCCTTTTGTTTGTTATTACCTTGCAATGTTGAGCCATGAAGCCTTTGTTTTAAAAAAAATGGCACTGCAATACA
>VZTX01028017.1:19804-74489 GCA_013400915.1 Pardalotus punctatus
GGGTGGGATGGGAAGGCAGAATAAAAACAGAGAAATTGCAAATAATTGACTTTTTTTTTTCTTTTTCATGTGTCTTTTTTAAAAAGAAACTTAGTTTTTATTTTTTAAAAAGAGAAGTAAAAGCTTTCCTGGATGCTTTGTACCAAAAAAGAAAAAAAAAAAGAAAAAAAGAAAATCTGTTAAGTAAATAAATATCCATCCAGAATATGAAGCCTGACTTTTCTTTTACTTTTCATTTATTTTTGCTCCTGGGGTGAGAGTTGGGTGGGAAGAAAGCATGCCAAGAGCCACTCCTTGTGGAGTAACAGAGTGCATTGCAGCTCTTTTGGAGCTTAGAACTGCAAGAGAGGGTGAGGTGCCCTCAAACAGAACCATGAAACCTTGTGGCAGATGTGCCCCTGAGACCACCAATCACATGCCCAGTGATTTTTGGTGAGATCTGGGGGTGTTTCCCAGTAGCTGTGGGGATTTGCTTATCTTTTACCGGTTTGGGCTCTTCCCAGAGACCTTGAAAGCTGGATGGGAACTGAAGATGCCAAAAAAGACCAAAGAAATCTTTAGGTTTCTTAATAGATGGTGCTTCTCTGGTTTCTCAGGGTAGATAGAGCTTCTCTTTAAGTTTTTAGGAATCCCAAAGAGCTGCTTTTCATCTCATATAACCATCAATCACCACTGCAAATAGGAGGTAAAACACTGCAGTTCCAGTTTGGTAGTAGAGCAACTGTGGGTAAAACAGTGCCCAAGCATCCCTAATCATGCTGTGGGGTAAGGACCTCACCAAATCCAACCTTCTGCCCCAGATCACTTGTGCTGGAAAAGTTTTTCCACCTCAAAATTAGAGTTGCTGACTTAGGCCCTTAAAAATACATGTTTTAAACCAATTTCTTTAAAAAATTTGCAATAACAAAAAAAAAAAAAAAAAAGAAAAAATTCACAGAGAGTTTTTGAGTTTTTTCTCTTGTGATTTTTGTGGTTGGTCAGGGAGGGTTTTGTACAGGTGCAGGGCTGACTGCTGACTGCTTCTTCTGGACATGTACTTAATTACAGGTGGAGAAAGGATGTGTCTGCCTTCCTGACCACATTCCAAGACCTGGAACGGGTTTCCTTTGCATTAAAATGAAGAGTGAGGACTGATTTCATTGTGGCTTCTGGTTGTCACTAATTTGGGAGCTTTGGTACTTTTCTGCTCTTTACTGTATAAGTCACTGTCATGGAGGCCATTTAGAGATGATCAAAAAGCAAGCGAAACTTCAGCCAAATCTCTTGCTGCATTCCCCTGGGAGCAAAGCAGCAAAACTGGAAGCACTATAAGGGTGATGATGATGTTTCCAAGCACAGCTCTTCTTTAACCCTCTTTTTTGCCTTTTTCTGCCAGGAAAAGGGGCCAGACCAGAGCAGCTCATTTCTTTGGACTGTTCAAAATGGGCCATCTTGCCTTTTGGCTTGTCAAGGACTGCCTTTACTTGCAAGGCAAGACAGAAGCTGACTCTGAGAATCATCCTGGCCAGAGGGTGGGAGTCTGGATGAAGCTGGACCTTTGCTTTGTCTCAAGTCTCTTCTGTTGCCTGCTGACCCACAAGAGACTGGGGAGGCAAAGGATAGTTTCAGCAGAGAAGTCCTAAATGCTGCTTAGAGACCCAGGAATGACTGGGAAAGCTAACCCTGAATCCTAGCCCAACCCCAGCTCTGGACCCTGGGTCTCAGCATTATTGCATAGCTCTGCAGACAGCAAAGGATAAATGTTTTTTTGCATAAAACATCTCTTTGGAGGGCATTTTCCCAGGTGATACACACAGGGATACTGGGAAGGTCCAACTTGCTGTGTGGAAGTGGCCACAGTATTTTCAAGATATGTAAATCAGTGTCTCTGGATTTGTCTGGATAGAGGGAGAGACAGGGGAAAAACGCCACTAAGAAATAGATACTTTTCCCTTTTTTTCCCCACTTTACATTATTTCTTACCTTTTTTTTTTTTTTTTTAAATCCATAATGCAGTTGAGCTGTTACCTAGATTTCAGTGAGTTGTACTAGTGCCATCACAATGGACTGAGCTTCCAAACTTTTTCCTGTGTATTTCGGAGCAGCTTCATCCCTTTAATCCTGCCTGCTCTCAGAAGTCTTTCAATGATGTACCTCCCTTCACTAAATGAAGGACCTAGCTGCACCAGGTGAAGGCAAGAACCATGTTTGTTGCTTTTTAAACTATACCTGATTTCCTTGTTCCATTTATTATTGTCCACCGATTTTTTACGTGGCTGTGGGGAGACCTGAGAAAGGTACTGTTGTATCATGGATTATTTCACTTGTGTGCACTCAGCAGCAGGCAAGACTCGGATGCTTTCTGCACCGTTTGTGCTTTTCATTTGTAATGCGGCACCAACAAAGCAAAGCACTTCTAACAACCTCCTGGCAGCTGATATCTTTCCCCCCTCCACTTTATGTATTTTCTAAAGAGCAGGTGAGTCATAAAACACCCCAGGGCTGGGGTAACACCGCAATTCCACGGCTTCCAGTGCAGACAAACGGGGAAGCCTGGTGTTCAAAGATAAATAGACCCGATGTCCTAGGAGGGGTCTGTCATTGCCACCATGTTACCAGCATTGGCTTTCTCCCCACCTCAGGTTGCTGAATGATGCTCTGACTGTCGGCAGGCAGTGTGCAGTGGCAGACATGACTTCAACCTGCTGGAAAGGCACAAGTCCTCACAGGAATCTTGGCCTGCTTTGCTGATGCGCTCCCAGCTGTGCACGACCCAAGGAATGCACTTGCTCATTAAAATCATGTCAGAGTTTGCAGAGAGCCCTGTGAGAGCCTCTTTCCCTGCCTTCTTCTTGTACCTGCCAACAGCAGACTGAAAGCTGAGGTTTCCAACCTGCCAGGCTCTGGCTCAGAGACCAGCAATAGCCTGAAGGCAGGAAATTTCTGAACTAGAGTGTTTTTTTACTTGGGCAGCATGGGAGGTTAAAATTTGACATGCAAAATGGGCTGTTCTGGTCTTCATCTGGCTGCTTGCATCTCTGGGTTTGGGTTTCCAGGACAGGCACAGCATGCAAAAGTGATCAGAGGAGAGCCCCATGGTAGAACATCCGCCTTTGTGTGTGTCCTGCAAAGGGCAGCATGACACACAGCATTGACCAGAAAGTATTAAGCATATCACAGTTTTAGATGGAAAAAAGGCACTATTGAAATACCTGAGTAACTCACATGTAGAGTAGCAGGGACAAGGGCAGAACTTGCAACCTGTCACCCGCAATAAAATACCTGTTTCATTTTTCAAAATTATTAGGAATTAATTCAGCTTGTGCTGACATTCAATGCTCTCACATCTTTTTCTTGAACATGCTTGTGGTCCTTTGCTGGGCAGCTTTAGAAAGAGTATAGCTGGCACCTGTAAGCCCATGAGGTGAAATGATAACAATGATTACACTGTAAAACAATGTATTCCTATGCTTTTCCATGGGAGAAGTACTGGCATGGTCTCTTTGCCTCCCTGTCCTCCCACCAGCTTGTTTCAAATGAAGGTCGCGCTCCTTTTGTACAAGACCGCATCCTTCAGATGTGTCAGACTTGAAAGGAACTGATTTAGAAAGGCAGTCAAGAGCCAGGGAGCTTATTCTAAAGCTTGTCATTGCAAACAAATGTTATAAAAAAAGTTATTTATTAATAGACATCATTCCCCAAAGCATCCAAGTTTCTTGTCTCATTGCCTCTGCTATCAGGCCAATGGTGACTTATCACTTTTGATGGCTAGAAACCACATCCTAAATACCAGGTGAAGCTACATATGATCACACCTATTTCAATGGCAACCGTGCCTTTTGTCTTCTCTCCCTGGATGGAGGAACCAGCTCCTGCATTTCACCAAGGTGACAACATTTTGGGCACAATTTTATTAAGCTCCATGTGAGGAGCACAGAGACCTATGGTGTTTACCCCTCCAGCTTCTAGGACAGATTTCTCCCCATTATCCCCTCTCCCTGAAAAAAAAATCACCAGGAACAGGAATTTTCGATACTTGATTGTCTTGTGTCAAGCCAGAAGGGCACACTGATAATGATAATCTTTGTTTTCTTTGCAGCTGGGGCATAGCTGAAAAGGGAGGAAGACAATTAAGAGAATATTAAGACTTCATCTTCCAAGACGTTGTTGCTGCTGTTCCTCCTCCCTCTCCCCACTGTTCCCCATGCGTAGCAAAGAAAGCGGCAGGAGTATTATTTCTCAAGGCCCACACTGACGTCAATACGCTGGGTATTTATTTATGAAATCGAATCAAACAGTGGGGGAGAGAGGAGTGGAGGAAGATGGACGCACAGAGCTAGCAGCTGCCAATTTATAATAGAGCAGCAGCCTCCCAGTATTTTTCTATCCTTTTCCTGGGGAAGGGATGCAATGATCAGAGCTTTGGAGGCCCAGGGAAAGCAAGGCAGAAGACAGAAACAGTAGAGACAGGCATAGCACTGAGAACAGAGGAAAGGTGTGACAAGAAGGAATCATTATGAAGTAAATAGCCCATTTCTGGTGCTGGGATGTTCAGGTTCAGTTCATATGCAGACTGTTATTTTCAGGCAGGCTCTGACCAGGCTCTAGCAGCCCTTTCCACACACCCTTTTTAGTCTTTACACAGAAAATTCAGAGGGACTTTCCAGCCTAATAAATAGTGACACCCCATCCTCATTGCCTGTTTCAGGCTCAGTCAGAAAAATGGCTGTTTGGGGGGCCCAGCACTGAAGTTAACTTGAAGATTGTTTCCTGCAGTCGATGAGAAACAGTTTTCCGGAGTACAAATTTCGTCCACTAATATTACCATGTGCAGAAGCACGGAATGATGAAACTCAGAAAGGGAGAGTGGTTTCTTTTCTTTTCCAAGGAGTATACAGACACCAGTGCAGAGCAACCTCAATGGGGAGGAGAAAAGGAGCCTAAGGAGAGCAAGTGGCCATGACAATGTGATGCCTTCAGCTTCAGCTCTGGCAGTCACTGGGAGAAGATGCCTTTGGGGATCTCTTCCCATGCTGGAAGCTATGTATGGAAATGCAAATGGAAGTAGGTGAGGACAGCTTTTGTCTTTCTCTCACCTGCTTATGGCAAGCCCGTTAGCATACGATAGAGCTGGGCAGGGGGAGGAGGGAAAGGGAGCATGGAAATCAAATTCCTCCTCTAACTCTGGGCTCCTCCAGGTTTATTAAAAAGCCTTCCCTGCACAGCTCCTCTCCTAGCCGGAGGAAAGCCTGCTGCATTGCATGAGGCGCAGATTAAGGAGCCTTGCAGATCTTCAGGTTTATTGTCAAAGCTCCTGCCTTTCCTGGGATTCCCTGCTGACATCCCATTGCCTCGGATAAGAGGAGGTGATACTCTGGACGAATTTCTTCCTTTAAGGGAGAGACCTTGCAAACAGCATCAAGGTGTCAGCCAGCCCCAAGTTTATTGTTTTTCCAAAATAAGGGAACAGACATGTTCTGGAGATCCGTTTACAAATCGGACTATCTCCAGTTATATAATGACACAAGTCTGGCTGCCAGCAAATTGTTGCTCCGAGCTGGGAAAGACAATTAGCTCGCCTCTCAGGGCGGCGAGAGTGCACAATGCCGGCTTTGTGCCACTCTGCCACTGGCCCCGGCATGTGCGGGAGAGCCTGGCTCACCCATCATCTTCAGAGGTGGCAGAGGGAAGAGGGAAAGGAAAAACCCCCGTGTTCAGAGAGGCAGCGCCCGCAGCTCGGTGGCTGCGCCCGCACCAGGGCGGGGATCCCTGCGAGGGCTGGGGGCGCCGGTGATGGAGCCCGTCTGCGAGCGCTTTCCTGTCCCGGCACTGCAGGGATGACGGTAAATCGGTCGTCGCGCCACAGGGCAGAGACAGCTCTGACCCCTCTGCTGAAAATGGGGTGAGAAGTTTCGGTGTTTGGCTTCCTGCGCTTCCTGGTGCGCTGATGGATTTAGGCGTTTGCTGAAACTCCTGGCCCTGCCTGCAGAGTCAGTGGAAAAAATGTGACATCTAGAGATGGGAAATACCTAACCGACTCAGAAATGCGATCACTTAAAAGGGAAAGGCGGTTTCCAGGTGAACTCGCATTCCTGTCCTCAATGGATGGGAGAGGGGCTTTGGAAAATTCAAAGTCTGGTCTGTTTCAAAGCAGCCGGCAATTAATGATAGCTGGGACCTGCTCAGACACGCACCTGGGCCAAAACAGGCTTCTAGTGGGGTTGTGCTGCCAAAATTGCATGCCTGGCCAGGAAGGAAGGACCTGCCCCTGCTGTCCCCTTGGCACAGTGGGGCAGGGACCTGCCATGGAGCTGCACATGAAGAA
Organism: Pardalotus punctatus; assembly: GCA_013400915.1. Taxonomy (NCBI): domain Eukaryota; kingdom Metazoa; phylum Chordata; class Aves; order Passeriformes; family Pardalotidae; genus Pardalotus; species Pardalotus punctatus. Next base: position 26,109 of record VZTX01028017.1, read on the forward strand.
CATCTCTCAGCTCTCCTGCAGGCAACAGCAACCCTGGTTTCAGCAGGCAGTGACGCATGGAGAGGAAAGATGGTCTGAAATAAAATACTCAATGTCGTCAACAGCCACAGATTAATTCAGTGAAATCGCTCGTTGCTGCAAGGAGTTAGTGAAAGAAAAACACTGGGAGGAGAATGATGCCTGTGTGACAAATAAGGGTACACAGAGCTGTGTTTTGCAGGGGAAGTGCTGATAAACAACACTAAACCCTCATGCTTCGGGGGAGCTAAGTGATGATAACTTGGGGGGCAGAGGGGACTTCTGCTAGCAGCTTGTTAGTCTCTGAACACTTTTACCTCATCCTCTACAGTGTTTAATTAAATGCAGCACTTCTTTGAACCATTCAGGCAGTTTCTGCTTGCCTAGACAAAGGTGCCTTGCAGAATCTTTTCTGTCAAGAGCACGGCAAGAATCCTTATGTTAGTACCACTGGTTGCAAAAACTATCTGTAAATCTGCACTCCAGATAAACAGATGTTTCCTCTACTAGCAGAGCTCCCTTGGTGTTCATGAAGCACACCTGCTCTGCGTGTCCATCACACAGTTTTCTGGGTGTCAGACCCATTCCTGTGGATGTCAGAAAAGCTCTGATGGCAACCATGTACTTGCCTAAGACATAATGCTACTCTCAGTCCAGCCCAGCAAAAACAGTTCCTTCTGGAAGTGAGTCATATTTCTTCATCTTTCAAACCACTTCAAGCAATTTGTCTTGCAGACTTTCTGACTACATTTACATAAAATGCATCCTTCCTTTCTTTCTATTCTTGGTTCCATACATGGGGCTATTTTAGATGATGTGCTCAGAGGTCACTGTGACACACACATGGAGTGGAGAGCATGCTATGTTTTGGTAGGTACTCTGTAATGTTTATGCAGGTGGCAGGCTCTTGGTTTCCCTGGACACTCACCACGAATTTACATGCCAGCACAATGACAGAAAAGAGTAAGTTGCTGGTCACTGCCAGAAACACCACGATTTTGTCTACAAAGTTCAGCTTGTAGACATGAATAACCTCACAAGACCCTTGGAAGTGGAGCTGAGAGTATGGGCTGCTGGCAAAACTGGGGAGGTGTAAGGGAGGATGGGATCATGGAAGGCTTCCAGGAATGGCTTGTGCATGTGTACAGCATGGTTAGGAACTGTTCCTGCCTGGGATTTGAGGGCAGGCTATTATTTATATTCTCAAAGCTCTGCCAATGCATGGTGCTTACAGCATTAGAAAGAGAACTCAAGCCCTGAGCAAGCTGCAGGCTTTCATTCACATCTGCAAGATGCAACAAGACCTTTTGGAGTCTGATGGCAAATGAGGCTGGACAATAAAATAGCCCAAGCCCTCCACAAGGTTTCGTGTCCTTCCCAGCTAAGCCAGGTATCTTCAGGTTGGAAAAGAAATGACTGGGATGTATGTGAGAGAGGTTTCTGAACTTGTGAGTGGCCTGGGAGCAGGGATGGGTCAGGCATTGCTGTCTCTTCCTTTAAAAGAGCAGGCAGCATTACATGAAGTTAGGAGGAGACAAGGTGAAAAACAAACAGGAGATGGCTCTTCATGCAACAGGCAGTAGATCTGTGAATCTTCTTACCAAAGGATATAAGAAGCTTGCATGGATTCAAGGAGAGTTCACAGAAGAGAAATCCTCTGAGAGTTACTAAATACATAGAAAGCATATCTGGCTCAGGAAGTTCCTGAGCTGAAAATAGTTGGAGTCTGGGAAGCATTGTATATGCTTGTCCTTGTTCTTACTCTCCCTAGGCTTCCACTCATGGGCTCTGCTGGGGTCGGGATGTTAGGTTAGACAGACCTTTAGTCTGACCCAGTGGAGCTGTTTTCATGTCCTTTTGTAACTTCCCATACAGAAGAGATGGGTTCTTGCATGGCTCCTTCCCAAAGCTCACCACCTTCAAGCACCTTCACCCACTGTTCACTACAGCTCAGGCACCATGCACAGCTTCTTCCAGGTTGCATTTGACTGAGCAGCTGAAGATCCTGACTGCTGGCATATAGATTTGTTGAACAACTTAAGGTTTGTGATGCCTGAAATTATATATCATCCCTGGGAAGTCCATCAGGGTTTGACACTATCAGGTGTCTGGCAATGACATCAATGTAGGGTCAATGCTACTCCTCTCACCTCCTTGTTGTCCTGTTTGTTCCCATCTTAGCAAACAATATCAAAACTATTCTGAACCCACCTCTTTGCAGTAAATTGCAATTCTGCTCTGGTCACCAACTAGTACCGAGTTTGGCAATGGAAATTGAGTCCTTATTGACATCTGCGTTAAAAATTGCCGAAGCTGCCAAGACGTGTAAATCTGCACATATCTCAGATTAACTGCTTTGGGACTTTATTCATCCTACTTGGGGTATGTTTTAAAAGTTTTATTTGTAGCGATAACAGTCAGAGCCTTTCTCACCCCTCTCTTCCCTGAAAAACAGTATTTGAAAGATGAGTCTTTGAATAACAACCAAGTGGCCTTGTTAGCCTTCCCTTCACCTCTTCTCAGCTGCTCTCCTGTCCTGGGTCTCTCACTGTGGCTTTGAGAAACTGCTGTAAACTGAAAGCAGTCAGAACAGCAGTGACCTCTGAAGGGGAATTAGGCAAAAATGGTCTGGAAAAAAAAAGAAAAAATGGCGAAAATATGTATACCTGCAGCTTGCTGACCCTCTTCTCTCTCCCAGACAGTTAGAAGGAGAAGCATGCATGGCTACAGCAAGAACGATCTTCTGAGACAAATACGTCAGTTCAAGATTTTGGAGATTTCATAGCAAGCCATCTGTTGTGGAAACAAAACCCTAGTTCTGTTGCAGTTCAAAACTTGCTGGGGTCAATGATGTCCAAGTATCAGCATGTTTGCAGTACTGCAGGGATTACTTGATGCAGAGTTGTGGTCCTAACTTTGCTATCCCTTTTGTCACACCAACTGTGGATCCCCACTGAGGAAGTTTCAAAATTAGCCAAGCATCACTCAGAGATCTCCAAAAGTAGATTACTGTCACAATGGGTGTAGTGGGATTTTTGTCTCAGGTGACATTCACATTATTGATACTCCTTTTACTTTTTGCTGCTGCTCAAATAATGGCAGAAGCTATTTTTACAGCTTGGACCCTAATGTTTAAGAAAAAAACCAAAACAACAACACAAAAACTCACCCCTTTGTGAGCCATTTCCACCACAATAACTTGCATCGGGGAGGAAAGAGAGTAGGCCAAAATATGTAGCCCTCTTCACCAAATAAGGACCCTTGTAAGGGCAGCCGCCAAGAACTGCAAGGCTTAGGAAGGACAGGGAGGGCTTTGGAGTGGAAGAGTGAATCAGCATGGCCATCAGGTCACACCCACATGAATAATACCCCTCACTTCCCTTGAATTGTACATTGTAATAAAGACCTAGCTGCCTTTTTTGGTATTCCAGCATCTGCCTGAGAGGAGTCAGATGTGAAATTAGGTTTCCTGTACCTTAATAGATTAATTTAGTTTAAACTAAAAATGAGGGCACATGTACTGTCGGGAGTCAAGAGGCCTCAGATGACATATGTCTCCTTTTTAATACTTTTCTATTTTAGGTGTGTGTGCTTCATGAATCTAAACATTGATTAAAATGTGTTTTCTTGAAAATTTCTCTCAAATTTTAGAAGTTTACCACTACTAGGAACCTCACTTGTGCAAGTATTTTGTGCAAGCATCTGCAAAACCAAAGGTGTTCATGTTGCCATCTGCTCAATTTCTTGGGACCCTTCCATACCACAGGGAAATATTAACTCCTTCTGGAAGTTTTTTATCTTAACAGCTGTGCCTGCCCAGAATACATCAGCTCACCTGCCTTCCTTCCGAGTATCTGAAGGAGAATCCCTGGCTCACGTTATCCTTCCAGTGTGCCTCATGGCAGGAAAGATGCAGAGTTTATATCCTAACTACTACAGGATATTACAGCAGGGACAGAACTGTACTTCCAGCAGAGAATGGCAAAAGCCTCATGCTGAAATGTGATGTTTTCCTTCAGAGGCCCATAACAGGTTTCCCTTCTCAGAAAGGAAACATCGATGGGAATTTCCCTGGTGACTGTGAGTACACCATCTTTATCTGAAAGTAACTCAAGATAAATTTTTCCATGGAAAAGTTTTCCCTGTGACCCAGTGAAGGCTGTTAAGTGTCCCAGACAGTCCCGGCTGAACTTTCTTACACTTTTAAGTTCTGTCCTGCTAAAAGACGTGTTTGCAGTTTTGCCACAAGATTAGCTCTGTCCCCTTAGTGTTACAGATACACGGCTGGCAGGAGACTTCTGTGCCCAATTAAACATGAGTATATATTACTACTCACTTCCCTCAGAGAATACCAGCTTTTGGGACAAGATACAATGAGAGAAAGATGAAAGAAAGGTTGTATAGGTGTCAGAGTTGCTGAGTGCAGAGCAATCAGACCATGTCAAAATCTTCTTCAGGCCCAGATGCCTTATTGCCTTCCCATCTTAAAAGCAAACAGTTTAAAAAAAATTTGAGTCAAAATTGGTTCCAACTCTGATTCATGGACAAAAGCCTCTGGCATGAGGCCTTTCTGGAGTTTCCATGCCTCTAAAGATCTATGACAGTCTGATGGTACCCTCAAATACCAGAAGGAGTCATAAGGCCTGTCACCCATTTTTCTGCCATCTTCTTTTTTGCCTGTGAATCCCTGCCACATCCAGCAAATCTGTGATGTGCTTGGGAGTGGACAAAAGGCTCTTGAAATCTTACAAATAAATCTTAAGACTTGTTTATTCCACCCACTCTGTATTTTGGGAGACAGCACTGGTTAACTCACTGGGTTTATGGCACAGGTTTTTCTGCATTGGTTCTCTGTTTGCAGTGATAAAAACTGTCATTAAGCCACTCCTTTTATAACCAGTGCCACTTGTCACCCAGTCCCACCTACTCAAGCAAATGGCAGCACACCCACTGCAGGTGCATCCCAAGTAATCTCTCAGGGCCATGTCATATGGTTACATACTGACCTTATTTCCTGAGACGGAGCAAACTCAAACCTATTTTTTAATGAAGTGTGATTTCACATTGTCAAGAAATGCACCTTCCCCAGCACTGCCATGTTGTATCAGCATGCTGCTTCACCCAGTCATAATGAGAGATGAGAGTGGCAGCTCTTGTGCTGCTTGTGGCTTTTGCTGGCTGTAGTTTTCTCCCATGGTTTCCTCGCCTCTGGCCAATGTTTCTGCGGTCACCCACAGGCTCGGTTGCTACACCCGCAGGGGCAAGGGCCCTCCACATCTGGAAGCCCTGAGCAGACCAAGCTCCAGGGCCACAGCAGGAGCCACCAAACTCTGCTGCCACCTCCTCCTCCCAGCCAGCTGGAAGGAGATGAGAATTTCCAGCTCTCTTGTCCTTCTTCCTTCTTAAAGTGGAATTTCAAGGAACTGTGTCAAGTCAACAGTCTGGGACAAAGACAAAAAAAAAAAAAAAAAAGCACATCAGGAACACCCTGGAATTTCCTAGTGATTGCTGATAGCAGATGAAAGCCGCTGAAGAACAGCATCGATGATTACGATGATTAATGTTTCTTTCCATGTGAATACTACCGAAAGAGGACAGATTGTGTGCCTTGAGAGAGCAACATTCCTTTGTCTTGCTCATCTGCCCCTTGTGAAGACCTTTATCTGTTTTTCAAATCCAAAAATGGCTCATAAAAAAATAAGCCCTCTCAGCCTCACTGGTTGTGTCATTATTCTAAGCCTGTCCTCTGAAGGCTGGTCAAAATTAAACCGACAATACTTCAGGTCTTTTCCCTCCCGTTTATTCCTCCCTCTGCTAAGAGAACTCCATTTTAATTATTATTTAGGAAAAGACAGCTGCTTCCTGTTTGTATCATTAATTTATTTTGTTTCCTGAAGGGAAGCTTTGGTGAAAAGAATCTTTGGATAGCTGGAACGTCTTACAAAATATCACTGGCTGCACAGGCCAAGGTTAAATACAATAGCTAGGTTTATTTTTAAATGATTATTATTTTTCTAAATCCATGCCAAAGCAGAGACTAAAATTCTAGCACACATAACTAAGTTTTTACAGTAAATTCTGCCTTACCTACATAACTCCCCAGAAGGGAGACAGACATTCTTAGTTACAACAAAAGCTAAAACACCAGTTTCCCTCCAACTATTATGAAAACCAAGGCTGGAGGGAGATGAGGTGCGGTTCCCTTTTTCCAGTTTCTCAAAACCCCAGGCTCTGGTGAATTTAATATGCTGAAATCATTCCTGGCCATTGTGATAGCCTTTCACAATGAGATGAGTGGCTCAGTGTGCAGTGAATATTATTTATGCCAATTTTAACAGGGTTTTCAACACTGTCTCCTAAAACATCCTTATAGACAAACTGATGGAATATGGATGGCATAAATGGCCAGTGGGGAGGCTTGAAATCTGGCTGAAGTGCTGTTATCAAAGGGCTGTGGTTAGTGGCATGTAGCCCATGTGGAGGCCAGTCACTAGTGGTGCACCGCAGGGGCTGATACTGAGGCCGGCACTATTTAATTTTCTCATTAATGACCTGGATGAAGGGTCTGAGGACACCCTTGACAAGTTACAGACACAGAGCACGTGGCTGTGGTGCCATTCAGAGTGACTTCAGGAGGCTGGAGGTATGGGTCAACAGGAATCTCACAGTGTTTAAAGGGGAATATGATATCCTGCACATGGGGAGGGACACCTCAGACACAAGTACGAGCAGGGGGTTGATTAGCCAGCTGGGAAACAGCTCTGCAGAAAAAGACCTTAATGTCGTAGTGCACAACAAGCTGACCATCAACCAGCAGTGTGGTCTCATGTCAAAGGTGTCAAAAGTATCCTGGGCTGCATCATGAAGAGCATTGCCAGCAGGTCCAGGGAGGTGATCCAACCCTGGAGAGCTGTGTCCAGTTCTGGGTGTCCCAGTACAAAACATGGATGTGCTGGAACAAGCCAAGAAAAGAGCCCTAAAGATGATTAAAGGATTGCAACATCTATCATGCAGGGAGGGACTCAGCAAGCTGTGGCTGCTCTGCCTGGATAGAAGGCTCAGGGGGAATCTTATCACTATGTCCAAATCTCTGATGGGGGAGGAAAGGTAGAGACAGACTCTTCCCAGTGATGCCCAGTGACAGGATAAGAGGCCATGGGCACAAGCCCTCCTAGACTCGCATTGAGACACAAGTCATACCACCAATGGCATCCTTGACTACGGGAGGAGATGTGAGCTCCACGTTGCACCAAGTCAGTTCTGTTACAGCATTTTTGGAGGCTGTTAATTCTGTCCATTTCTAAGCCCTCTGCCCAGCCCCCCACTCACCATCTCACTGTTTTGTCCTCATCCCTTCCATTTGTTTTAGCTGAGAGGCACGCACTGGCCCTGGAAGCCTCTCTGCTGTCCAGTCTTCCAGCTGAGGGGAATTATTTGGCACCAGCACTATAGATCTTTTCACAAGACCTAAGATTATGGGAGGTTTTATTTAATGCACATGAAATAACCTCTTGCCCCCCACCCTGTTGTTTCTGGTTTCCTTTCTTATGTTTGGTTCTCTCCTTCACTAGGAGTTTTCACATGCCAAGTTGCTTTGATGGAAACCACTATTTAAGAAAGAAAAATTATACAGGCTCTTTCTTCTACTCTCTCTTTCTGTACCAAGTATAGCTTAATCTTGAATAATGAGCATTTGTTTTCTTAGAAGAGTATTTAACACTGCAAATTCAGCTGTGAGGGGCAAGATATGATAAGATATATGCCAAAAAATGGTGTTGAAAGCACTTAATAAAAAAGTGGATAAGGTTTTATATATAGGGAAAGCTACACTTTATTCCTTACACACCAAAAGACAATTTGCTGCACCCTTCCCTGGGTAAATAACTTCATCTTGAAGTGAACGCTTAGTTTGGCAAAGTTACAAGCTACTGAAAAGCAACCTTTTAAGAAAAATACCAGATAACTTTAGGTGTAAGCTAAGAATGCTGACAGCAAGCCAGTGCAGGATTTCCAGCAGAAAGTGATTGCTGCACATGGGCTTGTGTAGAGAAAGAAAGGTGGGATGAGCAATGTGCTGGAGAAGGCACATCCTCCTACACCCCAGCAACGTGGCACCCTTGGGCTGCACATGACGAGCAGCATGAATGAACGAGTGCCGCAACTGCACGCAGAATTAACTTCTGTCACATCCCGGGAAATGGTTCTTCCCCCAGGAAAGAAATAATATTACAATGTGCATTATAATGAGCATTTTGTGCAGGCGAGAACCAGTGTTTACAATTGTGACTGAATTCGAGGTTCGTCCCCCCAGGACTATCTCCAACCAGTTGCAATGGTTCTCAGCGTTGTCTGGAAACTGATGAACACACACAATGTTGCTTCGTTTCCCAACTGCACCCATATCCAAGGCTGGGCTCCCGCAGCTGGCTGAGGCACAGCCCTTGAATTATAAAAGACTTTTGAGCTTTATTTTTTCTCCAGGAGATGGGCGGGAGACTTTTGATGGTACTATTTCCTGCTGGATGGACAGAATTTAGAAGAAAAATAAAACTTTAACCTCTTCACTCAACTATGGTGAGAAGACAATCTCACCATTGGGCAAGGTTTATTCTGCTGGGAAGCTCAGGCTATTCCCATCCTGGGTATAACACAAGGTCAACAGCAGCAGTCTCCAGGAATATTAATCTTTCACCCCTCAGACTGTGCCATGGGTAATTAATCACTTGATTGCATAACTTCTTGTAAGACAGGAAAAATAAGCTGCCTTTGCCAGCTTTTTGGACAAGCTATTTCACATACATTTGAACTTTCTTCCAGTACTTGTTGGGTTTTGATTGCAATGAATGAATTCCATCCAAAGCCTTTCCCAGCCGTGGAGGAGCCAGACAGTATAGAAGCACACAACGTCCCAGTGCAATACTGGGGAGTGGGTCACTGTGCTGTTTTGAGGGGATCTCTCCAGCCTCCCAATGGGTGAGGAAAGGTACGGCATCCAGCAGAGCAGCTCAGCCCAGGGGGAATAGCAGACCACCACGTTACCCTGTGTTTTACATCTGTATGCAATTGAAAGCAGGATCTGGCCGAGTTGCTGCCAACCCCAGAGAGCTGGAACTTGCTTAAGAGCAAGGAAATCCTGGAGTTTAATCCTAGAAAGTGAAGCTGTGTTTTGCTACCATCACCTGGGACAAACTACTGTGATAGGTCCAGCTGCAGGAGATCTTCAGGCCCTGGAAATCATGTAAGGCTGTGAGGGGTGTTGAGCCAAGTGCATTGCTGGAGTGGTTAAATATCAGCTGATCCCATCTCCCCAAAATGCTGCAGGACTCTGTCTTCCTTTCTACAGCTTTATTAAATGACAGTGAGAAACCAAGGTTTTCTTTAAAAACATTTTATATGAGGTGGTAATGAAATGGGAAGCAGTGATCCGAGGCTATCTTGCGCCTCATGCTCACAAGGACCTCTCACATAAACCAGCTCGCTTCTAACCCTGAGCCTTCAATTTTGGGTGGAGGTGAAGGCATTCCTGACTGCCTCAATACTGGTGCACCCTTCAGCAGCTCTGAGCATTTCACCACCCCACTGCTGCCTCCCAGGGCGCGCTGTGGCCATCCTTTGGCTCTTTGGATTGCCCCAGTTAAATAGTTGGTGAAACTTCCCACTCACTGTCTGAGTGGCTTGGAACATTTTCTTCCTGTTCTGCCTGAAGTTAATGGTGATACATGGTGACATGGAAGGAATCATGAGTTAAGTGTTCTCCTGAGTCCTAAACCGGAGGGTTCTCAGTCTTACACTGAAAAAACATTTAGTGGCCACAAGAACCAGAACTGGATGAGACTGATGGATGCAAGCATTATTCCTTAACAGGTCCTGGAAAAGCATTCAGGAAGCTTGGTTTGAAAGTGATCCTGCAAAGATCACTTTGTCCTTTGGCTCTAGGTAGCCTTTTGGTAAAACCTGAGAAATTTTCCCTGTATTATGTGTTTTGAGATCCTTGCAGGGAAGATGCTAATAAAGCAGATGGCTTAGAAATGGCTACATAAGGCTACTTCATGCTCCCAGTGTTACAGGTGACACATGGGGAATTGGCACAGTGAAATGCAGTTTTCCAAATCCACAATGACTGGGGACAAGAGAGAAGAGCAGAAATCCCAGGAACACGCAGTCGCACTGCAGATGCTGCTGTAGAGGGTCGTGCTTGCAGCTCACCTGCTTAACCCAAGGCTCCCCAAATGTCTCTGGAAGAAAGGAGCCAGAGAGCAGATCCTCACTTGATCAGGGCACCAGAGACCTCCAAGAAACACCCTTCAGCTTTTTAGCTGGTTGCACTGCCTTATGCTTCATGGAGCAAAACCGTCTATTAAGCAAGCAGTGATGAGAGTTCTGATATATTCCTGGCCGTGCACAGTAACATGTGCTCTTCACTGTGCAATGTGTGGCCACCAGAGGGTCATGCTCCATCTGGCCACAGTTAAAGGGCTATCAAGAAGAGGTCACCCATATGAATTTCCTCCAAATCTGATGTTGCACCAATGTAATGACATGACGCTGCTGAAATACGGACAAATTAAAACCAAGGCCAGGCACAGCTATTCCCCAGGTACCTTTCACATGAATAAACAAGATAAAGTGTGGGAAGAAAAGCACAGGAAATGGTTCTATTTACAGCATGATCACACATCTTCCAAAAGCAACTGAGCCAGCTGGACAACTTACTATCTTGAACCACTCTCCTGCTGCAGGATGCTGCCCCTTCAGATTGGTTGGCAAGGAACTGAAAGTAGCTCAGAAAGCAACCGCCCAGGCAGTTCAGACATCAGAAAAGATAATAACTTCCAACAGGAGATAGTGAGATGCAGGTGAGGACAGAACAGAGGGGCTGATGCCTTCAGCCAAATGGCAACATAGCAGGCAACTAGATGATTTTGAGACAGCAGCAAAAGGACCAGTAGGAACCAGTTCACCCAAATATCTCATGGTTCACAGACCATGAAGCATTCCACTTTCCATCTGTGGAAACCCTGCTGCCAGCTCAGTTTCCTGGAAAGAGAATCTGCTTTAACCAAAGTTTAGCTACTCCCATGACAGGCAATGCAGGACCAGCGTAGGTCAGAACTTAGGAGGTTCAAAGCAACTGCAAAACTCCTCAGGAAATAATATTTCATATTCACTTGATGAGTGCAAGAAAGCCTTATCCATCCTCTTCCTCGCTTTCTCCACAACTAATGGAGGAGAAGAAAAGAGGAACAGCATAGTCTGATCAGTTGGGATGGGTGGGTCACCTTATCATGACCAGCTACAGAGGCTCTGGGACAGTAATATGCCATAGACGGGTGCAAATCAGCGAATTTACATTAACAGTAACGGAGCATCTGAGCTGAGCAATCCAAGGACTGTGTTTTCTTAAGCAAAATTCAAATAGACACCTGAAGGTGAGGTCACTGGTCACTGCTGAGTGCCATCCTTACATTGAGTCTTGACCAGTAGTGGACAAAGGTGGTTTTCAGCAGGCTGTCCACCAGCACCTGGCTCTTGTGCCTCTTCTCCAAGAAGCTGGATATCAAAGTCCCATGATCTGGGTTTGAAGGAATTGCTTCAGTCAGAAACTATTGTTTTTTTTCCTAGCTGATTGCAAATCAAACATTGCATTTTCATAAAGTAAAGGTTAAATCACCCTGGATTTTGAACACGTGTGCTACAGTGTTCGTATGTGTGAGTGTAGGCAGGAATTATTGAGGACAGCAAAATTAGGAAAGCTTCAGGTTGCATAATATCTGGAGCCTGTGAGTTAACATGAGACTGCTGCTGCCTCATGCATTTCAAATTTTCCTGAGCAACTTTGTAAAGCATTGGTGGGGTACAGAAAGATTTTGTTTTTCTCTTTTACAGGACAGCTTAGCCAATGAGGCAACTGAATCAGTGGCTTTGGTGGGATACCTCTTGCCCATAGCAGTGTCCCAGAAACAAAAATATCTGTGGAGTCCACTTTGTATGTGAGAAGAGAGATCTGTGAGTGTAATACTTGTGGCTAAAGATGATGATAAAATGCTGACTTTACTGAATTTTGTTTTTCCCGCTCACCTCTTCCCTCCAAGACAGTTGCAAAGAAATGCCAAAATCCTAGCTTAAAATGCTAAGGCACAAGGAGAACAGGGAGGCAATTCAAGACAGCCAGCATGGCTTCTCCAAGGGCAAGTCCTGCCTGACCAGCATATGATGATGGCCTTCTATGATGGAGTGACTACAGCAGTGGACAAGGGAAGGAATACAGGTGTCATTTACCTGGATTTCTGTAAAGCCTTTGACATAGCCCCCACATCATCCTTCTCTTTAAACTAGAGAGAGATGGATATGATGAGTAGGCTGCTAGATGGAAAAGAAGATGATTGTATGGTTGCATCAATGGCTCAGATTCCCAACGGACACAGGAACAAGTAACATCCCTCAGGGGTCTGTATGAGGACGGGTGTTATTTAATATCTTCATTAATGACACAGGTGAAGGGACCGTGTTCTGGGCTGCATCAAGAGAATTGTGGACAGGAGGTTGAGGTAAATGATTCTTCCCCTTCCACTCCTCTCTGGCAAGACCCCACCTGGAGTACTGCATCCAGCTCTGGGGTTCCCAGTGCAGGAAAGACATGGACTTACTGGAACAAGTCCAGAGGAATGCCACCAAGTTTATTACGGGGATGGAGCACCTCTCCTATAAGGAAAAGCTGAGAAAATTTGGGTTGTTCAACCTGGGAAAGGGAAGGCTTTAGGTTGAGCTAATTGTGGCCTTCCAGGACCTGAAGGGATCCTACAGAAGAGATGGAGATAGGCGCTCTAGAAGAGCATATAGAGACAGGACAAGGGGGAGTGGCTTCAAACTTAAAGAGAGTAGGTTTACGTTAGATATTAGCAAAAAATTGTTTACTTGGAGGGTGGTGAGACACTGGAACAGGTTGCACAGAGAAGCTGTGGAGAAGTTATTGATGGGGCTTCACTTCCAGCCCCATCTCTAGAAGTGTTCAAGGCCAGTTTGGATGGGGTTTTGAGCAACCTGGTCTAGTAGAAGGAGTCCCTGTCCACAGCAGGGGGGTGGAACTGGATGATCTTTAAGGTCTCTTCCAACCCAAACTATTCTATGATTCTATTATTCCTTGGATTATTAATGTCTAAATACCTGCAAAATATTTTCATTGCTACCCATTTACTAGGGAATGGAGAAGAAATACCTCAATATTATTTCCAACTCAGACAAGATGAAGATGGGTAACCCCTTTGCAGGACTGTGGTTTAGCTGGGTACTCAGATTGTATTTACCTTCTATGATAATTTGCTTACTTTATTTGACTTCCTAACAGGTACTTTTCCCATTTCTCCTAGAATTTTGGCATTTATGTGAAGGATTTGACCTAAAAATTGAGGAGAATGTGAAGACACATCTGCTACCTGCTATAACTAGACTGCATGATGTTGTAAAGGTTTTCCTCTCCCATGGATTGCCCAGAGTGGAGAAGTGTGTTATCTGGATGGACAGCAAAAACTTCAACGAAGTGAATGTCCTCATCGAACAGACATGCACATAATTTAAAAGAGATAAATAAATTGTTCCTTCAGCAAGACCTTCAGGGTGTTAGTATGCCAGCAAAGGGGTGCCCAGGTCATGATTGTCACTGCCAGCTTCCTTTTTTCAGGCAAAACTTACCACTAGAAATGGAATTCATGAAGGTAGAAGAGGGTTTCCAGGAACAAATACACCTTTCCAGGGATATGCATTAATTATCTTACCACTTGTATATTCTAGGCCAGACAGCTGAAAATAATAAAAAACAAACCCTCAAGGAACTTCGCTCAAAATGAGCCAGTTGCTGTGAAGACGTTAGTGTACTAGGCTGGATGGGTGAGCTGTGAATTTGGCTGCAGAAATTCAATAACCAAGAAGAATCAATATTTTGGTTGGGAAATACTGAAGTCACTGGTTTGGTTGGAAACACTATTCATCCAGTTTTTCTGCTAGGTACCATTAACCCTGTCACTCTCCACACCCCAGCCCATGCCCATTTGAACTGCAGGACCAGACTGCATGTAGAATGGAGCACAGATGTGCCACAGCATAAGGGATTGGCCAGAACGCAGTGTCCTCTGCTAGCTGGGCCATGTGGCCATTGTTTGCACGTCTCAGGGTCTTTAAGTGACTCCACTAGCTTAAGCAACATGATAGTCTGCAAAAGAAAATGTATTTAGCCCACCAACAAGACCTTTACAGAGCAGCTGCTTCCTATCTCCACTGCTTCCTACTCACTAAAGGGTTCCAGAATGAAAAGAAACAAACACCTGTTTCTTGTCCCAGAGCTTTGGGTGTTCATAAGACAGTCTGTCATAAAATTGTTGTGATACCAATCAAGGGAGACCTAGAATCCAATTGTAACCTTGGCATGTGTTCCCACTGTAATATCCCTCACCACACCAGGGTGCGGTGCCTTTGCTTTCAGCCGCTTGTGTGCCAGGAAAAATTGAGGCAAGAAGAGTAAAAATAGGCATTAAACATAGGACAATTGTTGTCATTGCACGTTAGCAATTTCACTTCCCTGCTGCTGTGGAGATGGCACTGGGACAGTCCCAGTCTTGGTAGATGGATGTATTTTCTGTAGATTGACACTCATGTTTTTTCAAGGAGAGAGTTTCTGTTTGCCAAAATGCTTCTGGAGCCTGTGCAAACGTTCCTGTCCCTCCCAGTGCTCACATACACGCTCACATTGCTGCTCATGCCACCCTGCAGCCAGCACAGCTCCTGTAGCACCAGGGAGAGATTGGTGTGACAGGCTCTCAAACAAGAAACCCAACCTGAGCAGCCTGCCTGCCAGCAATGAGTCTTTGAACAAATTACTATGGGTTGTCCTGTTCAGTCAGCCATCCTACCATCCTCTGACTATCAGAGCACAATCAGTGTATCTGCAGCCACAGGAAAAAAAATTAGCTCTGGATTCTTTTTGGCAACTGCAAGGAGCTGGAGTGGCCAGCAAAAGATGAAATCTCCACTAGGTCAGTTGTTTTTTTTTTTCCTTTTTGCAAACCATGTGTTAAAAATGCTTTCCCGCCCAAGGAGACTTCATATGAGGGAAAAGTAAAGCTAAGTTACAACTTCTTAAAAATAGGACACAGCATTTTATATTTTCTTCACTCTTCCATTACTGTGCAGAGCCACCCCACCCACATGAAACTGCTGTCTGATTCACTCTCGTGTCTCACTTGGGAGACGAAGCTTTCCACCAACGGGGGCACCTGGTCAAGAACATAACATTCAGGGTGGTGCTGCCTCTTTACACTTCAAATCGTTTCAAACACCTTTATATCTATGACTACAGGGACCTTTGCATACACATAAGTGTTACCAATGGAAGAGACATGTCACATCCTTGCAGTAAGTAAAGAGATCAGATCTTCTGGAAAATTGGTCTTCTTGGGCCAAGCTGACTCAGTGGCTCAAACAATCAGATTTCTCTTGTGTATCGGTTTGTTTGCAGCGTGACACTCCTCGGGCAGCAAGTTACCCTCTGCTATTCTGGGAACACACATTTGACCTCTGTTACAGGGGTTTATTGTCAACATATGTCCACTGGGAGCCTCAGCAACTTCTCCCATTGTCTATTGTCTTATAAACAGGCTTATAAAAGCACTGCAGCAAAGTCAATAATGCACCAAAGTGGAAATTGCTGGTAACTCAAAAGTTTAACTTCCAACTTCTGTGTCTTGCAGTGCTACAAGAGGTGAGCTGAGGGGGAGGAAGATGCAGCTTGCTTATCTTGATGTCCCTGTGTCTTCACACTTAATTGTGTCAGGATGCAGAGCTGCCATGATGCTGCAGGGCTGCTCGATGCATGGCAAGGAGGAATCCACTGGTGGCAAAAGCATTGTGTGAACTGGGGTTCCTGGTCTTCCATGGCTTCAAGGGGAAAAACTGGAAAAATAAAAAGAGGAAAGCTGGTGGCAAAGAAGCTTTTCTGGCTGACCCTAAAGTGAAGTGTAATTTCTTCTTTACCAAAACTCCCAGTGTGTGGCTGAGCCATTGTAGTAAGCACAGAAAAATTTGTATTTTTGCAGTTAACAACAGTGAAGTCACTCAACTGAATGCATAAATGAAGAAAACCCTTGGGAGCATGTTCACCCAAGGGAAGGCAGCATCCTAAGGAAATATCCCATACGATCAATTTAGTCATCTGCAGTTTCATAACATTCAACCTCCAAACTTTGACGTGCAAAGGCAAAATCCCCTCTGATTTTTTGAGATGGCCCCACCACTTCCAATTTGCTGCTGTGGCCAAGCAAACAAAGGACGTGCACAGGCATTTTGGGAAAACAAGGTAAGTTCTTCCCCATGCAGAGCAGCATCTGGCATCTGAGCAAGACACAGCTTACTTCTTTTCCTGGGCCACCAGATCTGACAGAGGGAACACAAAAGGACAAAATGGGAAAACCAAAGACTTGCATTAGTGTTGCTGCCAGAGGCATCCTATCGACTCTGGTGACAGCAAAGGGGACACTGCATCCCTCAAGAGCCATCGGTTCCAGGGCCAACCACAGACCAGCTGGTGGGACACGCTGTGCTGTTAACAACTAATGCTCATCCATGGGCAAAGGGAAGCTATCAGTGTGACCAGGGCTACACAGGCATGAGAAGAGCAGAATAATTTAAAAAAAAAAAATCACTTAACAAAGAGGAAAATAGAGCAGAAACATGAAAGAGACAGATAAGACATTGTGGACCCCACTAGACACCCCTGTTGCACCTCTTCCCACATGCCACCAAAGGTGGTGAGGTCAAGAAAGAGTTTTGAGTCTCTCTTTACATTTTTAATGCACTTTCACTGTGTCCTCTCCACTGCCCCACAGATATTTACTGCCCGTTGTCATGCCTCTTTCACCAGGAAAGCAAAGGCTCCCATCCCAACCAAGACTATTTAAAAGTTGCTCAAGTGCCTGCAAAGGTTACATTGCCCTGCTTTCTGAAGGCAAAGCAGTTTTATCTGGAAAAGGAAGAAAAACATTTAACAGCAGCAGCAGCAGCAACAACAACAACAAGAAAAGAACAACCCATGGTTGTTCTTTGTTTACAAGAGCACATTCATTGGTGTCTGGGGGGTTGATTCAGTCCAAAATGAAAAGGGGTGGCACCCCTTGCTGATAAACAAGTCCACCTCCTGCCATGAGGTGGTCCTAGAGCTGGCTTTCCTCACCTTGCCAGGCAGCCCCAGACTTCTCCCTCAAGGGACCCTTCCCTTCCATGAAACCCTGTGGAAGGATGGCTTTGGGGTTCTGATGGGTGAGCAGCTGCCACCCTTCACTGTGTAGCCCTTGAAAGGTAGAGAAGGGTCTTGGCATGGAAATCTGGGGTCCAAGGGGATCCCTGTGGAGGAAACGGGAAGGTTTCACACCTACATCCACTTTGTTCTGCAGGGCTGTGTCCCTCCTTGGTGCCTTGCATGCCTGACTACATGAAGGAGACCTTAGCTTGTCTTACTTGGCACACAGGGAAGAAAAGAAACTCCCACAAAGAATTCCAGAACTCATACAATTCCATCTGCAGCCATCTCACCAACCACAACTGTGTAGGCAAGACAGAAAGGTTGTGCTTAAGCTGCTCCCGGTGCACAACACATCATCAGATCATGTAGCCTGATTCAGTGATCAAAAGGACACAGTAAAGCCACCAGGATATGTGCTAAGATGGGTACAACATATGTAGAAGGAAGGCTAAGTAAAAGTCTCAGAAATAGCATCTGTGATTCACTGGCCATCCCAACTCAAGTTGTAAAGTACAACTCACCCAGCAGATGTACATCCAAAACACCTCTGAAAGATTAACAGTCACGCACTTTCTGAAGTGTCACTTTTAGCTGTGATTAATATCTGAATTTTGGAGTTACTAATACTATATTGCTTCTCAAAAGCAGGGTCAATGTCCTTAAACTGAGAAAATGCAGATTTGCTCTGAGCACTGAAAAGAAATACTTTTAAAGGTGCAGAGTCACAGTGTTGCAAAAAAAAAAAAAAAAAATTAAATAAAAGGATCAACTCTTTAGAGCCATCAGCGTCTTCATGGGTCATGGTACATACAAAGAAAGAGGAGTCCATTTTGTTCCTAAACACAGACAATGGGACCGTACTTTGGTTATACGCTGTTCTCTATAAATGTTTTCTCTACATCCCGCCCAACAGAATCTGTGTCCATGTCATGATGCAGGTGAGGGGAAGGGCTTTTGGAGGGGAGATATTGCCTGGTTCCAGGACTCTTCATGGCCCCCATATCACCCTCCAGTAAATGGGTATCCAGGTTTGGTTCTACAACTGCATTACTCAGCTGATACTCTTTCAGCTCTGATTTCCCTTCTCCTTAAAAGTGCTTTGCTATTAAACATGAAAGTAAAGCAGCCGTTTGGACCCTAAAGCTTAAAAACCTCAGGAGTCACAAATCTTCCATTTATGCCATTTTTATGTGGTCCAGACACATTTTTCAGGCTTGTAGCATCGTCTGAACCCTATTTTCCTTCATTTTGCCTCTGAAATTGGCACTGAAGTCTGTTTGCACTGTGTAATCAAAAGGTGTATTTGTCGCTGCAGCACTACATCTCACATGGAAAATGGTCTCTCTCATTTCTTCCCCCTGTAATTCTCGGAGTGGCTTGGCACAGTCAGGGACAGGTGCTTAGGAAATGCTGATATATGGCAATTTTATGTTATTGCATGAAGCCGAAACTTGTTTGCAATACTGATATTACAGAGGACTACTACTGTGTTTCAACTAAACTCTGAATTTATTAACAGCGTGCAGGCTGGGAACGAGAATAGCTGGCAAACCCGCATCCTCTAGCATCTGTAGAAAGACATTCTGAATTGAAAATCCCTTATTCCATTAAGAAATTATTTCAAAAATCCAGAGCACAAGTGGCGAGTGCTGATTGGTTATTGGCGATGTCAGACACATGTCAATAGTATTACTTAATGGGTTTTCCTTGTCTTTATTCATAAGTTCCCTTTCACACAGCCATTGGCCCAAAGGGTAATTATGACACTTTTTGGGTGGCTTTGCTCTTTTGGCCTTTGGCCTCATGCCTCAGAAAACCACCCAGGGTATCCAATCTCATAGAAAGTCTTTGTGGCCAGTTGTGCTTTCTGGAGTAAGTACCTTTTTCTTTTTTTCCCCCTAACTTAAATAAGCCATGTAAATGTTTCAAAATATCCTTGGTTTCCATCAGTCCTATGACATCATTGCCCACCCCAAAGGAAGAACTACGCCCCACACCTCTGGCCAGCTGAGGAAAACACCACTGGTAGGATGCTCATTTTTCTTGGAGAGGAATAACATGTAGGAGAGCATGTTCTACGTGAAAGGACATTTTGGAGCAACTGTTTTACTTAACATTGTATATTTACACAGTTCTTGTGTCTTCAAACATATGACGCAGTTGGGAGCCTCAGAGCTGATATTTACCTGTTTTAATACATCTTGGGATATATTTGGGTTTGGAGATTTTTTGAAGATGAGTGACAAGACTCTTTACCCATGCACTTTCAGTTTGCTTCAGATTTGAAGTTGATTTTTATACCATATTATAACCATATTTATTTAAGTTTCCCACATTCTGTCAAAGTCTGTTTACACAAAGAACATTTGTTTTCACTACTGCTTGTGAGGAATGAATATAATAAGTGCCAAGGGATTTTAAGAAGTTGAGAGAATTAGTGTTTGGAAAAAATACATTCAGCTATTTCTTAGGGGAAGATTCATGGAGCACAGGCACATTCTCCTCTAAATCTTCCAGAATGAAGTAGTTCTCATGGCGACAAAGCATGTCCAGTCTCTTCTCAAGTTTCAAACATATAAAATAGAGAGTTTCTAAAAAAAAAAAAAAAAAAAAAAAAAAAAAAAAGAAGAGAGCAGGGCATTTTTCTTTTTTTTTTTTTTCCAGGAAAAAAAAAAAGGCATAAAATAGGTTAAGATAATTTTGCTTGTTGAAGTCAAAATCTGGCGTCTGGCACTGAAAACTGGTGTCCACTGCTGCCCAACAGCATCCTTTTCCACTTGCACTGCTTCACCCTGATGTGTACTGAAGTAAGAGTTATGACCAAATTATTTGTCAGAGGTTGTTTGTCATAGCTTTAATGCACCACTGTAAATTTCACCATGTATTGGATTGGATAATTCTGGTTTTAAGACTATCACAAAGTATATTTTTGTCCATCAAATGCTGCTTGCATGTAGGGATTTGCTTCAACATTTCTGTATCTCAGAGGCTGAGGTTGCAAAATATCAGCAATAATTCTGAAGCTTTGATTTGCAAATAAGGAAAGGTAAAAAACAGGGATCAATCTATACCATATTTTGTAGTATTATTTAGAAAATTAACAGAGCAACTGTTTATAAGGCAATCCTCATCTCCTTTGCTACTGAGATGCAGCTTGAGTAATGGCTCCCCAAAAATCAGCATTAACATGATCAGTTGCAAATGCTGACACTTTATCAAAATTCATGTAATTTGATTTTAGATATTATACTACCCTTTACATTTCAAATATTCCTAGGAGATTTCCTCTGCTATCTGGAAAATAATGAAGTGTGTAATGGGTTATTCCCTTCTTGACTATGTCCTAACAAGCTAAAAACATGGGGATATTTCCACTGAACCATTTAAAAAAAAAACAAACAACAAAAAATACAAGACCTTTTTACCAAGCCTTTGATCATAGATTTACTTGGATGCAAATATACAGCTAAACTGATGTATTTAAGCTGTGCATGAACACCAGACAATACCCCATATTCTGTACTCTCTGTGAATGTCTTTAAACACAACTGTAGTATACTGTGATCCATTTGCATGCCTTCTGTAGGAGACATCTCAGTTATTTTGTATTTTAAGGTCCCTAAGCACCAACCACCCAAAAGCTGCTTCTGGAGGTTTGTTGTTAGAGCCTAAGCTGGAATATATTTATGATCCACTTAGTTTCCCTGTCACCTTAAACCTGGCCGTCCATCATGCGTTGACAACCTTTTCCTGCAGAAAAAGCTTTGTGGCAATTATCATTTTCCTTACTGCTCAATAACAAATGGCTTATTTACTTACCAAAAGCCCTGAAGGCCTCTCCTGCCCTGCAGAACACTAATTCCTACCACCCCACCCAGCGCCAGGTTCTCCCACCAAAAAAGCTTTCAGCTTGAACTGCACTGACCGTAAAGCACAAGAACTTGCAGGAGACAGGCAGTGCCTCCCAAAGAAAGCACCTGCAGAAGAAAAAATTATTATCTTTTATCCATGGCCTTTCTTGGCCAGAGAAGCCATGTGACTAGTCTCCTCCTTCTCCCAGAGCAGCCTCCAAACATCCATACTTGTTGTCAGTCTTAACCCATGGAAAAATAAAATCACCCCACTGGATAGCCTGCAGGAATACAGGTATTGCAAGAGAAGTTCACAACATAAGGTGGCAACAAGAGTCCTCAGCTGTCCAGAGGTTGTCACCAGAGAGAGAGCAAGGTCCACAGATCTTCCCACTGAAGGTGTGTTATGATGCTGGACATCATATTTAATATTCAGTGATCACTGCTACTGATGGAGGACTGTTCCTCTCTGTACTCAAGACTTGGCCTCTCTCCTAATCAGGTTTCCTGAGGCAATAAATTAGTGACAGTGTATGTGTCTCATATTCTTTATAGGGAAGAACATGGAAATTTGAAGGGTTTCTCCCTTGATTTGCAGGGTAAGGCGCCAAGTAGATGCTGCTAATGCCTTCACCACGATGTCTTACAATGCTTGGCGACGAGCTTGCTCCATGAGGAACTTATCCTGGCATTAAGTCTGCAGCTTTTTTGCTTTTTGTTTCTGGAAATCATCTCCTAAGAGGCCTGGGCAGGTATCTTTGATACTTTTCCACCACATATGCAGCACAAGACCCATGAGGCAGGAAGCCTTTTGAGATTACAGATGGTGCACAGAAAAATAATGCAACTTGTGTGAAATTTCAACTGAATTGGAACTTGCTGAGCCCCAAAAGTGCTCACCAACCCTCGGAAAGCCAGTGGAGAGCCCCACCACTTAAGCCAAGTCACACAACATATTTGTCTCATGACTAGATTGACATGATCCAAATGCAGGGATGTTTTTTCCAGGCCACAAGCTGGTGCAAAGCAAATATAACTGTTCTATGAACAGTCTCCTGCATTTGTTTAGGGTTTGTCATTTCCATGGGCTTCTCATTAATAAATGAGTACACAGGAATATTCGCGTAACGTTAATGGCCAGGGGGAATTTCATGGAGAATTTGAAGTGACTGGTCACAGAAAAATCATGTGAAGTCTTTCCATGGGTTAAGCAATGAGTCTGCTGGCTCCATGAGGTGGCTCTGGTTTGTTTTGCCACCTTGTGCTTGAAATGAACAGCTGTGCTTAACCATGACAGCCACGGGAATAAAGCTGGGCAGATGCTGCGTGTCTTCCCTGTGGCCCCGGCTCGGGGATTGTACTCCATGAGGTGGCATTAGGGAAGGCTCTCACCACCCTCTCCCAGCTCCATGCACGCATCCCTGATAGCCACAGCCCCATCTCAGCTGCTGTTTATTTTTCCTGGATTTTATAGTGTAAAAGCTATAGAATAAATAGCTTGTGTGGGGGAAAAGCAAAGCACTGAGCTAAAATAGGAAAAGTAGTCTCAACGAGGAGAGGAGAGAGGCAGACTCCTGCAGCTAATAATTCTCTGCATGGCCTAGAATAAGCTAAATCAGGACTGTTGGGAGGCGTCCCCAGGGATCTGCGCTGCCTGGCTCTCCAGATGAAGAGCTTGTCTGGCTGGGCAGATCCCATCCATCACTTCATTAAAGGACGAGACCCTTCACTGCCAGAGATTCTGCATTAAGAAAGGGAAAGAGATTTGGGAAATCCTCTGGTGATCCTCGAACCCTTCAGCACCTGTTTCACTGAAGACTTCAGGACCTTTGACAAGCCAAACCAGGGCAACCACAGCAGAAACGTACATTTGTACACTTCCCTTGACTCAGCATCCCCATCCCTACTTGCCACTTTTCATCAGCTGCAGCCCTGTCCCCCAGGATGTCTGTTTCTGCAGGGACAATCCTGGTTTCAATCCCTTGGGTTGCTCAGGTAGTAAGTGAAACAAAGGGTAAAAGTGCTGGAGGCAGCGAGGCGCATGCCGAGGGGAAAGCACGCTGGGCGCAGGTCATGACACTGGCGTTCCTCGAAATTGGAGGCGGCCACACCTCTTCCCGCATGCGGCTGGACCCCGGGGCCGGCAGCGCGCCACTTCCTGTTATTAGAAAACCTCAGGATGCTCTCGCAAGGGGAGAGCTCATTAGCAAGTGAGGCAGGAGAAGAGGCAAGAGCGCTACCCCATGCAGCCCTGGCGGTGGGCAGTGAGCTGCCCAGCTCGTCTTGCTTGTGGGCCCGTGCCCAAGGAGCTGAGAGAAAGAGCGAGCACGGGCACACAGCACTGGAACCACTGTGGCTGAGCATGGCGAGTCTCTATCCTCACGAAGCCATCCAAAATTCCCAAGAATAACAGGAAATACAGCCGTTAATTTTCTGTTTCGCTTGCTTCGGGGCGAGCCCACATCCCGCAAGGCCCGGAGCCAAGGAGCCCCACAGAGCCTTGGGGTGGGGGATGCTCAGATGAGATAATCATCCACTCTCGAGTCGTGAGACAAGAAAATAATAATGATAATTGAAAAAACAAGCAGCCACCATGGCAAACAAAAGCAGGGAGGCCGAGCACACTCGGCAGCCACAGGGAGGGACAACTGCAGCGCTGTCCTCGCTGGAAGGGACCGGGCGGGCAGGAAGCACCTCGGCTGCTGCCGTGCTCGTTGTGCGCTCGCTGTGCTCACTTCTCCCCGCGGCCGAGCATTATCATCATTTATTCATTCCGTGACCTTGAAATCCCTCTCCCCTACCAGAAAAACAACGAATCCCCGTCAGGAAAGTGGGCTCTACAAAAAGGAGGGAAAAAGAAAAAAAAAAGTAAAAATCACGCAACCTCCCATGTTGCTTGTATTAGGTCAGATGGGAGAACTTATTTAATTAGTGACTTTTATAGGGCTTTATTTTTCGATGCCCAGTGGAATAGTTAAGATTGGTAATAAGAAAGAAGTCTGGTCCCATGCCAGCCCTCCTAAGACAATGGTGCAGGGAGGAAAGAGCTGAGCAATATATTTGAATGTTTTCAATGCCTTGGGTATTTGGCTTTTTTTTTTTTTTAAACTTTATTTTTCAGTGCCATATTCTAAAACCATTTGAAGGGTGTACATGGAGGGGAGGGGAAGGAAATTGTTCAGGGTGGCCCGAGGGGAGGATAACAATGAATAATGGAACAAACCCAGGGAAACTGCTTCTCGCTCTGGTTTCTCTAGGGTAGGGGAATTTTCCCCTGAATGAGACCAGCTCCAGCACAGAAAGAGGATGTCTGGCAGGTGGCCAAGCACCAAATTTTTGTTGTATGTGGAGGTGGGTGGGTCAGGTGCAAAATCATGGTGGATAACTAGGAGGAGGGAGTATAAGAAGAGTGCAGTTTTCTGCTCTGTTCATGCTCCTGTCTCTTCTTGCAACCTGTTTCTGCCACTCATCCCCATCCCAAGAAAACACTGCAGCCTTTTTCCTCCCATGCTTTCCACTGAAGGAATAGGGAAGAAAGGTTCAGTTTTACAAATTTCCCACCAAAGGACTATGCATTTCTCAGTCCGTGGGACGAGCTGCAGATTTCTGGGGAATGGGGCACCTTCCCCAAAAGCCCTGGCCATGCAGCACAAATCCTGAGCAGCTCAAGGCCACTCTCCCAGGTTGCAATGCAGTGCACAGAGTATAAACCAAACCAGATGCTGCGGTACAGATTTTATGGGAGTAGGCTTTTGCTCTCTTTGAGCCCAAAAGCTGTGCTACCAGCTCACCTCCCACTAATAGGGGAACTTCCAGAGGTTGACAGCAAAGCTCTTCAATGCCAAGTGTTTGAAGGACATTCATAGGCCACCATCTAAGACAGTAGCCTCACCAATGGCCAAAAAGCCCCATGCAGCCTAGTTGTTCAGTAGCCAAACTTTGGGAGGGCAGTCAGTCTGTTTCCTCACAGCAAGAAGAATAATGTAACAGCGTTCAATAAATTCCTAGCAAGCACAACCAAAAAAAAAAGCCAGAAAAGAAAAAGAAAAAAAATAAAGCCCTGTTGAGCTTTGTCCTTTGCAAAATGAAAAATATGGTTGTTTTGCTCCACAGGAGGAACAGCAGAATCAGCTTTAAAACCGACAGCAGATTTGGCCAGGTTCTGCAGCCCTTTTGGCTTCAGCTTCCTTCAAATAGTCATCTCCCTGCCAGTTTGGAGTGCTCAGGACACAGCTACACACCTGATGATATGCTGAGTAATGGCCTTGGCTTGCAGCTATCTGGTCCATGCAGCAGGGAAGTGGGAGGGTAGATATTTATCAGAGGTGTTCATCTGAGCAGCCATAGCTTCCACATGGCTGCATCTCCCTGGTGTGGGGGCCAGTGCTGCATCACACCAGAAGGGATGTAACTGATGGTACCCGAAGGGTGTGGGGTGGTCCCCAGGCCTCAGCAAGCGACTGGTTGCAGAGAAACCAGCTCAGATCATTGGTGGTTCTACCAGCATCATGCAACTTCAAAACAAAATAGATATTTTGGTATTTAAAAGTGAGGTGAATTGATACTGTAGAGATGTTGTTTGGAGGGCACACCTACTGAGTGCCAGCTGAAGTGTCCAGGCTCACAGCACCCAGCCTGCCTTTTCTGGTGTTCTGCAAACCCTCATCTTCTCCTACTCCATCCTCACCAACAGCAGCACTGTTGTGAGGCAGCACCCTCCATGCCATCTCCTGGTCTGTACGGAAAGGGTTTTCTTGGGAGAGACATGGGAAAGCCAGGAGCACTGCACTGCAGCAGCAGCTGAGAGGCTAGAAGGGCCCTTGCGCAATGGCAGAAACTTTAGGAGCACGTCCTGGTATCTATATGGTTATTTGTATCAGTGCTGACAAGAGGGAGCTTTCAGCACTGCAGCTTGGGTGACAATATTTCTTTCCTCACTATTCCTGCCTTGACATCAGCGAGAGAGTAGGGGCTCCACAAGGGCATTGTAAGATAGAAAAGACAATTAAAAGAAGTTAGAAATGGGAAAGGACATGTCGTAAAAGTCATTATTAAGCCTTCCCTTCAGTCCCTCCACATTTTTCATGGGGATAAATGTTCCCTCTGCAAAATGAAATTTGGAAAATTTCCACCTATTCTACTGGCTGCATCCATGAGAGTATTTCTGCCTCTGGCAATAGATTCTGCTCAAGTCTCACTATGCCGATGAGACATACGGCTCCAACGTATGGCTCCAGTATATTTCTTGAGCAAGGAGGGCTGGTGTGAGCAATACAGCAGGAGGTGCTACAAATAGGCAGAAAGTTTTGCAAAAACACAGAGTGGGAAGAGTGTGCTGTTGCAGCTAAAACCTGTGCTTTCTACATCTAATGCAAACAGTCCTCTGCTTCCAAAATTGCACAAAGCCAGCAGCTAAAATAACTGCTTTTTGACCTTTTTATCTTCTCCCACCTCTCTGAGCCTTGCCATTCTCTTTTTGCTGTCCCCAGCCACCTGCCTTTGTCATTAGCAATAATCAGCAGCAATAATAGGATGCCTTTCATTGCTGAGGAAGCAGCCTGAGATATTTTAGGCCAAGCCATCCGGGTTGGAGCTCACAGACCCCACTGGCCAGCAGGAAAAGCCACAGCTAAAGTCATCTTGCTGCCTATCATGGAATTACAAGTTCTGCTGTGAGTGATGTACCTTCACACAGCAGCTGGGAGAGTTGGTCCCCAGCTGGAGGATGGCTGGGCTGGAGAGGAGTTACCACCCAGCAGGGGCTTCTGGAAAACCAAAGGAAAGAAGGAGAAAAAAATTCAGGGACAGCGTGGTTGGAAGCAAAAGCCAAGTACAATGCAGTTCTGGTGGGACTAGTGGTAGGAAAGAGAGGAGATCTTTGCTGTGCAACAGACAGAGGTCTGTACAGGTTTCTGCAGGACTTGCAGAAGAGATGACCTGTTCTTGGGTGTGAGGGGCTGGAATGATGTGACTGAGAGGGGAGAGGACCCCAGACTGGGGAGGATGGATCACCAGGGCAGTGGGATGGAGGTGCTCTCTTAGGTGCTCAGCTCTACAGGAGTTGTCTGCAGAGGTACCTTTAAGGCTCTAGGTCTCACGTGCTTCAGTCACATTTTAAAAATAGGACAGGAGGCTTCCACATCACTTAGGTATTTTGGAAAATTTTACTCAGCCTTTCTGCAGCTCCTGTCAATCCTTCTCAGTGTGGTGCCGAGATGCATTCATGGCACGTATACAAATAGCACACTTTCCTGGCCCCTCTCAGCCACGGCTGGAGACACCTTAAAGGACTTGATACTTGGATTTGCTGATCTTAAAGGTCTTTTCCGATCTTAATGGCTCTTTGATTCGATGACTTCCCCAGCTCTCCTTCACAGCTTACCAGGAAAGGCTGGGGGGAGGTACAATGCCTCTGGCTCTCCTGGCAGCAGTGTCCCCCTGTCCTTGAGGTGTCAAACAAGACCAAAAAGCATGAACACCACAGTAACCAGAATAAAGGCCACCTCAGCAAGGAGATGCTTTTACCTCCGGGGCAGAGGTGATGTCTGGGTTCAAATTCCTCCTGGATCTGAGTTTCCCACCATGGAGCCTCTGAGGTTTCTGCTGCAACCCAGTGGAAAGATGACAGCAGATGACATTTGCAGACCTCTTCACCTGCCCCTGCAGTCACTGCTGGACAAAAATATCAATAGAGAAGAAGATCAGGGTGAGAACACTGCCCAGTATGCTGCCAACTGCAGGAGTTAGCAGTGGGGAAGGATGTTTCCTATTTGGGCTTTTTCAGATGGGAAAACTCTGCAAAGTTCAGATGAGACAGTCCTATCAGGATTGTAGGGACTGTTTGTTCCCAGTTTTGGCAAGGTTGTGAATGATGCATGAGTAACAGCATCCCTTAATTAGTGTAATATGCTGTACCAGGTTAAAAAGGACTCTCTAGTTCTGTTTTTCCTCTGCATGTGTGTGTGTATTTCTCTTTAAAGGAGAAGGGAAAGAACTGAAAACATTGCAGTTGTGTTTTTGTTGGTTGGGGCACGGATGAACCCTGTTCCGATTGGGCTGGTTATGAATCACTGGAGAGCCATATCCACACCAAACAGTGCTGCAGCCAACCTGATGTCTGCTTGGCAGTTGTACTAAGCAAAAACTCCTCAATTATTGTGTTTTTTGCTGTCTGAATCCTAGTGGAATAAAGAGAAAAGAACAAACTACCTTTGAATTTACAAGACTGGGTGCATAGGAGGGTGTGTGTATGTGCACCTGCATATGTGCACATGTACTAATACACACATGGTTTGCTTTGACTCTTGGGATAAAGAAGAAAGCTGCATCACTGATTTTATTTGCCTTTGTCTATCTGACTCCCTTTCTTTCCTTCCCTGGATGTTTTTGTTTGGGGCATTTGCAACATGTCCATCTCATCCCGGCCATCAGGAATGATGTTTTCCTTACTGTGACCACAAAGGACATCGCCTGCCCTCCCACCCTTCCTCCTGTGGCACATCCTCCCAGTGCTGCTGTACCCAGGAGCTGCTCTGCCAGTCCCCAGCCACCACCTCTGCCCACTCTTTAGGCAGGGAGTCTTCATCCATATGGCACCAACACCTGTCCTCTGCTCCAAGCATCTCTCCTGCTCCCACGCCAAGAGAAGCATTGGCACCCACCCTGAAATCTTGGGTTTAACCCCTTCTCCTTTGACTCATGGTTTTTCCAGAAAGGGATGCCTTGAAATCCCCCTCCTTTTTCTCCTTTCCTCCAGGGCTTGCTGGAGCCACCGGAAAGGTGCCACTGGATGATGCTGAGCCTCAGCTCTGGCCAGCACCACCACTGCTTTTTCCCACAGGACTCTCTTGGCAAGGGGGAAATCACCAGCACTGAAGGCCATGGAGCAGAGCAACACCGAGGTCTCGGACCGGTGTGGTAAGAGAAAGCTCTGTCCCACTGGGTAACCCGGCAGCAACTGCTATTTCAGTAAACATATCATTTTGTGCTCAGTAAACACACATTCCAGAGGAATGCTCTCATTGTTTTTTTGCTCTGTAATGCATTAATGAAGAAATAAAGTTTAGGTTGTGTAATGGTGACAGCTTGAAGTCATTTTGCCTAGTGTTATTTCTCAGCAAAGGCTCAGCTCTCCCTGGAATGGGAGAAAGAAAAGACAACCAGATTTCACTTCAAACTCACCAACATGTGCAAAAAAAAAAAAAAAAATCGAAAAACGACAGCAATTAACTCGCTTCCACATGCCCCAATAAAACTACCTCTCTCACTCACTCTGAGCTCTGTCACGTATGGGGCTGTTTATGGAGGAGACAATACAAAGTGGGTTTATACAAAACTCTTGTTTTAATTTTTGTTTTATATCCACTGGAACCCTCAAGTAGTGAATTCATTTCCTGATATAGTAAACATTTCTGATGGCCAGGATTCTTTCTCTTTTCCCAAATGAACACAAACCCCTGGTCTAACTCACCAGCAGTGCAGTCTATACAAACAGACCCATCAGCTAAATTTTCAAAGAATGCATCTTAAGCACACAGCTAGGAAAATAAACAAACAGCAACGCCTTCATGAGAGCCCGGCAGACCCTGCCACAAGCAGGAAGTTTTTCTCCCCCAGATTTGTTTGAGCCCTCAGCTGCATGTGGAAAAACTCTCAGTTTTTCCCCATTACTGCAGAAAAAAACCTTGTCCTCGTAGTTGCACACCGATGGGGGCCGGCTCTCTGCTACATGATCTCCACAGCCCCTCTGATTTGTGACCCTATTTGCACTATGCAAATGTCTTCTGACAGCTCTCTTTTCCTGTCATTAAAACAAACAATGGCCCCTGTAACCAAAAAGGAAATCAGTAACAGGCGAAAGCTGTTCTCTCTTTTTCTTCGCTTTTTTTCTTCTTTATTTGTATTTTTTTTCTGTTTCTGGGACTAACTGTTAGTAATTATCCTGAAATATTCACAAACCTTTTCTTCTCCCGAACTGTTTTGCTCATCCTAGTGGCCAGCCCAACATGTCTAATATAATTGCACTTCTAAAAGACCTAAAAATGAAAAAAACCCCAAAACAATGATCAACCAGGTAAAAAACACCTCCTGTCTTTCTTTGGATTTACGTATCTCTAAATTCATACATGTATGGAGAAAAAAAGAGTTATATTATTGTTTTGAGGAGCATTAAAAATATAACCTAGTGTATGATGTAATGAGAAATAAGAAGGTATTTGTGCCTGGGGGAGTAGGTGCTCAGGGAGGAAGACACACCTTTCTCTTTGGTCATCTCTCTATTCTCCAGAGCATCCATCCTGTCCTACACTCTGCACCCAGCCCCAAAAAGTGCATTGTTGATGGCTATGCCTTGCCAATGGCAGGTAGAGGACACCTGATTCCACTCCTCCCAGTACACAGATGCTCTGCTTTTGATTTCTGTGGGAAAAAGTCTACATTTAGAGACTTCAGCGTACTTACACACTCCTGGGATTTGTTTCTTTGTCTTTTAAATAATACGATATACATAATCCTAAACTGGGCCAGTTTCCCACCCCATCACACAAGCTTTGTGCCTGTAGGGCTCAGCTGAAGTCAATGGTGTTAATGTTGACATAAAATCATGGTGACCAAGTGGGAAATTAGTCCCGTAACACTTGATTGTCTTTTGCAAAAATTTTCTAAATGGTCCTAATGGTTTTGTTTGTGGTATGTGTTGCTCACTCCTGATTGTACAGCTGCCAAGTTGTACTTTTAACTGTAAACACTGGCCGCTCAGAAAATTTGAAGTAAAGCAAACCAGAAAAGATGTTCAGAATAATGCTACAGCCTAATTTAATTTATCCCTTGGTAATTGCATTTGTAGATAATGAACAATGCAAACAAAACAGAACCCCAGCCCTTGCAATTGCTTTCACATGTGGACACACCAGTTACAGCCAGCACATGGTTAAGTCTCTGTATCAGGAGAAGTGTTTGGAAGCTGAGGGCGATTTGAGGTGACACCAGCCTTGGATCCCTGCTCGTAGGAGCCACCTATTGAACATTAGTCCATCTGTCCACCTTGGTGAGCCCACCTGGTCAGCTTTTCCTTTTTCTGCAATCCCCATCATTAATTCTTCCAGTATCAATCGATCCACTCCACATGTTGATCCCGGAGGAAACATAGCTGGGTGACTTCTTGCCAAACACAATTAACCATGCAATTATAGTCCTGTCTCCTGGCCCTGCTCCAGTAAGATATTTGCATGCTCGCCTGATTTGAATCTCATTAACTGCTCCAAGTGAATCCTGTTGAACTTAGGCCGCTGTTTGCAAATGCTACAGGACCTTTACAGATGTGTTTGACATGCTGTTATTACATGAATGGTTTCCTTGGCTGTTTTTCAGTCTTTGGGCTGCTTGTAAACTATGCAGCCTGACTGCAGTTCAACTATTTGTTGTTGCCCTTTTTTTGTTAATTTTCATTTGTGCTCTTCTTCGTGAGTTTCTGCGTGTGTCCCTGTTTACCTCCGTCATGCGGCAGAGCTTCTCAGCTTTGATTTGAGGAGTCTGGAAGACACAAGCAGAAATCAAAACCAGTTATGCAAACCCCTCACTGCACAGATTTGCACAAGCATTTGTCTGACAGTTCACATTTACACAAGTATCTGCAACATGTCCCCATCCTCTAAATAATTCAGTGAGTGTTGTTGTACCTGCCTGAGCTCTTGCCAGGAGCAATCACTAGGAGAATCACTGTTGGTGCCAAAATAAACTCATGGTTTTTATTTGAGGGAGGACTTGTAAATAGTATTTTTCTAGCATTCACCCATTTCTAAGTGGAACTCCCTGTGTGATGAATGCTGTTTACAGCGCAGCTCTGTTGTGAAACAGGGAAAAAAGGCAGATTCTTGCACTTGCTGGCAGCACGCCAATGCAGTGGAGGAAGATACATCCCCTCCTGCTGTCACTCCACTTCTTGCCCCATTTCTTGCTCTGCTTCGCACTAAAAGCCCACATGAATATACAGGATTTTCGTGCTCTGGGAATGGCAAATTTTAAGAAAGATGAATGGGGAAGTCCTAATCCAGGTGGAGAAATTTTGACATTTTCTCTACAAGTCTGACCATGTTTTCACCACTCAAAGACCCATTAAAGGAAATACATGGTACACCTTCCAAGGAATGATGAGCCAAGTCAAAGACAGGGAAAACTCTGACCCTAAATGGGGGAAAGGTAGGTCACGGGTGAATTTCTGAAGAGCATCTCTTCCTCGGTCAGCAAGAAAGCTGCAGGAACACAAGGGGCTCAGGTGTGGGTCAGGACCTGGTGCATCACAGGAGGAAGGCAGGCCAGAGAGCCAGAAGTCCCATCTCCACCACTTTGTCTCTCCAGGTAATTGTGGATTCTCCCACACACCCCAAGAAACCCACACTTTGCAATGATGAAATCACACATTTCTCCCACAAGGAAAAATTTTTCTTTCCGCTTTTTCCCATTTTTACTGTGTTTACAGTGAAAGGGAAGTCTCTTTGCAGATGGAGCGTAGGAATGGGAGAGTTGTGAGTCTCTGCAAGAGCCACAGAGTCCTTCTGAAACTCTGCACCTTCAACCATTCAAGACCTGCTGTTTTTCTCTCCATACCCTCCTCAGAGAGGAGGAAAAAACATCTGGAAGCTACTGGTGGCTCCAGGGTGGTTTGGAAAGTTGAAGGATGTGGAGGATTATACAGGAATGCAAGCACAATTAAGGTAAACACTGTTTGAAATCGAGAGCGACTCTGGCAGTGTGAATGGCATCACTCCATATTTCTGAGATGTGAAACTGCTTTTGGGCCAAGGTCTGATCACTCCCCCTGCTCCTTCCATCAGTTCTCATGTCTTAAATGAGAGCTATGTGCTCTTTGCTCAACAGAATCCGTTGGTCCCCAGGCTGGAAAGTAGTCACCAGCTTCAGAGACACTTTAACCCTCTTTTTCCATTTGAGGTATGTCCTCTCTTCACCCACACTTCTTTGGGTTTTTTTTGTTTGTTTGTTTGTTTTTTTCATTCCCATGTTTAAAGCTGATTACTTTCCTTGCTGCATTAGCTGTTCACCTGTGCCTGTGACTGAGGAATGGCTTAAACACTCTTTTGACATAGTCCCTTGAAAATGGGTTGCTCGGCTGCAGTCAATGAACATAGCGTGGGAAAAATGCATTAATACTTCCACCGGTAACACTGAGGATGGCTATAAATAAACCCTTCATTACAGTATTTATATATTATTACATCATATAGCCACTTAAAACAGAGAGCAATTGGAAGTGTTGAATAATGCAAGGATAATCGCCTCTACATTAGTTCCACTGTCATTGGCATTATGTATTTCCTGGTGACATCGCCGTGCTCATTGCTTCACCCAGTGTTGCGTGACATTGGTGGTGACGTTAGAGCATCAACGGGCCCTCTGCAAATGACAGACAGCACTTTGCACGACACATGTAGCTTGGTATTATATAATAAGGGTGATTCACTGGAGAATTTTGGCAGCACATGCTCTTTTTCTGACCGTTTCATTCAAACAAAGTGTCCATTTCTCGAAGGTTTTCTTTAAAGCAGCTGTCTAAACGTGCCCACAGTGCAAGGCTCCAGCACCCTCATGCACAGAGGAGGGAGATTTGTATCACAGTGGCCAACCATGCATCTTAGGAATCACCCCTTGTTGTGCTGATGGGGCACGTTGGGTCCCAGGTGGCTCCTGCCCACTCTGATGCCTTCACCAGCCAGATCCAGAGGCGTAGCCAAGAGAGATGGTGAGGGCAGGAAACTTGAGATGGTCAGAGCGTGGCAAGAAGGAATTTCAGTGATGAAACTCAAACTCATGTAATCTGAATCCATTTATGGAGCATACAGAGGATTTCCTCCCAGAATTAATCAGATTACTTATAAGTGTTATTTAATGATGCAGAAGTATCATAATTCTTCTGGGATTTTTTTTGTTGTTGTTGCTGCTCTTCTTCCTTTTTCAGAGGAGGGGAGTGGGTGGATACGTGGTTGGTGCGACTGTGCTCAGACCATGGCTGAGTAAGCTTTCT
Source organism: Pardalotus punctatus (assembly GCA_013400915.1). Lineage (NCBI taxonomy): Eukaryota > Metazoa > Chordata > Aves > Passeriformes > Pardalotidae > Pardalotus > Pardalotus punctatus. The sequence goes on from VZTX01028017.1 coordinate 60,301, forward strand.
TGCTGACCATGGATTTCAGTTTCCTCAGTTTTAACATGCTTCCCCTTAAGGAAGCCCAGCAAAACAAAACCCCTTTCTCTTGACTTGAATGTCTCACTGCTGGTTGTCATGGCAGGAATGCTCATCTCAATTACACTGTGGTCAGCAGCGTTCAGTGCCTCATTGATCGTCACTTGTCCAACAAGCTCCTGTGTGGCGTAGAAGACCAAGTCCAGAGGAGGATCTCCACCACAGTGCTTGGAAGGGGCTGCTCCCAAAAGAAGTAATTTCCGAGGCTGAGAAATCACATCTCTGAATTTTGTCCTCACATGACTTATGACCAATTTCTGCACAAAGATCTGCAGTCGACTTTTATTACAGCTCTGATTTAGCTGCTTCTTTGATTTATCACAACAATGCACATTCAATATCTTTCTTCTGATGTGGAGGCCAGAACTATAACTCTACTCATATGTTTGTATTCTCAGGACTTTGGATTTCGCAGATTCAGAAACTCATTCATAGAGTCACAGGATTTAAGGCCAGAAGGAACCATGAGAACATCTGGTATGACTTCCTATATTTCAAAGCCATTCAGTTGCAATCAATTAGCCCAGTACCAAGCCCAGTAGCTTTGCTGCATCTTCCAGAAAAACATCCAGCTCCGGACATACCAATATACAGGAATATGAACACATCAGAGGTTGGAGACTTGATTTTGAAGCTCACATTAATTTAAAAATGTGCCTCATATCTAATCTGCTTTTGTTTGGTTTCACATGTCAGTTTTACACTTTTCTCTGCTTCATAACTGAGTGGCATTGCCTGGCATGCTACATTCTTCAAACTTTGGAGTTGGGATTTTTTTAATCCTGGCATCTTGACAAAAAGCTGATATATCAGAAGTATTTGTGGGTCAACTTTACTGCAGTTTTAGCTATTTAAAAGCTTTTTGCGCTGTTGTTTGCATTATCATTTGTCCTTTACTAATACAGGGGAAATTCACTTGGGATATTAAAAAAAATATTTTCCAAAATACTTTCATTTAGAAAAATGAACAGAAATTGAATGTGCTGATGTAAAAACCAGACTGACATTTCTTGCTGAAACAAGGGCTCTGACCAGCCTTGCTGTCGTGGTTTGACCCTGGCCAAATGCCAGGGACCTACGACGTCTGCTTTCTATGCTCTCTCCTGCTGCATTTACGCAGAGGAGAGGACTCAAACTAACACAAACACACTGGACTCATGAGTTGAGATGAGGCAGTGATGGGGAGGGGACGCACGAAAAACATGAGCAAACAGGTGAGAGACTTAAGTTGCAAAGTGATTTATTAACTTAACAGAGTCGGAGGATAAATGAGAGGTAAAGATAAGCTTTTAAGACACCATTTCTTTACTCACCCCCCTTCCCTCTTAAGACACTGTTCCTCAGCTCACCCCCTCCCCTCCTTCAAACAACCAGCAGCTCCGGCGTGGGGCAGGGTATGGGGGTTTCCCTTTGGTCAGGGTCAGTCCACCAGGGAGAAGAGTCCTCTACTCAGCCATGGGGTCCCTCCCACGACAGACAGTCCTCTGAGAACTTCTTTGGCGTGGGTCCAATCTCACGAGCAGCAGCCCGGCCGAAATCTGCTGCAAACACGAGTGCTTGTCCATGGGGTGCAGGCTCCCGAGCCGAGGCCAGGCTGTTTCCATCCCGGGGCCAAGGCCTTTCTCTCTCGTCCACAGCCTTTGCAACTCTCAGTCTCTGCTGGGACTCCCACTGGATCACAGCTTCCTCCAGGCATCCACCTGCTCCTCTGGCGTGGGCACCTCCCCACGGGCTGTGGGTGGATCTCTGCACCCCCCTGGACTCCATGGGCTGCAGGGGGACCACCTGCTCCCCCATGGTCTTCACCACGGCTGGCAGAGTGTTTTCAGCTCCGGCGCCTGGAGCACCTCCTCCCCCACCTTCTCCACTGACCTTGGTGTCTCCATGTTGTTTTCCCTCACATATTTTTACCTCCTCCTCCTCCTCTGGCTACAAAGAAGTGCGTGCACCCATTGTTTTGATTTTTTCTTAAATATGTTTTCACAGAGGCGTAACTAACATCTCTACTTGGCCCAGGTTTGGCCAGCAGCATGTGCATCATTTTCAGAGCCATCAGAGCGTGGCTCTGCTGGACAGGGTGAAAAACTTCCAGAACCTTCACACAGGACACACAGGAGCCATCTTTGTGCCCCTCCCTACCCACTAGCAAAAACTGGGCCAAGTAAAACCACCACACTTGCCAAAGGACTTCTGAACACCTCACCCATCTCTTTGCACAGGTGTGTTGTACATCATTATTTTCTCCCCATCCCCTCTTGACATGGAGATGGAGATAGATCTGTGTTTCATACCATCAAGACATATTTTCTACCTTCGAAACTGCTTGTGCAGCCTTATTCTACATCCCTTCTATTTTTCAGTAGCTATACCATTCACTGGAACTCCTGATCCTGAAGAGCTTGATCATGGCAGTAGTTTGTCCTTCTGGCTATATGTCAAGGACATACTTTTCTCACCATTGCAAATTTACACCAGAAGCTTCTAAGTTTTGCTTAGTATTATCCTTCCTTCCCCTTACTGAGTGGGCAGAAATTTTAATGATACACAAACGGCCTTCTGAAAGAGGCTCATTTCAATTTTCATTATCTGAACTTTATGACTTTCTGCCCTCCATTCAAGTGTCTTTGGTTTTCATTAATTTTAGTGTACTCAATAAATTGCAGTGGAAGAGCTGGGAAGAATCAGATATTTGTCTCACATGGATTTCTCCATCTTTTGCAATACATGAAATTCAAGAAAGCTGCTGTTTGGGCTGAGGAATGCAATAGCTGGACCCTGGCAGGGAGAAATGCCGGTGACGTTAATGGCAGGAATGTGAGTACCACCTATCCACTGTGTTGCTAATATTGTAGGTTTTACCTCTGGGCCAGAAGAGCAGCATCATCTGTGTGGCTGCAAGTTGTGCTCTGAACTTGTTTTGGAGAGCTGGTGGATGATTGTAAAGACTTCCAGCTAAGGAATGTGGCTGCGTCTCACATAGCACTGTTTAAAAGCATCCCGGCTGGGGCTGTTGGCCTCCCAGGAGCCACAGAGTGTGGAAGGGGGAGAAAATCATTAATATTAATAGCACCAGCCATGGAGGAGGACCCCAGGGCTCCATCCGTGAGCACAACGCCAGCATGCAAGGCATGGAGAAAAGCAGGACCCTGACCCTTTGCTCAGGGACAGCCAGGAGACACACGTACCTGAACACACAGGTGTGACCTGTCACTGCACCTTTGGAAGGCTTCTGGAAATGAGCTATCCCCAGGCTCTCCTGTTGGGTCATTTTGGCAACTGAGGGTACATGAAAGGCTATGAAAAATGAGTCTTTCTCTGAGACAACATTTTTGCTGATAGGAGGAGAGCATTTGGACTGAGGCAGCCTGCCTGCTTGCAAAAAAATAGAAGGATGTAAAGTCTGTGGCAAAGCCTGTCATTTCTGGAAGATTCTGACTTCCTTCTTTCTGGGTTTTAACACTGATCCATCATTTATGAAATAGTTATGCATCCCATGCTGCTGATGTATGACCCCCACACAGCTTCTGCCAGTTTTTACTGGGAAGGAACTGAAGTACAAAAGAAAATTAGAGGAGCTGAAGGAGTGAGACACAGGGGAAGCCTCTGGTAAAGGAAGGAGTTATCCTGCTTTCCTTTAGCCACACTTACTCACTCTTCCAGTCTTGCAAAGCCATGATAGAAAATAGCCAAGCTGGGCAGAGTAGAGATCCACTCCTGTGGATCTCCAAATGTCAAAAGCATTTTGGTGTGGGTGTGCAGGCTCAGCCTCTCCTTCATTAAAAAAAAAAAAAANCACTGCTGTGAGGGAGCCAAAGGTGATTTTCCTTTTTTTTCTTGGCCCTTTTGCTACTTCTGTGGGAACCCAGCAGTATTGTTTCCAGAAGGCTCGGTCTCTGTCACCCAAGTGTTTGGCATGTTTGGGGACACCCTTACTACTTCCCTTTCCTCCCCTGCAGAAGAGTCCAACTCAGCTTTGACCGCAAAGCCCAGGAGGCCTTGGAGTTTGTCTGAAACAAAAGAAAAAGATTGCGAAAGGCAGTGGTGTCAAATAATGCTTCCATTTAGTAGGAATTTTGCTCCCCTTGCATTCCCGGGCAGCACCTGCTGTGTGAGGATCTTGGCCAGCTCCTCTGAGCCTCTGTGGTAAAACAAACAAAAACAGCAGGGAAAAAAATTCCTCTTTATAACGCCTGTTATCCTCAGGCTACCTTCCAACACCGCCTTGCCTCCCCATGTTGACTGTACTCTCCAGGGAAACAGGCTACTACAGGGCCAGAAAGCCTTGTGCAAATGGGCAGTTGAGCAATGGAGGAAGAGACCCTGTCTTATTGAAAACACGGCTGTTTTCCTTCTCTTCCTTCATGTCTAAATGCAGAAGGGTCCTGATTGCTGTCCCCGCAAAAAAAGAAAAAAAAAAAAGGAAAACACCCTGACATGTCATTACTTCCATAGCAAAAGCAATTAGGAATTATCCTGCATTAATGGAAAATAGGGCTGGGAAGGAAAGGGATGGGAAGCCTGTGTGGAGGGGCTAGAGGACGTGTTTTTGGAGATGTTTATAGTCCTCAGTTCAGACCTTTTTATCCACTATTCCTTCTCACATATCAGCATCTCAAGGTTTTCCTGAAGCTGTTTTCTGTTTCGGAGCATGGTGGAACTGGCTGTGCAGGAGGTTATTTATGTTTGTCTGGGGTCTGGCACAAATGGCCCCCCCCTGCCCTTTACCTGCTCAGCCTTCAGCTCTGCCACACCACTGGTGCCACTGCTGGGGGCTTTTGCAACCTTCAGGAGCCAGGTTAACCTCTCACAGGAGTTTGACATCATCTTTCTCACCTCACACTCCCCCTGCAACCCCTGCCTGCTCTGCACATGCTCAGCTGAGGATGGAAAAAAACATTCAGGATCTTAGTTTTGATCCTACCTTAAGGCAACACCTTGCAGATAACTCTCCCTAGACTAAATAGCTCTGGGACAGATATTCACAGGCTGTTGTGATCCCTGGCCTGACTGTAGGAGTTTTAGGCATCACTTCAATTTCTGTAGCAAAAAGCTTACCTCTAACATTGACACTGGAATTTCCAGGAGTGCCACCGCCAAAGAAAGTCCCAAGCCACCTGCCATAGTCACAGTGGCAAACATCCCATTCCTAGTGCATGTCCCCAGCACTGGGGTCTTCTAAACAGCCACTGGCTGTGATTCCTTCTCCTGACCCCCTTCCTCCCTCTATAAGCCCTAAACCCAAGCACAGCACATCGGCTTTTCCCGGTGGCTTTGTGATTTCAGGCCAGAGTTAGCATTTAACTGGTCAGAATGGTGCAAGGATCCTGGATAATTACTGCTGGGACTGTGCTGCATAGGCCCTATGTAACAAACTTGCCTCAAATAACCCAGCTTGAATGTCAGAGTCCGTGCTGTATTGTGTTTCACACTGTGGCTGTGGGAGTGCTTCCCCAGCAGGAATCAGGGTAACAAATCCCTTGCTCTCGCAGGAGGGCCCCATAAAATGAATGATTCTGGATCTCACGCTCCTGAGGAGGTCTCGGTTACTCCAGCAGTTGTTGCTCATAGCGGGAGCGACCATAGGGGACAGAAGAAGGGAAGGGTGGTTTGGCAGGCTTTGCTGTATCACCCCAGTGTCAGAGCGGAAAGGAGCACCAGGGCTCTGCTCTCCCCTCCAGTCTATACTTTTGCATAGATGTTGAATTAAAAAAGAAATCAAAAACTAGAGAGTGGATAAACTCTGAGGCTTAGATTGAATCAAATGTATCCGCCTGAAATCCTGCACAGCTGCTGGTGGCAGGAGGCTCCCAGTTCCTCTCAGCTCAGGCTTCCCTGCGAGCAGTGCCAATGTCAGTACATTTATTGGGTGGCAAAAAATGAGCCATGCTTGCTCCATGTGTACCATGCCAAAGCCCCCACTCCCTCTTGGAGTAGCTTATGGCATCCTCTCCACCAAATCCTGTGGCTCAACGTCCAGCAGAGTCACCTCTCCATCCCTATCAGAAACCCGAACTCTCCCACTTCTCCTTGGGAGAGGGAGGTTGTTCCCTGAACTATCTCCAGTCTCTTCTTATCTTGCTTTCCTTGTCAGCCAGTGAACTGTGAAGCAACAGCAGAGAAAAAAATGAACTCTGACCTCATTTCCCCCCCCCTACAATTAGCCAGAACTGTGCCTTTTATTTTTTTTTACTCCTCACTTTTTAAATTATTAATAAGACAACTTGGTCCTTAGCTTCTGCAGTGAGGCGAGTGTGCTGACAAAGCACTGTGATGCCTCTTCCAGGTCACCCGGCAGCAGGCCATGCCTTTATGAAAACATAAAAATTGGAGGGACTATTTGAGGAATTTGGAGACTGAGACACAGGAATTTCGCCCTTCAGACCCTGGCAACTACATGTCTGTGGTGGTCTCTGAGCGCCAGCAACTGCCATGGAAAGGAGGAACTACTTAACAGCAACCTGCAAGCTGTGAAAAACACTGTTTTTTCTTCTTTTATTGTTTCTTTTAAATATGCAGCCACTGCCCTTCACCTGTTTCATGTGGTGATGGCCTCGGGCTGTACAGCAAGCTGGATCTTTTAGATCATCCTTCCTGTGTTTGTGCCTTCTTTATGCCACCTGTTGCATTTGGAGACAGAAGAAGCCTCTGCAATCCTAGGTATTGCCAGGGTAGGAAGGACTAACCCCACAGGGATGATCCTGTGGGAGTGGGCAGGCAGAGGAAGGACCTTCACCAGCGCAGGCATAAATGGACAAAGCACTGGAAAGCAGCACTGGGGGGAACAATTCTTCATTGGCTTCCAGTTGATGGATTAACAACTGGATTGACTTTCTCCCCCAACATCAGGTAGTGCCTGCCCTCCAGTCCTGTCAACTGGAATGCATCACTTAAGGAGCTGCTTTCCACACTGCTCCCAGCAGACTCCTCTGTACACTGGGGCTTGAGAAAGCCAATGATAGGCCAATATACGCAATAGAGTAAAGACATTTTAAAAGCTGTCAAGTGTTCCAGTGGAGTTTGTCAAGCTGCAGGGCTGCTGCCGGAGGGGTAGCAGGGTTAGAGCTTTTCTGAAAGCATCCTTGGCATGTTAGAGAAACAATTTGCTCTTAGCTATATCTGTGGAGTGGTGTGTAGTGCAAACGATGTGATTTTTGCCATATCATGATGTCCTTGTGCACCAGTTGTGGGTCACTTAGTGGTAAGACAAGGGCATGCTCTTGGCTGAGGGACAGTGGTGGCACTCCCACGGGGACTCTGAGTGGAGTAGAAACCAGTGGGTGAGCATGGAGTCTCCTCAAGAGCCATGAATGCAATGGCAAACCCTTCATTACACCTTTTCATACTGTCCATAGGATTAAATGGATTTAAAGCTGCAACACTTCCTGAAAGAGGTGTATTCTGGAATCAAGGCTCTTGTGGTTTCACCTGAAGATGACCTGCCCCATAGGTTTTTGGTGGTCTTGGTTTCGTCTGTTCCATCCCTGACTGCTGGGTGACAGGGTCTGCGTTAGCCCCTGCAGCCTCTCTCCACCTTTCTGCCCTCGGTGCTCACCAGCTCCAAAGTGGAGCATTTCCCTGCTTTTTCCAGGAGGCCTCCACAACTCTTTCAACCTCTTCCCCAGAGCTGTTATCTGTCCAGATGTTTGTGAGGGGGAGGACTGCAAGAGGAGCCTTCTTCATTACCTCCAACAAACATTCCCTTTTCTCTGGCAGATGCTTCCCACTCCTCCTACTATGCAGCTGGAACAGGGAGAAGATGTCAATATTTATGGGGCTGGTAGATATGGTCTTCGCTGTGGCCGTGGCAAAGGAACAAAAACGGTTGTTGCCCCTGGACAAGCTCTCTGAACTGCCAGAGATGTTCTGCTATTTCATGTATGCCACTTAATAAGCAAAAACTCCCATACAATTGTTTAGCAAATGCTGGTTTTTAGTCATCATTATGAACTTTTTTACTGTAGTACCTCCCAGAAGCAAGTCCGATTGGGCTCCCGTCATGCTATGCAATCTTCAAGCAGCCAGGGAGGCTGAATTCCTTTCTCTAGGAGTTGACAGTCCAAATAAACAAGGCAGACAAAGGAGAGGAGGGGAAACAGAAGCTCAGGGGAGGTGAAGTGAGTTGTCCAAGGTCACGCAGCAGGTCAGTGCCAAAGCTGGGAGCAGAACCCATGCTGTCAGCTCTTGCTCTCATGTCCTATCTCCCAGGGGAAGACTGGGCCAAAATAATTTATGAGACAAAGAACTTCTATCACATCCCTCCTGGCACCATGAAGTTCTTCAGCTTGTGCAAATAAAGCACAGCCAGATAAAGAGGCAGCTGGGCACTAGTTATATTTTGCTTTGCTAGGCCTTTGTTTCTTCATATGTTTCTTCATGTTAGAAAAATTCTTTACTAGCTAAAATGATCATCTGAATAGATGTATCAGAGTCAAGGAAGAACGTTGCTTTGGGGAACTGACTTGCAGATCTGGATGGTGCAGATCATGGTTGGATGGTATCTGCTGGAAGAAAAGTGCTGACTCCCAACTCCTAATCCAGCATGGTTTGGAGATGAGATCCCCTTCTGCTGCACAGTGGCACTGACACTACAGTGGAGGTGTCAACAAACAACCTGCGCAGCTGCAGGAAGGGAGAAGGGAGGAGAAGTGAGTTGAGATAAGGAAACAGCTGTGCTCTGTCATGATTTTCCTATGGAGGGAGATGAAGAAGCTGATGAGGATTCTATAAGGCATCTTCTGTGAGTGCAACCAGGCAATGGACCATCTTGATCTGCTTTTAGAGTGTGGTGGAGGTGATGTGGCTGCTGCTTGCAGGGAGATTTTGAGTAGTGCCATATCATTATGAGCTTAGGAAACTTGGAGAAGTGACCATTCTTGTTTTTGCAGTTGATTAAAGGATCTTTCATTAACAGATGTTAACCATAAGAATCTTCAGCACCACTTCCCTCTTCCCCCTCAATTAATTTTCTTAAAGTGCAAGGAGGGCCTTATCTTAATGGCAGGGCTAGGCAGGTGGAAGCTGCTCAAGCCATCCTAGCTGGCTGAAATGTCACTGGCTGATTTTTTTAATTGTCTGCAAAAGGTTCATTATCTCCTGCACAATTTTTTGTTGCTCGGATGCTTGAGTGCTGTCAGGATGTGGGACGTGTACCACCCATGTACTCAGTGGTTCTGATGCCCTCATACCTCCCTCAGCCCATCCAGGGCTCAGGCATTTCTCAGGGCAAGACAAGGACCATAGCAGCATCTACAGAAGCATATGCTAATAGATCAGCACTGGAATAGGAAAGACAGCCCAAGAGATATATTGGATGTCTTTGTGTGGAAGAGCACTCATATCAGCCCATCTTCCCAGCATACTGTCCTGTGAACCAGCCTGCCTGTCAGAGTCAGATAAAAGAGCAAGAAGAAGTAAAAAAAAAAAAAAAAAAAGCTTTTTAAGTAGCATGGCAGTTTAGCAATGGACTCACAGAAAGTCTCAGTGTCCCTGAGGTCAGATTATTGAGTGCCACATCTGATGGAGGGCTTATCACAGCTGTCCAACATCACTCACCTCTGGCAGAGCTCATCACAAAACCTCTGTGTGCTGCCAAATACAGGCAGTGAAAACTGGCAGGATTTGCTCATTTCATCCTACATTGGGCTTTGCAATGGTAACGTCAATGTGGTCACGCAGTGAAAAATCCTGGACCTTTGATGTCCATGCCACCAAACTCAGCAGAGAGATTTCTGACTGATCGCTTGTGAATGAGAGCACTTGAAGTTGCTGGCCTGGATGTTTGTTTGAATCTTGCCCAAGTGGGTTTTTGGCCTGTAAATGCAAGTTAAGCAGAATCAGAAAGACTGGTTTCAGCAGGGTCAGAAATTACTGTATGACAGCATTCCTCAGGGTATTTTGGTGCCTCTACCTCCAGTTAAATCCCAAAGAGGGCAGAGGAATGTGAAAGTTGAAAAAAATGTTGACAGAACTTCTCAAACTCAAGAGGAGAGTCAAGTAAAGTTTGGTTCAAGTCTGAGGCGAAGGTTGGGTATGGGTCTTCATCTACCAGAAGAGGTTCATCCCTGGTTCAAACAGAATGTCATGGCCACTGGGCAGGAGTAGGAAGTGAGAAACTAAGAAATTAAGGTAGTAGACTCAGCTTAATCCTTATTGAACTTTTGATTGCAAGAGGAAAAATATGTGGTTTAGCAAATCCGCCACTCTCAGGAATTTCAGTTCAGTAAAGGACCAACACATCAGTGGTCGAGCAGGGGCATGAGTTACCTGCCACAGCCCCATGGCCAGGGAAAGCCCTCCTGACTCCAGCTGTGCCATGCATGGGCAGCCACAGGGCATGCAGCCAAGACGGCCTGAGGCCAGCACAGCTTCAACCCCTCCCACGCAAGAAGGGCAGGGGCCCGAGGCCACGGTGCTGCTGTGACATTTGAAGTACTCTAGAGGGACTGCATGATGACCCACCTGTCATGCCAACAAATCCTCAACTCAGTCCTCTGTGCTCCCACCAGCTTCTTGTGTGACCTTGGGCAAGTCAGTTAGATCTCATTCTTTTAAGAAGTCCTCAGGACACCGTGGAGATAAATAAGCAGAAAACTGAAGCTCTTGATACTGCAGAGATAAGGGAAAGATGCTACATAAGTATGAAGGATGGGAGTTAGGCACAATACACATTCACCAGTCTCAAGAGAAGGTTAAGAACTCTGCTCATTCATGCACTTCTGAATTTTAATAGATGTCCCTTAACAGGAAAGCAAATGACACTTATAGATAACCTGAGGTGCCATTTAATTGGGCATATTGCAAAACACATGCAGGCCTTTGGTTTCCCTCCATTCTTCACTCTCCCTCCCACTTGAAAGAGTTTGAATTGGCCAGAAACAGCAAACAATGACACAGAGAGTGTTTAACCATTAATAAGGGAGGACAATGGTTAGGGAAGTAGCTAAATACACTAGTTACAGCTAACCAGCTGTCTTCTTGTCTCTGCATTATTGAGCTTGGGTTGGGGGTTTTTTTGCAAGTTGGCCCTGGTTAAAGTCTCTTCAGGAGTTAATGAGCCAGAGGTGAATCATCTACCCCACGGGCATGTTTCAAGCCCATGGTTCTTGCAGGTTTTCTTGGCTATTTTGTGCAGGAGCACGGCTGTGGTGGGGGTTGTAAATGCTGGCTCTCTGCTGAAGGGCCACACAGCTGGGCACAACCCTGCCTCTTCTCTCAGCCTGGCCTCAAGGAAGAGCCTGCCTTAGATCATGGCCAAACCAACTGGTGCTTGGGCAAAGGCAGTGTCTGACCCAAAGCACCATCAGCTTCAGCTGTCAGCAGAAAGAGACATTTCAGGGCTACTGTAATGCACATCCAGCTGCCATGGCTGAACTCAGCTGAGGGCTGCTGGGGACATGGGCACATTGCAGCCTCTCCTGCCATCCTTTGCCTTCACCTGGGTTAGTCCCTCCTGGGTAAAGGACTCAGAGTACTCACAGCTGATCCTTTGGCTGCCTGGCTGTGGCTGCATGGGAAGGAGGACAGCTAGCAGAACTGCTCACAGCAGAATCATCCCTGGGACTTCCCTTGTTTCTCAAAGAAACCAGCTCAGAAACATCCCAGGGTCCATACACAAAAACTCAGCACTAAAGCCTGGAGCCTGGGTTTGTTCTCCAGCCATCGCTTTAGGAACCTCAGCCTGTTAGTAAAAGAAAAGTAAGTAAGGTATTCTGAGGTGTTTCTGAACTGTATGTGTGTTGGTAATTACATAACAACAAGAGAAGAGAGATTGTTGCATTAACTGATTAAAAAGGAAAAAAAAAGCTACAATATCTAACATTTGTCAAAGAGCATGGGTAGGGGCAGGCGAAGAGGGGCTGGGCAACTCTTTTTGGGTTGGCACTAGAAATTAGCATTTTGGGGATGGGTCAAAGTTTGTGGTGAGAGAAGTGACTTTAACCAGCTGGAGTCCTCTGCTTCTTTGCCCCTTGAGTAACAAGCAAGCAGCTTTGAAGACTGATAAAAACAAGTTTTCACTAAAGTCAGCACTCCCAAGCTCATGCAAAGATAAAAGAGGGAAGTTCAGGCCAGTTTTTGCTTCTCCCACCAGCCAGGCCACCAGCTGAATCCTGACCTCAGCATGTTTTTCGTGGGTGACAGTTTAAAAGCAGGAAGGACAGGCACAGGAATATGAATGCACCAAAATGCACCAGAGTCACCTGAATCCTCTCAGATGTGAACTGATACCCCTAATCAACCACTTCAGAAATTCCAGCAGAGTTCAGAGCTCTGACACGGTCCATATAATTTAGAGACTTAAATAAACATCCTGACTTCTGAATTGCGTAGAAGATTGAAAGCAATCTCACTTCTTGCTCAGATACCCATGTAAGACTCGCAGTATGGCCAGGTAAGGGAAAAAATCTACCTTGATTTAATCTGTTAGCAGTGTGGAACCTGGGAAAGTCAGAAGTCATTCAAAAGAAATATATCTGGGGGGTAAAGTAGTTTCAATGATGTCCCCTTTATTGATTCTGATCTGCCAGGAGGGATGCTTCAGATACTGGCCAAAATCAGTTGCTATGAGAATTGTTTTCCAAACTCTTGAAAATTTTGTTCCCAGCTTTTCTGTGAGCACCTCAGATCTGGTCCTATTCTTGCCAGTGTTGCTTGACATCGTTGTTTCCTAACAAGTGATAGAGCTTAGGAAGTTGAGCATAAAATGCAAAGGGGATGATAGGAATAATCACAGACTGGGCTGAGAAGGAAGAAGAATGAGCAAGCTGTGTTATGTTGATGCACTGGTAGTTTTGTTTTCTCAGAGCCTCATATAAAACACTTAAGATGCCTGCAAAACCTAGAAAAGAACACTCAGAGGATTTATTAATACAGAAAAGCATCTCAAGGTCTTTTTACTCCATGTTCTCTATATTTGTAATATTATTACTGAACCTAAAATATTTTTGCTGCAGGATTCCCCAGAGCTGAAACCACTGACAAGAGACTATTTGCATTTGCTGACATTGAAATAATTTTTTTTCCACAGATAGTTTTGTTTCAGAGAAAGTGGTGCTTTCAAGTTTAAAAACTGAAACTCTTTCAAAGGAAAACTCATGATCACATTGGAGAATGAGGTCAAAAAAGGGCCCTGTAGCCTGCACACTGAATTAGCCTGACTCTCTGGCATCTGCTGGCTTTCTGGCAAGTCTTTTCAGGTGGCTCCCTCTCCTACACCAGGGGCTGGTGTAGGAGAGGGAGCCACCTGCCCCTGGAAACTTTCACTTGCTCACTCTCTCTGTACTAGCTGCACTTTGGGACACAGAGCAGGAGCTGGGGAATGTGCTGAAAGCCGTCTTTCCCCAAACTGCAATGTTTGCTGATGCTGTTTGGTTCTATCTGATAAAACACAAATAGCAAAACCTGCTCCACTCTCTTCCTCCCTCTGACGGAGGAATGAGCTCAGCACGCCCTGGCGTCCCAGCCAAATCCTGCGGGGGTCATGAAATCGCATTCCTGCTCCATCTGCCTCAGTTACCCCACTTGGACATGTTATGTCTCTGGACTTCCTGTTGTGGCATCCTCGGCATTCCCCAGTGCACTCCCAGCTGCATTGCTCCTCTGTGTACATCACGGCCCAGGACGTACAAGCTGGCAGAGGCAGTGGGATACATTCCTGGGATAGACAGGTAAAAGCTCGTTCAGATCTATTCTGAACCCTGAACTTCTCAATCATGGCATATATGGGGACATGAACATGTTTGATTCTTGCCTTGGCACCATATTGACAGAAGGAAACCATGGGGGAGTCTGGATTTAGTGCTGATTTTAGGGGATCAATGGGATCTACCAAGTGGGCATTACTCTCCTCATGCAGTTTGCTTTTGGGAGTTTAGTGAGTGTTTTAGAAAGAGCACAAAACTCATGAGTGCTGAAAGCCACTGTAAAAACACCTCATAATGAGCAAATTAACAGCAGATTCCCAGACCTCATCAGCCAGGGTTCTGCATGAGACCCTAAATGATGGAAAAATCTATTTTAAGGATGTTTAGGGAACTTCTCAGGACATTCTAATTTTTTTTTTTTTTTTTTTTTTTTTTTTTGGGGTTTGAATGTAACACCCTTTTTTGTCACCCGGGGGGAAG
>VZTX01028017.1:74514-127357 GCA_013400915.1 Pardalotus punctatus
TTTTTTTTTTTTTTTTTTTTTGTGCAGTGCTGCAAGTACAACCTCTGTTCAGTACCCGGAGTGCAGGTACACAAGGTGCTGAAAGATGATGGGTAGGGGTCTCTTCTTTGGGGAAATGTGAGAGACAAAGCTCCCTGTGGAAACATCCACTTTCAGCCAGTATCAATGTCTTGCTTCACGGTGAAAATATATTAAATACAAACCCCTTGATTTTCAAGGTCCAACTGATCTGTATTCTTGTCCATTTAAATATGTGGGTGAATGAGTGAGCAATTTGTGAGTGATTGGGATAAGAGATGGGAAATTGTGCAAACAAGGCCATTGCACAGAGTACAAAGAATGCCATCAATAATGTGATATCATTGCCTGCTTTGTAGAAGAAGTCACATAGATAAATCATGTTATTACTAGCTTGCAAATTATCAAATATTATTTTCCATTAGAACTTACAAATGTCTTCAGGTCTGTCTACAAAATATTCATCCACCGTTGGTTTTTTACTTGCCTGGTTGCATGCTGTGCTGAGGGATAGCTGAGTTTGTGGATATGGAGGCTGTTTCCTCATCCCATCCCCACAGTGGACTCTGGTCCCATTTTTGTGCTTCTGGTCTTGTTTTTGTGCTGCACAGATGATGGGAGGTATGTGACATTAGCCTGGAAACAGGCAGGAGTGTGCTGTGTTGCAGCCACAGTGATGTTCCTTGGGTTGTCTTCCATCATGGAAAATCTGACAAATGAATTTAAAGAGTGGAAAAACAGTCAAATGGAGCAGATGGAAGAGCTCTGGCTTAAAAAAGGAAGGTGCAGCTCAGCCCTACCTACCATGGACATGCCTGAGGGTAGCCAGGGACAGACACATGAAAATCACAATAAATATTGGGCAGAAACAAGGGAGACTCCATTGTTTGGCTCCTGTTCCCTCCCATCCTGCTCCTATTTGTACAGTCCCCATAATGACACATCCATCTTGGCCTGCTGGACTTTAGACTCGGGTGTATGTGTGTTTTGGGCACTGACTTCAGAGCCCAAAATTAGAAAGAGGATGAAAAGAAAACACTTTTCCAACACCGCTTAGCTGGAACGAAAGCATTTCTGCTACCCTGCCTGACACCCTGGCTGGCAGGAGCACCCACTGAGTCCCAGCCCCACAGCCCAGGCACACAGCCAGTCTTTACTTACCAAGGAGAGCAATAAATTATGGCTTGTGTGGCAGAGCAGGGACCCAGTCCCACCATGCACGTTGGAAGAAGCAGACCCCAGTTCAACTACTGGCCATGCAGAGCAGCTGGGAGACCTGGAAATATAACAGCAAACTAGAGGCAGGCAGAATAATCTGTTCCCAAAACCACTGAGGGATGCTCAGCCTCAGGAATGTGCAAGCTTTAACAGTCCCAGAGCTGTAAATGCTGGAGAAGAATGGCTTAGCTGGGTCATGGGTTTGCCAGCTCCACAGTGCTGCCCCACAAAGCCATGCCACATGGGGAGAGCCAGCCATGGAGAACCTCACAATGGGTGAGGAGGGTCTGTGGGCAGATGGGGTACCCAGGACAAGATTCTGACTAGCTGTCAGACATTAAGAGCGGCAGAAGGCATTGCTCAGAACTTCATTTGTACCTTGAAAGTGTTCTGGTGTCCAAGCTGATCATCAGCCAGCGGGAAGCTGTGCCAAAAGCTGAACCAGAAAAGGGGATTTTGGTAGGAAGGAAAAATCAAAAACAAATCTGTCCTTTCTCCCCATGTCTCCCCAAGGTGGAGGTGAGAGGCTGTCAAATGGCTCAAGTAGAAATGTAGCTATTGCAGAGGAGTTCGAACTGGACCCAGCAGTGTGAGGAGGCAGGGACCATCCTCTTGTCCCATATCTCAACCTGCAAACTCCCAGCAGATGGCTGAGACTGAGGACACATGCAGATGGAGAAGACTGTCAGAACTACATGGATTTTGCTGACTTGGGCTCCAGCAGCTCTGTTTTTCCTCATCTAAAAGCTCAAGAAGACAAAACATATTGCCTCACAGTTGTATTGCATGACTAGCACTGGAACAATCAGTGTGGAGTTTTGTGGAAGGAGAGGGAGACATAAGTACAACTTAATCTGATACTTGTTCGATATATTTCTTTGATATACCCAGTGATTATAAATCTTGTGAGATATGTGTAATGGCCTAATTTGCCTTACCACAGGAGTCTGAAAATAATACTGCAGGGGTGATGTCAGCTTTACTTTTAAACTTCAGCCTATAGTGAATATCTATGGCATGAACAGAAGCATCAGACACCAAGAAGGCAATGTCAAGCCCTCACAGGTTAGGGAATTGGAGATTTGAGATGTGTGTTGCATATCTCTCATTTCAAGTTGCAAGTGCAAGACATGAGAGATTGGATGTGCAGAGGTTGTCAGCCTTTGGGACTGGACCTGGGACCAGCTAGAGCCATGCTGAATATGCATAAAGAGCTACAAAAAAGCTAATCAGGAAAATCAAATTTTATATGGCTTGTGCTGGGTAACACAAGGAGGGGTTACACTTTGCTGATGATCTCTTGGTGCCTTATTTCCCTCACTCTGGAATCAGGATGATGGCTTGCTCTTATCTCACAGGTAAGCCACAAAGATACATTCATTAAAGTCTGCGTAATATTTGTAAAGTATGCAGGCACGAGGAGGAGACCCTCACAGAAACACCCAGAAACTAAAGCCTAAGTTAAGACAACATTTTCTAACTGGGAGACATCCATCTTGTGACAATGTTTAGTTACAGTGACTTTTATCTCTGCTATGCCAGTCAAGGCACTAAATCATTGCATTTGATGGATGCTGGGGCAGCACAGCCTCAATTGCTCATTGTCAGGCTGATACAAAGGTCACAGGTTTGCTAAGCTTTGGATCAAAATCCAAAACAGCCCCTGTCACGTCCCTCAGGTTTGAAAGAACAATAAAGTTACTAATTTAGCTTTAGTGTTGGGTAGTAGCTGGTGCCACCTTTATCTGTTTCTCCTAAGAAAATAAACCCAGCATCACCATCCCCAAAGCAGCACCACGATGCTGCAACATGCTGTTAACCTTCACAGCACAAGACAAAGGATTTGAGGGGAGGTAAAGGAGGGCAGGAGTTTGTGGGATGACTCAAAGGCTCTGCAACACCTCCTTTGCTGAACGAGAGACTGCTTCGTGGAAGTGGCTGTGTGCCCCTGAGCTTTGTGAGGGGTAATGGTGCTGGTGAATCAGACCCTGGATGCTTGCTGGAGGCTGCCACAGCTGTGGCTCAGTGGCAAATACACTGTTACTGAAATGACAGGAAAAAAAGGGATCACTCTTTTGGGGTGATCACTGTAGCAGTAATCACCCACTACTGTGGCTGACCCTTGGTCCTTTAAAAACTATTATACAGTCTCCAGCATTGTAATTAGCCCAGATGGTTCAAGAAAGATGCAAGAAGTAGACACAGATAAACCATCTCTGATCCGAGCTCTTAATACCAAAATATCATTTTAAAAAAAAAAATTTCCTTTTCCAACTTTCATTAACAGGTGCTACCATGAGGTTGTTGACACCACTGCTTCCTAAACACATCCCCCATTTCCTTTTGAATCTGGATGTATTCTTGGAGGAGCCCAAGGGGATCACTGAACCACAAGACACATCCAGATTGGAGATGGACAGAGGGCACGAGAGTGAAGCCAGAGGAGGAGTGGATAGGATGGCACAGAAGGTACAAGTGTGGCAGAATTGGAGGAAGCACCCTGGACTTTATTCTCTCCACAGGAACATCAACATTGAAATCTCTGCTTGGATCTGGATTTGTTGACACAAAATCCACTGCTCAAATGTGGGGGGTTGGAAGCAGTTTACCTGTTGCATTCCCAGTGCTATCTCAGGAATACAACTCCACGGGCTGGAGCAATTGTATATCTGTCTGTCTTTTATCTAGTATGTAACCTCCTGGACTGAAGACATAATGTACTGTCTATCCTTTCTGTGATAAAAATAAAGCTTATAAAACACACACATATACACACACACACACACACACAATCCCAGGCCAAAAATTCCCTTAGAGAACATACTGTGACTAGATAAGAAGGTACTAGCTGGCACGTAGTTACCTCTTCACTTCCTAACTGGGACACTCAGGGAAAGGTGGAGTTGGTGCTGATGAGGGGCCACAGGAGAAGGGGGAGAGAGAGATGCCATGGAATGGATAGCATGATAAAAAAAGAGCCATGGAGAACAGCTCAAGGAAAAAGAAGTCAAAAGCAGACTGGACTTACCCCAGGCTTTTGTAACCGCTTCAGCCAGCTGTAAAATCTGAGAATTTTTGGCCTGTGGGTAGCAAGCCCTGCTAATGCTGTCCTGAGGGACTGAATAGGGGGTCTTTGGGACTCAGAGCATCGACTTCTATATGAGATAAAAGCTGGAAAACCTCCTGGAAACTGGAAATTCTCCTGGAAAACTCCTGAAGAGTTGGCATGTGTATCATGCGTGACCCCATATGTTGGTGCTTTATACCCTGTACCCCCTGAAGGTCAGCTTTCCTGGTGGGAGCAATCTGGTCTCTTCTGGGGGCTGATTTTTCCATCTCTCCTTTGCTACTGGTTCCCTTCAGTGGTCCTGGGTAAATCTGTGGGCAATATCTTCTTCTGAATGACAGGTGTGACTGGCATCACCTCCTGGGCACATGGGGAAGCTCTGCTGCCTCTCAGCTCATGAGAGTTGTGTCCAACACATCAGAGGCTGGTGGAATTTGGGAAACACTTCCCAAGTGTTCCCAAGTGGAAGGAGAGAGAGCTTTGAAGGAAAGGTGAAAGTGAAAGAGAAAGGAAACCAGAGGCCGAGCATGTTTATATGAAACAAACCTTGCTGGAGCTCCTGAGCCCAACCCAGCATCCAAGCTCACCAAACTCAAACCCACTGCTCAGTTTTTCACTCACTCTGGATTCTCTTTGCAGATCCAAAGCAACAGAACGGATGAAGGAGGATTGCAATCATAATCAATCCTTATCGCCGGTGTTTACACAGTGCTTAAAAACTGCCAGAACCACACCAGTGCTTCCCTTCCTATCAACAACTTCTGCTGGCTCCACGGCTTGGCAACCAGCAGGGCAGTGGCAGCTCCCACAATGAGCTCTTGTACCATTCTGCATCCAGGAACTTCCCCCCTTCAAATATCTCCCTTCCTCAACATCTCTTGCCCTCGAGCACCTTCAGAGAAAGCAATTTTTAGAAATCCAGCAGCTGGATGAGATTTTTGGTTTATCTTTCTTTTGGACAAGGTGATAGCCTGGGCTGTAACCTGCCTCTGCCTTGATGCTCCCTGCATGGGAAAGGCAATTGTGCTGGTACCCTTCCAAGGATGCATTTTGCAGGTGTCTGCTGGTTGGAGGATGCCAGCAGCCCAAAAGATCACCAGCCATGGGCAGGGCTCTTTGGAACCATTTTCACAACTGACTGGCTTAGATAGTGGAGTAAAACATACATTTCCCAAAAGAGGGCATCTCATTTTTAGTTTGATGGATGGGCTCAAGTATTGAGTCAGAACGAAAAGATAATATTTGTGGAAAGCCCACATACTTCAGAAGAACTTAAACCTTCTTTTTCCTTTGGTCTCTTTGTAGTATTTTTAAGAAGTTAACTCAAATTTTAAGAACTGTGCTAGGAAGGAATAGGAAAACATTTGGTTCTGAAAATGTCAATATTACATATTTGGACATTTTCTGTGTTTGTTTTTTTAAAACAAACAAAACAAAACATTGAAATTTATACTGGCTTTGCTAAAAATGTCAGTTCCATCAAAATGACATTTTGCAACGAGAAACTGGTTTATGCTTCCCCCCCTTTTTTGCTGACTGCTTGCACTTTCTTCAGAAAAAGTGTCCATCTGAGTTTTACTGGGAACAAACACTGTGTGTGCATCCAGGGACATTTGCATGTGCAAAAATGCCTTTGGTTGTTGGTGCCTGGATGGCAATGCACACACCAGGAAAACATTCCTGCTCACAGAGCCTTCACCTGCAACTTGCTTGGACTGAGTGAGGAATTGAGCTGTGGCCAGCTCATGAAATAAATTCAAGCATCCTCTGCCTCAGCCATGTGGACCAGCCTTCCTGGGAGGGAGACGCAGCCCTTTACTCCTGTGTTGCCAGATCCAGCACTGGTGCCAGCCAGGCCCTGCTGCTGCCCTGCAGTGAAGCCACCTGGCCCGTGGACCCTTGAGCAGGGCCAAATCTGCACTGGCCCTGGGCACTCCGGCTGTGAGAAAGGACAGCTCGGAAGCCACCAAAAACACAGGTTGCACTGTGAACACCAGTCAGTCTTCAGACCGCTTGAGTCAGTGAGGCGTACTTCCCATGGGAACTCTTAGTCCTGGCTAACTTGAGGCAGAGACCAATTAGAGCAGGGAGTAAATACACTTAGCATGCTCAGGAAAATACATCTAAAGCTGTTTATACACATTCCTCTGGACCAGTCAGCAACAAAAATGTCCTTACAGCTGTTTCCTCCTTCCTTTCTTCCCTCTCTCTCTGTGCCGCTTCAAAAATAAAGCTCGCTGGCCTCACCTAACCCTTGCTGGGTTTACTCCTATTCACTCCCAAGTCTGTCAGGTCCTGTGTGCCACCAGCCCCTCGACTGGTGAGCTTCCATCAGACTTCTAACTGTGGCATTTTTCTGTCTCCCCTCAAAGAGCCAAGAGGAAAATGTAATGTCATAGGAGCCAAGAGGAAAAAGGTTTGCATGTTTCCTTATAATCAAGGAGCTGATACCTAGTACCAAGTCACCTTCATCACCCTGGGTCACCTTCGTCATCAGGCTGGGTCTTTGCGTGCACAGTGCATTTGATCGGTACTAATGGCACACTGAGAGCCACTGCCAAAGCCATAATCGCTATCTAACAAGGATGATCTCAGGTGGCGGGGCCAGGGCCACAGGGACCGCTTGCAGGGAACAGGGAACCTGGACATCATGTCCTAGACCACTGCCCTACCCACGGGGTTGTTCTTTTTCCTCATTGATATCATTCTTGATTCAATGTGCGTGTTTTGTGATCAGTCACATTAACTATATGGTGCTTTTCCTGTTTTCCAGGTGAGGGACTGAGGCTTTTGTATGAGAACTCCAACTGAATGGCACAGTTTTGCACCATAAACAGGGTTTGATCCTAAAGAAAATCTTCCCATTAAGTTTCATTGTAAACCAATATTTTGTTTCACAACAAAAGCAAGGTATTGTAATTTGGACTCACTCAAGATCAGAAGGGTTTTCTCTTCAAAGCCAGAATAAAACCTGAATATGACTAAGTTCTCTATGAAAGAAAAAATTATTATTATTTTTTTTAATCTGGACAAGACCAGTTGGACTTATTTACTTCATATTTCATATTACCTATTGCATCACATTTTAAGAAGTTGTTTCAGGATTTTAAAAATAGCACTTTTCATACTAAAAATGTTTCAAGATATTTGGAATTTTGACAGAGCTGCATCCTCCAAAGGAAAACCTCTTCCTATGTTTGCCCACCCAGCTCTTTGGTGATTTCATATGTGGCACAACTGAGGTGTTGGAGTGACAGCACCTCCAGAGCTGGGCAGGAAAGAGGGATAGATTTATCTCCCCCAGCCAACAAGGATGGGTAAGGCTCTTTGGTTTCCAAAGCCTTCTCCTACCAATCCAGCTGTGATTAAGTGGCCAGCTGGTATCTGCCAGACAAACTGGAGGCCAGCTCAGAGGAATCTACTAGGTGCTGAAGTCACAACTCCAAGTTTCTGGAAAGAGCCCTCTGCCAAGATCAAGGAGGCTGAGCCAGAGCATCTGGCTAAAACACACACGTGTGCATGCACACAAACACACACACGCTCACACAGCAATTCTCAGAGCTGGGCTAGTTCAGCATTTGCTCAGATACTTTAAAGCTGAATTCCAGTGATCACAGTGGCTTTGTGAACACATCTCACTAATGGAGCAGTTCCAGGCTTTATTTGGTCAATTCTCTCCACCTTCCCTTGTGCTTGTACAGCAGAGCAGAGCCTAATGAGCTGGATGTGATGCAATGCCTCACTTTCTGGTCCATGTAGTAAGAAGACCATGGCCTGGATAGAAACAAAGACATGATCCTCTGTGTGTGGTTAGGACTGGAAGGGCAACAGCAGGCAAAGATCTGATGGGAGGGGAAGGCAGGACCAGATGTGTTCAGATGAGCAAGAAAGGATTGTGTTGTCATCAAAATGCAAGATACCTGTGTGAACTTTGGCTTTGCCACAGATTTCTACATGTCTCAAAAGAAAGTGAAGCGAAACCCTGTCTTGGGTCTGAAGTGTCTAGGAGAGCTCCCTCTACATTCAGACATTGTCTCCCAAACAGAAAGGAGTGAAGAAGACTGGTTATGGCTTATATGACTACTGCTAGTCCACACAGGAAGAAAGAAATGTAACGAGATCAAGATCTTTGCCACACAAATAGTAACTTAACCCACACAATTATGCCTGTCTTCCAAACAAAAACCACTCCTTCAGAAACAATGCTTGAAGGCCATCTAGATGATCAGACAGACAGGAGACTCCATCAAGAAAAAGAGCATTTTTGCGTGTGTCAAGTCAACCAGCAGTGCAGGACAGCAGTGTGTCCTAAAGGGGTGGTGAGAGGTAGCCAACGCTGCTCAGAAAAACAGGTGGCAATGTGTGCCCCAACAAGACTCAGCACCATCCCATGGGAGCACCTCTGTGATAGGAAAACCATCCAATCAGTAGTGAATCTAAGCAAAGAGCAGTCTTGCTGGAAAGCTGAGATTCAGTGAAATCC
This sequence comes from Pardalotus punctatus, assembly GCA_013400915.1. Lineage (NCBI taxonomy): Eukaryota > Metazoa > Chordata > Aves > Passeriformes > Pardalotidae > Pardalotus > Pardalotus punctatus. The sequence continues at coordinate 83,301 of VZTX01028017.1, forward strand.
ATGTATTAACAGTGATTAGTGCCTTTCCTAGAAAATTTTCAATTATTTTTCTTTCATTGGAAATCTGAAAAGCCTTAAAGTTCTCCAGCAGCTGAAAACATATCTTTCATTTTCCCACAGAACATGTAAATTTCCATGGAATCAGTCAATAAAAACAAACATTTTGTCAGTCACATCAACATTTTCCAGAAGAAGGGAGAGGAGAAGGGGAAACATTATTTTTGACAAGGTCTGCTGATTGGCAGAGCTCTTTAATAAATAGATCAGGCCAGAGCACATGACTTCAGTCCACATGGCAGAATGGTTGGTCCCTGAAAGGCTGATAGAGATCTTGTTGGCTGAGTTTCCCCTGTGGTTGACAGAGCATTAGCTAAAGACAGGATACAGGCAACCAGTCCTGCTGAGAATGTCTGGATGCCAAACCAGTGGCTGGCAAGATCTCTAAAGGCTTAATGACAGAACGCAAATGCTCACAGAGAGACCTGACCAGCAGAGAATTTGCTAGCTGGGGAACTGCAGGCTACCACATATCGTAACAGGAGCTTGCTCTCAAAGAGCGAGGGGAAAAAAAAAAAAATCAAAAAAGAGAGAAGGTCTGCTCTTCAAGTATTTCCAAGGTGGTTATAACCTTTCTCCAAAGAGGCAAATCCAACATTAAGCACCAGGAGAATAAATCAGCTGCAGGGACTGGCAAAAGGCTGAGAATCTAAATTACAGCAAGGTCAATAGGAAGCAGGGGGCTGCTCAGAGGGAGCCGGAGTGAGAAATTCAGCACATCTGGTAGGTACAAAGCAATGCCCTTCAGGCAAACTCAGCCCCCAGCCCACCCCTATGCGGTGCCTAGAACTCAGCAGAGGGAACAACACGCGCGGAGACGGCCGCAGGGAGGTCCTGTCTGAGGGAAATCCGTCTGCAAGGGGGTGGAGGGGGAGAAGGAAAAAAAAAGGCAGGTGAATAAATGAGAAGCAGCAGTGTTAAGGCTGTGCAGCTCGTGTGGCTGCCTGAACAGATGTGAGCCGCTGCCTCTGCTGGCTCAGGGGATGCTCTCCTGCTCTGGAGACAGAGCTGCTGCAGTGTGTCTCCTCAGTGTGGCTGCATGCATGCCACCAGCAGGACCACATGCATGTCACCAGCAGGGCTGCACAGCCCTTGCCACAGCCAGCCCCATCACAGATCTTGGAGGAGAGCTCCAGGGCAGCCCTGTGCATCCCCACTGTAAAGTGCAATGCTCTTTGCAGCCCTCTGCTTCACACAGCTCCTGGGACCTAAAAATCAATTCAGGGAAGCCTTAAAGCTCCCCTAAATGTCTGTGGGGAGCAGGCAGGCCTGAGCATTGGCACAGCAGAGGAGGGAGTCCAAGCTGATCTCTGGAGAATAAAATAAAAGAGTAGCGTGCAGTTGGTTTTCCTGTTGATTTGGAGAGACTTGTCAATCAAGCATCGTTTGAATGTCTAATAGGGGGGTTGCAGCTCAAACCCATATTTATAAGAAAATGTCAACAAAAGCTGTGTAAGCCTTGAATATACATGCAGAGGCATGGCACAGAAAGGAGGCTGAAAACCAGGGCAAAGGGCAGGAAAAATAAGAATAGAAAAGGTTTTTGTTGGAGAAAAAAGTAGGTCAGAGATTGATGGTGCTTTGGGGGATGTATCACAGAAACACAGAATATGCCAAGTTGGAAAGGGACCCACATGGATCATGGAGTCCAGCTCCTGTACAGAGGCACAATTAGCTGGCATTGCAACGCTGAGCTCCTCTGGGCTGTGGGACCAGCAGAGGTTTGGTGTCAGGCTGCCCTGGAAGCATCACCACTGTCTGCCTGCATAGCAGTGGGGTAAGCTCTGCCCTGCTGGGCTTCAGTCAGGCACCCCCATGGGAATGCTTCCCAGCATGGCAGCTCTTCAATTTGCTCTCCGTTCAGATGGTACCAGATCAATCCTCTGACCTCTGGCTGGGTTTAGATTTGAGTTTGCAACAATATAAAAAAGATAAATTCAAACTTTGATCTCAAGTACCCCAAAGATTGTGAAGTGTTGTCAACACTTATGAGTAATTCATTAATATTTGAGTACTTTACAGTGTAGTCTTTTAACAGTTCATCATTTCTTGCTTGCATTACTTTTTGCTGCTATTTATCACAAAATCTAACAGGATTGCCCTTTGTAACTTAATGCCAAAGAACATGGGAAGATAAATAGCATTTGAGGGTGACATGGATGATACAGAAAAGAAAAATAAAAGGGCAATAATATAAATTCAAGCTGAATTACATCTGGTGTTCTAAAGCTTCTACCTGATGGTAGCAAGGAAAGTACAGGAAACCTTGCAGATGGCAGCTCCTATGTGAGATAGGAGCTACAAGAGAAAGTCTTTTTCTCCTGCAGGAGAAAGTCTTTTCCAGTGTCCCAAGGAAGGAAACAGTGATGTTGTGTGTCCCTCCCACTGCCCCCAAATGCAGGTGTTGGTACCATGACAAGCTGCTGTTATCCACGGTGGTGTCACTCAGCACAGAACAACACTGTGGGAAGAACACAGTAGGAAGAACACTGGGAACGGATCCTTTCTCCCCAGCTCTTCAGCCCAGTTTTGAACTAGTTCAAGGTATTGGAACACCAGCATGAGAACAATATCTATATTTAAATATCTTTAAACATATAGGGCTATTTATGTACTATTGAAATATGAACATACATGTAAGTTTACCTTATCTTTTTGTTCAGCCGTGGCTCACACTGCCAACCTCTGCTCAGCCCAACCCACAGTGACCTACTGAAGCAGTGGCTCAGGGGGCTGCTTTGCTCAAGAATTTAGAGGAAGGGAAGAGCTGTGGCCAAGCTCCCAGAGAAATTGCTGCATGGGGATGGTGGAGGAAGGAGGTGAGCTGAGGTGCTCAGTGTCTCCAGGACAAAGCTAGTCAGGGTCAGAGTCCAGCGTGAAAATCTTACTAAGAAGCATTTATAAGTTCTCCAGAGTGGATTTAAAACTGGCTGTGGATGTAGTGACTAAAGCTGCAATCCTCAAAGGTATTTAGGTATTTGATTCTCTAGTCAAGCCAAACCTTTGAGGATCTGGGCTCCAGCACAAGGACTTTCTACCTAGACAAGCATGAATAATAGTTTGGGCAAAAGTACTGGCCACGTGGCCCTGAGGCCAACTCCCCTGATGGATGTGGTTCTGATAATGGCTTAGATCCTCAATTAGGTGAGTCCCAATTCCTCAGAGCCTCCCTGAACTGTGTGCGTTCCACACGCAGCCTTGGTGTCTGGTAGTCTCTGCCTTTGCCAGCTCTGTCATCCCCTTGACCTCCTGTTGCTGTGGCAAGGCTGAGGCTCTCCAGGACTAGTGAGGGAGCAGGGAGCCTTTCTGGGAAGAGGGAAAGATATGGGCAAATGTGGAGACTAAGGAAAAACCAGCTTAATTAAGGGACTCAGTCAAAAACTGCTATAAGGTAGGACGGTAAACACATCTTGGAGGTGGGAAGAGTCACTAAAATACACAGACAATGGGAACATTTTAATTAGAGGTGGCTATCACCTCATCTAGTCAAACATACTATTTAGCTAAAGGTGACATATCCCAGTGGACCATTTCAGCTTCAATCAGTTTTAAAAGGAAGCGTTTCTTGGTGAAAAGGAGAGAAAGAGATTGACTGATGCTGTTTAGCTGGTGTTTAGGACATTGGCCACACTTCAAATCCCTGTTCTGCCTGATTCAGAATGATCTCAAAAACCTCTGCAAGCAGGAAAAAAAACGAGGCTGGGAGATGATGGTTTAGAAACACTGCATTGGAATGTTTAAAATATGTCAAAATCTTGTGAAAAACTTTTCTTTTCTTTTCTTTTCTTTTCTTTTCTTTTCTTTTCTTTTCTTTTCTTTTCTTTTCTTTTCTTTTCTTTTCTTTTCTTTTCTTTTCTTTTCTTTTCTTTTCTTTTCTCTCTCTCTCTTGCTCTCTTTCTTCTTCACTTCCCATGAAGAGTTCTGGCTCCAATGAATCAGTATATTTGGACACCCCCTGACTGCCCCCCCTTCACCACCATTTCAGCCAAATATTCTTGGCTGGTTCTAATTATACAGCCATATATTTTTATATGCACACAACCAGTGTGTACACATGAAGGCTCAGTAATCACAAATCAGAAAGGGAGGAAAGTGTTGATAAGACCTTAGCTGCTCCACAACACAAAAAAAAAAGTCTGAGACCTTTTTCCCTCCCTGCTTCTTCATCTCACCCTCCCAGGAAAAGCCCAGCAGAAGAGGCAGTGGGCTCTGCAGATGGCAGCCACATGCACTGGGCTGGCTGAGTCCCTGTCTTGTCATTTCTGCACTTCTCTAGTGCCCTCCTCAGGTTATGCAGAAGTTCACCTTCCTCTGGATGCGAGGTTTACCTTCCTCTAGATGCAGGACCACATGTGGCCCTGCTGCCAGTCATCCAGCACCCTTGAGGGAAGGTGAGAACTGTTGCTTTTCACACCCAGTGGGAGGCCAGGGAAATGGAGAAGTCCAGGGAACACAATATCCTCAACTGTGAAATTCAACATCGAGAGCTTCAATACTTCAGGGTGTGCTTACAACCCTGGAGAAAAAGGTTCCTGTCTTGAGTCCTGGCATCTCCAGTGATAGCCAAGGGCACTCAGCATCCATCCACCATCCATCCAGCACCTCTGAGGATCAACCCATGGTTCAGGGCTGCTCAACACAGCTGGTCGGAGGCATTACTTGAGCCCAAAGCTGCTGACAAGGTTTCAGCGGAGGTTCCTACACCACATGAGATTGACCCTCTTAAGGAGGGGGAGTAGGGAAATGGGTTTTCTCTGCAAATGATGAAATGGTTAAAGTTGAAAGTAAACAGGCCACCCAGCTCTCCCTTTAACCCTCCTGCAGCAGAAGAGACCTGAGGGCCAGCCAAATCTACCAGTTCTAGGAAATTATGAAAAAAAAAGAAAGACATACACACATTGGGGGGTGGGAAGACCAATCTATTTTCACAAGAATCTGTCCTTGATTAGAGCAGAAACGTGGAAGTGGGGAAAGAACTGATTATTCAGCAGAGAGTTCAGAAGAACAAATAAAAAAGGGAAAAAAAAAAAGCATATTTGTTCAGGGTGTGATAGAGAGACTTCCAAAGCGCATGGAGACAATTGGAAATTGCATCTATTGAAGTGGAAGCATTCGCTGCTCAGGGTGAGGAATCAAAGGGCAAGTCCCAGGGAGGCGGCAGGGTGGGGTGGCCAGCCCTGGGTGGGCAGTGACAGGCAGGCTCGAGCGTGTGACCTCTCATAAATCCTTACAGGGGGCTTTGGCATATTGTGTGGAGCACAAGCTAATTTCCACACACAGAGATTCCTAATGAAGATGTCCTTCAGGAGGCGAGGAGAAGAGACAGGGTAATGAAACCAGCCTGTCTGCCAAGCACACATTCACCCCTATCGGAGGTGGCACGGATGGATAACGGAATATATAAAGGGATGGGAAAAATGCTGTTGGCCTCAGTGCCATACAATAAAAATGAGCTCCATGTGAATGAAATGCTAAGTACCTGAACGCTAGAGGCTTGGGGGAAGATCAAGGGTCCGTACACCCCCCGTTTCTTATTGAAGACAAGACCAGGGCAGCTTCAGAGAGTGCCTCTGGTTAAGAAGCAGTTATCATCTGCCTGAGACTGACCTAGCCAGAGTCTGAACCAGTCTGAACAGAGATTTAGTAACCCTCACAGTCAGAGATCAATAAATAGCTTCCTCTTGAGCAGGCAAACTGCCTGGAATACAAAAACATGAAACAAGCCTGCCACCAATCTGCTCTTCCCCCATCCAATAAAAAGATGCTCTAATTCCCCAAAAGACAGCAATTTCTAATTTCTATAGTGTTTCAAAGCCAACTGTAATATTCACATCTAATTACAGGGCCCTGGATCCCTGCCACGTAGAGTATGGTTGTTAGCAACATAATCTGTACGCTTCTCTGGGGTCATTTGGAAACTATCTGTACTCACTCCCTCCTCATCTCCTCTGCTGAGTGCGTGCTGGTCACTCGGTCTTATCATGCTGCAAAGAGCAAGGTGCACCACTGAGATTTATGTGCAGCAGGAAAAAAATAGATGATGTACTTCACTGTCAAAACCACCCAGTGCTTCACCTCTCCAATTAATTACTCTGGTAGGGAGAGAGATAAGGTTAAAAGTGGGGTGGAATAGAAGATTTAAATTGCAGTTTGACTTTTTTTAATTGAAGCTTCATTGGAAGAAAGGGGGAAAGGCTTACTATACAAAAAAAACCAAAATATTTTTCAGGTAAACATAAAAGTCAAAAACACAGGACTGACATGATTGTTGTAGAAATCAAACCATGGATAAATGAAATGTGAGGAAAAGAAAGTTTCTCTAACAAACAAAGTGCCACAGGATCTTTTCCACTGGTTCCAGTGAGCAGTTCCACTCCACTTTGAAAAAGTCACAATTATTAGATTTTTATCTGTATTTCAAGATTTCCTTTAAACAAAGAGATGAAGCTCCTGGCTCAAGAATTCCCTGAGCTGCAAACCTCTAGAGGCTGGAGTCTCTACTGGAGATCATCTTCTGCTTCAAATCTCCCCCGTGCATTTTCTGTCAGTGATGGGCGATTGTTTGCTGTGTACCTTCACACTGAGTCATCCCTAACTTATTTCCCAATCCTTTCCTACATGTCATTATTCTTATTCATTGACTCCTGTCTCCCATAATTCTGTTTACAAATCCTTCTGGCTGTCTCCAAGCATCTTAACACATCTCCATCTCCAAAACATGATATACTCTATTTTAGAAAAGTTTAAGAGCTCACGCAGGTGGAAACTGTCAGGAATAGCTCCCTGTTACTCACTCTTCAGAGGCTACACAGGGGTGTGACAACATAAGAAAACCCTTCGTGGTAAAATCAGATCACAGCTTTTGACAGTCAGTGTTTTCAGACATATCCAAGCTGTAGCTAGAGCTTGGCAGTGAAGATTTTCCCTTTCTTATAAAAGTTTTCGAAACTTCAGTTGATGTTCCTCTCCACATCAGAAAGAAAACTGGAAGGAAATCTCAGAACTGTTCAGAGACCATGGGTAAAAAAAAACCAAAAAACCAAAAACAAAGCAAAGCAAAACAAAAATTGGTACAGATAAAAATAATTTTGAAATATTTGATTTGGATTTTTCCTTGTTATTCAATCTCCTTCTTCTACTACAAATTATGTTAAATTAAAAAATAAAATGTTATTTCAATGTAGAAAACCTCCAAACCTCTAATCACTTTTTTAAAAAAAGAATAAGAAAAAAACTGTTTTAGAAGACTTGTAACAATTTTGTAAGCTGGGAAATTTGTTAAAACGATCCCATTTACCACGAACAATTGCAGTTTGAATATATTTGTCTTTTGTGGAAAAAAAAAAATCATGTGAAATAAAACTTCCAACCCTTTCTAGCAGTGACTTCATGTTTTTGTAACACTTTCCAATGTGAGAGATGCATCAAAATAAAATTCTGACTTTGCCCAGCCCCTGAAACTGCTTGGATCCAAGGACATTGTCAAAGAAACTGGTGGATCCAAGAGTGTGGATGCGGGAAAGAGCGAGGGTCTGAACTGAACAAAAATGTGCCAGCAAGTGTGGCTTGCCCCTTTTTTCCCAGCTGATCATGCTGCAGAACACACCCATCAGCAAGGGGCTGAGGCACAGAGCCAGGAGCCAAAAGTGGCCAGGTGACCTTGAACAAGCATCAGATTCAGCAGGGGCTCCAAGGACTGCAAGGGAGCCAGGAGAGGCACTGCTTGACCTGGCGCTGGCTGTGGGGGATACACAGCGCTGCTTTCTAGCAACTTCCACCTGTTTTCCCAGTAGGCTTTCATCCGCATTCAGTTCGCAACTGTACATCTGACTCTCTGTAAATTCTAAAAATTGTTCCCTTCAGGGCATAAGGGTTGAGGGAAAGAAAAGGGTCAGCAGATAGCAGGCAAGCCAGCTGCTGTGTTGATGTAGGGGTGAGGTTGCCAAATATCTGCTGAGGGATGGGACAGTGGTGTGGCAGACATTTTTCCTTCAGCAGAGCTGGCACACAGAGACAGAACATATCCAGACTTGCACTTGAGAGTTTCCAGGATTCATTGGCCCTGACATCTTCTGACAGAAATAGAGACATTCTAGAAACCACATCCCTGTTGAAAGGCCATTGCTGTACCACCTTGGCTCTGCAGTGTGGCTCTGCTCCTTTCCACTGACCTCTCCTGTGCCAGACACCTATCCCATCTCCTGGCCACTGCTCAGGAGGTATCCACGTGCCTTCTCAACCACAACCAAAAGCAACTGGGATCAAAGCAACAATTAGGGGAAGACTTTTTCAGGCTACTTCGAAAGTTCAGGTTCTGTGATGGTAGCAGCTCCTTTGACCATTAAAAATAATCAGGATTCCAGGGTCTGACATGTTTTGCTTGCACAACTCCTATTTACCCTATTGGGACTACCAGTTCTTTGCTGAACATATGGCATATATCTGGTAAAGACCTTTGGGGGAGTGGTAGAGACCTCAGTAAACTGCCAACCCCACTGGAGGCAAAACTGCATGGAAAAGGAAATGTCTGAGAGACACTGACACCAAATTTTCTGGGGTGATTTTGTATGTTACTGCTCAGTGGAGAACACAATGAAAAACCGGGAAGTGTCCAAACCTCATCAGAACATGAATGCCATATTAAATAAGACCAAATGTCCAAGCAGTGCAGTATTTTGGATGTGACAGTAACTGGTAACAGGTATTCAGAGAAGAATGTAAAGAACAGGGCATGGACAGATATTTCGCATCCAGGAAATAGCAGTATAGAGACCAATCAGAAGTGGGTGTCCATGTCCCTTAGAGATACCAGGGCACATTAGGGAACTTCTATCCTGAAGGGAAAAAAAAATAAAAAAAATTCACTGGGGAAACGTGCCCAGTGGAAGTGAAGAAAACATTATAAATGACTTGGAGTCTGCCTCCCACTAACCACGGGGCAGGACATTCCATCTAGCCTGTGCCTCAGGTCCCACCATGACGCAGACATGTTGCATCACTGCACGATGGAGAAAATGAAACTATGTCATGACTGACAAGTCCTGAGGTGTGAGGGATGAGGACCAGATGGGACCACTCCAGATGGGTAGGCTGTATGGGTGTCCCCTTTCAGCCACTTTCCCTTTGGCATCTGGATTTTAGTCCCAGTGTTGTGGAAGCATTGCAAAGACACTGTTCATTACACAAGTAACTCATGACTGCCATCCATTGTACATTATTCCCTCTCCCTAACATGCTATTTCTTCTTTTTAAGAAAGATAAAAACAGCTGCCCTTGTCCAGGCAAGAGAACATAAGATTTTCAGCATCCAAACAAGTGAATCATGTTTGGACTCAGGTTGTTATTAATCTGGGGCTGAAACTTGTCTGGAGGAATGAATCAACTGAGTGTTGCACAGGGGTAAATTCAGGAAGTTCCTCAAAGCACCTGAGCACATAGAGGGAAAAGACATCTAATAAATGGCCCCCCATAAACATTTCACTGGGCTATAATATCAAACATGATTAAATGACAAGAGCCTGAGCTCTCCCTACCCAGCTCTTACTGGGTAACAAGAGTTAGGTGTGCTGCAGATGAGAAAACAGGATTTTTCTTCCTCCTAGCTCAGTAAAACCAGGGGTTATATACACAGCATACCAGACTGGAGCACCTTACACTTAAACGTAACACCCAGAGCATATGGAGTGAGCACCAGGCTCAGCCCAAATTGTTTATAAGCGCAATAAGTAAGACAGGCAAAGGGAGAAATGTTGCTAAGTGAGGAGCAGAAGCATACATGCGGCTTCAGCGCATTCAGCAAGATCCAAGGGAGATTTGGGGGTCCCGCACTCAGTCCCTCAATGCTATAATGGGAGCACTGAACCACCCTACCAGCACTGGGTCCCCTGCAGCCATATACCAAGAGCATCTCTGCAGGTGCTGCTGGATCTACAGATGCCTACCAGCCCTTTCCCTCTGTGGAAAAGCATCCTGGCAAAATAAATGTATTGATTTGCTCTTGATGTTGGAATTTGAGCTGTTAGCACCTTGCTGGTAGATGGGGAAGGATCGTAAGGCCTGAAGAACCAAACTGTTTTCTAAACTGTGACCTATTTGAGTCACTTCTAGACCCCTTTTGCCACAAAAGGAAAAGGGGCACTGGATTAAATTCATCCAGGTATTAGAAAAATCCCAGCTCTGCTATAGATAAAACCAAACATCACTTTCTGGTTTTAGGTGGACTATTCTAAGCGCTCCCAAACCAGCATGCTTCAACATCCCAAAAAGCATCCTCTCTGCTGAGCATGCCAAGGCTAGCAAGCCAACCTTGTGGTGACTGTGCAGGGGAGGACCAGAGCCAAGACCCCCAGACAATAGGTTCTCTGTCTGTAATGACTCTGGCACTCAAGATCTGAACGTGTGCCTTTGTTGAAGATGTTGTGGGCAATCTCAGTATATTTGGCTCAATACAGAGGAATTAAAAGGAGTCTGAAAGTTGTTATAGATAAGGTCAGATGTTCTAGAGAGGTCTTCCTGGCTTTAAAGTCTATGAACTTATAGGAAGTGGCTATGAAGAAACTTAAGAGAATCCTCTGCTGCCTGTTCCATCTCTCATGATAGGATATGCCCTGACAAAGACAGTATTAATCTGTACTGGATGCTTTCATGTGCCTTGTTTCTTGAATTTTCCCTGAGATTCAGTCTGTACAAGCAAATATAGCAGCAATTCTCAAAGAGGGAAGAATTAAGGTTATTGTCACAGTGTACCAATATTTATTACTTTTCAGAAGTTTAAATTTGCATTAATTGTTTCATGTTGTGCCGAGGATTAATCCTCTATGCATTCTGGAACAATGTGAGACACCATTAGGCAATGTTAACTTTGTGCTGAAGTTTTTTGGCATAAGGTGCTGTATGCTCTAATCTATTTGCAAATCAAAAGCCAATGCTTTGCACACTTCAGTGAAAAGCCAGAGGCAGCCTGCCCCACTGGAAAGGTCACCAGATTAGGACTCAAGGGAACTCTTCGAAGTTTTGCCACTGATTTACTGTTCAATCTTGGCCAAGTAATCTCTTTTCTTTGTGCCTCTAGTTTTCCTCCCATTCTTTGTGTTTTCTATTCAGGCTGCAGTTCTTTAGAGCAGGAGCAGCCCTCTCATTTCATGCTGGTCCTGTGTCTCATAGAGCTGAAGAATTCCCTCTCCTACCTGAAGAATTCCTACTAGATCCTACCACAACACAAAGAGTTCAGAGCCTAAATAGTTCAAAAGAGTTTGGCTTTCATTGACAGGATCTTCAGTCTCTCTCACTTGCTTCCTTAAAACAAAACCTTTCAGAAGAGGTACCAGCCACCTACTGAGTGAGTAAATTCCCAGTCAAAGGGTTAAAATAACAGACTCCATTGAATAAAGAGGAGAAAGGTGTTTAAGAGGAACTCAGATCATATGGCAAACTAGCTATTAGTTAATCAATAGTACTCAAAGGTGAAGGCCATATGGAGGAGCCAGAAATCATTGCACAAGTTAAGCAAAGTTTAGCAAGCCTGATTAGGCAAAGAGTTAACTATTTTCTGTGAAAAGTTCCACCTTTTCTCTAACCTAGCTCTGGTAATATATACAAATCTTCTCTGGGACTGACTCATGCATTAAAGGCTTCAGTGGAAGTTTTGAGACCAGCCCATGGACAATACTTCTTTATTGTCCAGACAGTTCATATACTGCATGTTACATATAATTCTCCTATTCACTGGACTCTCGATCCAAACTCTTCTGGTAAAAGGGCTTGTGGGCAGTTTACTTTCTGTCCAATGACTTCATTGCAAAGGATTTTTCTTCTCTGTTGAGCTTGCCATGTGCAAGCTTTCCTTCCTCTTGTTTCCCTCCTCTTGTTTCCCAGTTTCTGGAAATAATTTGCGGTTTGGAAATGGAAATGCCCTTGTAGGCTTCAAACTGCTTAAAGCCTGCCATACCAGATGAGTTCATTTGATCCATCTAATCTGCTCTCCTCTTGCAGTCCATGGCCAATACCTGGTGCTTCAGAAGACAACACAACTGCACAGCAGCTACAGGACACTTCAGCTTTAGACAGAGTCCTTTCTCTGTGAGGAGCTGACAAAGCATCCTTCCCACTTCCACCCTGAGCTGCCCTAGATTTTCTGAGAGGGCTTCTCAAGGCATCAGCTAAAGGACGGAGACCCCCCACAAGGACAAAGAGACTTAAGGGGGACAAAGTACATTGGCACGTTTCAAAAAAGGGCTTCCCAAAACATAGCACAACAAACACAGCTCAACCCCTTCCAGGACTGGCTTGGCTCACTTCCCCTGTTCAAAGAAATTGGCAAGAAAATCTTTATTGTAAGAGACAGAACAGAAGCTGGAGGGGAGGTACTGAAATCTGGGGATAATTCACAAAATCCTGGCCCATGGTGTAGAAGGAAGCTAGTGTTATGTATCTATCATTCATATTTCTTTTGTTACTGCTGCTAAATTTAAGCAGATATAAGCAACCTAGCAATGATCACATCTCATTTTCAGCTAACATGTTTCCTGGCTGCTTTTAAACTAATGGGAAGCAGGTATAAGCTAGGACAGATATTTTTTGGCTTGTTCACGTCAAGGTCGTCTTGTGCTTCACAGATATCCTACATATTGCAGCAGGATTATTTTTTCTATTAAATACAATTTAGTAAGATAAAGATACCAGATTTGGTCGCTTAAAAGTCTGCCATTTTGCCCAAAGTGCACACAACCATACCTCTCCAAGCCTGGTGACTCCATAAGCTCATGCCTTGTCTTTTCCCATGGCAAACAAGTAGCATCAAAGCCACAAAGTTGCACTTGGCTCTCTGTCCCTGAAGACCTGGCACAGAACCGTCAGGAAGACCACCTGTACTCACATCAGTCTGAGCTGGGCTTGCCTTCATGCCTGCAAAGGGTGCACAGAACCAAGGGCACCACTCTTGGGATGAGGGAAACTTCAACCAGAAGTCATGTGCCAGAGGAAATGGTGGGATGTATGGTGTTACATTGCCACCTTGTGGAGAGCTCCCACTGGAGACCAATGGGGAAAGATGGCTGACTAATAAGTTGTGGGCTGCCAGAACATCTCCCCATTGCTGTGTGCCCATGGCTGGCTGAGCACTGGTGCCCCTTCTGTGACCGAATGGGCCACTACATGTTGCTGTTATTTCTGCTCCAAGGGGTAAAGCACGGGAGCTTCATGCAAGGCCTGGAGGTCCTGTGCATGGGCGACATCATCCCATTGCTCCAGTGCCTGGATTTGCAGGCTTGGTAGTAAAGTTCTGTATAGATGCTCCCAATGTGAGCCAAGAGTCTGGTCCTAGCTCAGCCTGCAGGGGTAGGAGTCTGCTGTCACAATTGCCACTAACTCTGGCAGTGCTGCTATCCACAAAAGAAGAGTATAGCTATGCTCTGTGAGTCCAAGCCCCCACAAGCTCAAGGAGAGAATGAAGGAAAATGTATTTCCTTTCATTAAGTGCAGAAGAAGCCTCTGGTGGCAATGCTTTTTATATTAGTGGTGTCCCCAGAGAGGTTCAAATACATAAACCCACAACATGCTCCTCCTGTTTGTGTGATGGAGTACTGTGTTGACAGACTGGAAGAGAATTACTGACAAATGCTACCATGTGGATTCTCACAGTGATGCCATGTATTGATTTCCATCTGGTGATGATGTGCACTTTTGCGATTGCATTGACACTATTCTCTCTCTTAAGAATCTGCAGACTGAGTTTTTGAGTGAAAAGAATTAGCATTGTTTATTATTTACTCAGTACTAGAGGAGGTCTGCAACTTTATGGGCCCTTACAATTACAATGAGAAAAAATCATCACAGGTCCCTGTCCCAAGGCCCTTAGCAAGAAGAATTAAACATGACAGAGAGAGTCAGGCAAACCCTGAGAAGATGGGAAGATGGGTTCCAAGAGCAACAACACACGACAAGGGATACATAGATAACTCTTCATTGCCTGTGCAGCAATTTGAAGAACAGTAATGTCTCTACTTGAGGTAAAATACATCCAGCACTGATTACAGTTAGCAAGCTACCCTCCCAGGTTGTCCTCTGTCAACCCATCCTACACTGAGTGTCTGGAAGTAAATAAGAAAATCCCTCAGCTTTGGGAATTGTGGTAGATCACACAAGTATCTGAAGTGTGGGCTGAACTTTTCAAGACCTTGAGAGAGGAACAGTCTTTGATTTCAAGGAAATATGATACCTCCTCAAAGAAGGGGTCACATTCTTTGAAATGCAAGATATGGACAACTAAGGAGATGTTGGCCAACAACAACAGGACATGAATGCCAACATGTCCTGAGGGGAATAAAGGCAGTAAATTTGAGTTCCAGAGGTTTGCCATGGGACTTTTGCTAAACCCCAGTTGCCAGCAAACTCACTGTCTCTTAGAAACAGACCTATAGAGGTGTGGAATTGCTCTGGTACTCGTGAGATGCATGGACTGTCACCTTTCTTTGAACAAAGGTTTATCTTGGTAAACGCAATGGCATTAATAGAGTGTATTTGTTTTGCTCCAAGGCGTGTAATTTGATACCTCATGCGATCTTAGTTAAGACACAAATACTTTGCAGTGTATGGATATAGTAAGGCATGAACTAGACCTACCAACATGTGTTTCAATGACAGCTTTCAACATACAGGTATTAACTGGGAGGCATTGTCATAAACGGGACCATTATTAGCAGCATGCTTTTGAAAACTGGTTATTAGTCCAATAAGGTTTAGTATTTTCAGTAATAACCTAGATGACACATAATCTCTGATAGAGGGATTTGCAAGTAGTGTACAAATTACTGAGATAGTAAAGAAGAAAGAGAACAGGCTGGACTGGGGAGGGAGGTACAAGAAGTACCTGCTTAAATTATTACAATGCAATATGTGCATTTTACTAGAGGCCAGTGAAATTTATCACACTTGGTAATAAAGGCTGAGATTCAACACCACCCATCTCCTGCCCCTAAAAGGCATTTAAAGTAAGAGCACAGTTGGCCTGAGCGTCCTCTACAGTCAGTGAAGGAAAGGCGGCACCTCCAGCAGGGAAATCTGACTGAAGTTTGAAGGGCTGAAGCCAAGGCCTTACGTTCAGGGTGAAAAATCTGTCTTGCAAATCTGTTCCTAAAGAACATCAAAATTAACCATCTCAGCACAGTATTTGATGACTAATATGATACTCAGGTGGAAAAAAAAAAAGGGAGAAGTAGAAACAGGAAAGAGGTTTTGTCCCTGAGCTGGCCATTATTAAACTTGTTAGAAGAACTATATCTTCAGTCTTGGCATCCCCAGTTCAGGAAGGATATGGACATCTCAGCATTCAAGTAAAGCCAAAAAAATGATCTTGCAAGAGAAAACAAATCTTGCAATGCTATAAGCCTTCAATCTGCTGCAATTAGTCAAAATGTAACTTGATATTTTTATATGTAGGTACTTTTGCATGGAAAAGACTCCTTACAGACTTTTCAACTCTTTCAGCAATAGACACAAAAAGATTCAGAGAGAATTCAGGCTGATGTTAAACAAATGCAACTGTGAAGCAGGATACGATTTCCCCACTGTGCGGGTAGTTAATACTAGACATGTAATGAAATCACAAAACATTTGGAGTTTGTCAGACACAAATTGACATTTTAGCACTTTGGCACACATGATTACATGGGAGTGCTTAGGTTTAAAAGCATGTGCTTGGACAGTGTCTGCAGAGCAGCTGATGCATGGTAACTCGTGAGCTAAAGTTAACCTGTTCTTGGATCAATATACTTCATAAAACAATCACTCCACAGAAGCTCCTATAAAAACATTTTGCAATCTAACAACACCCGAGAGGGAAAATACAGAGATTCACCACAGTCTGTTCTTACCTAGGGATCAAAGAAAAAGAAGCCTACACTAGAAATAATTGGATATTAAGAAGAGGAGGAAAACCAAGCTGCACATCTTTATGTCAAAGCAGTAAAGTCACATATGGAAGACAAGGGTGGACAGCTCCATTACTCCAGGCTCAGTCTTCTGCATCACAGAAGCTCTACATTCTTCTGAAAACCTCAAACTTCATTTTGTGATTTAGATATCTTCAAAAGCCCTAAAATAATGTCAGCCTGAAGAAGCAGCTCTGACAGATGGGATCTCTCCTTTGTTTGAACCAGTGGTCTAGCAAAACCTAAAGGCATTTATTTCAATGGCAGTTGGTGCATCCTTATAATTACCCCAGCAACAAATGGCAGTATTACATGCTTCCCTCTGTTCTTGGGCTCCTTCTTAGGCTCCCCCCCAAGCCCTACCAACCCTTCCTATTCTCTTCCTCCATGGCAGACCCTCCAGCTTTATTTCGGATAATCTCAACAAAACAGTTTCACATTCACTACACATAAATCTGTGGAAGTCGATCATGCAGGGCCAATATAAAATAAATGGAATTGAATACCAAGATGACACAGAGGAGATTGTACTTGAGTGTATTATTCATTTCCATATTTAATTCATTACGTTTCTTCTTTTCTTTTTCTTTCCCTTTTTTCCCCCTTTTTTNGCTGCAACACATTTTCCAGCCTGCTGTGCTGGAATGCTGCAGTGTCAAGGGACTTTGCAGTTAAATGTAAGACCTTGTTGTTGTATTGTGCACTGGGCCTTCGTCCCCGGGAAACCGACAGCTCCAAGTTAGATAACAACTGGTAAATCATCATCTTTGCTAAGTGTTTGCAAAGTCAGGTAGGGGGGCAGGAAGGAGCTTTCTTTAGAGTAGGAAAAGAAAGAAACATCTCTCTTAAGGGATTAAGAACTTCTCTGACCATCCGTCTTTGAAGTCGCCTCCTAAATCTTTGTTTTTTCTGATACCAGTGTTTCTTGACTTGTTGTTTTCTGAGTTGGGAGAAGATATCTGTCTGAGGCCTCTCAGCAGGGTGAGAAGGGCAGAGGAGATGTGAATCAGAAAGAGGAAAGGATACCTTTCCAGGGGAGTGAGGGGGAAGAAATCCAGAAGCCAATTTCCTTTTGTACTTCAACAATGATCATTCATTATTCTCTAAGGGTTAACCTTGCCTGGAAAGCCCATGGGAGGAAGCCAGCACTGGTTGGTTGCAGGGACCGGATAGAATGACTTAATAGAACATGTTTTCTTTTCTAGCCCTGATTCCCATGATTTTGTAATAAGCCAACCTTGAATCAGCTAGCAAAATTTCCCTTCCGTATTCTCTAACACTTCTCTAAATTCACCCTCGTGCTTCTGGAATGCCTTGAAATTTCACATTCTCCCCCAAGAAGCAGAGAAAGCTGCTGACTTCACTCCCCTGCCTAGGAGACAGTGCTGTGCTTCTCACACCTCTGCTTCAGCCCTGAGCAGTTTCTACCTCAACCCAGCTGATGTTCCATATAAGCACTGGCAACCCTTTTTTCTTACTTTTGTTCATCTGTGTATGAAGTAATACAGTCCCATGGTGGCATGTTGATGCATGTAGAAGAGAAAAACAAAATACTTAATCCCAGCCAGATGAAAGGAAGGGAAAAAACAAAACAACCATGAGTTCCTCCACACTCTTGCTTGGTAAACTTTTCTTCTGAAGCCAGCTGTTTGACAGATGGCTTTAAAAGTGAAGTTGTGTTCACTACTCTTAGATAGGCTGATGGTCTCATTCTGTTTGCTCTTTTTTGGTTTGGAAAACTGCAGAGACAACTGGATGGAAGTCACTGTTCTTCAGGTTCACAACTTCACTGTACAGCAAAAAACCTACTGCAGTGACATAGGGTGTACTGAGGATAGAACAGTCTAGATATGAAAGCACATCAGGACAGAGAGGAGAGGCAAGTCTAAACAGGGCTTTTTCTATCACCTTTCCAGTTTTTGCCATGTCCACAAGCTTAACTTTGTGCTCTGTGAGAACAAAGATTTCTGTCACCCTCAAAAATTGTGTTATTCTCTGAGATTGGTGGGTTGTGGGTTTTTTTTCAGTATCTCTGATTTCTCTTCACACCCCATTCAGCCCCCCCACTTCCTGCCATGTAGAAGAGAGAATTTTTAAACCTCCAAACATTTTTCAAGCCAGCAAATCTAGTCAGATCAGTTACTTTGTTTCAATAATTCCAGGATGTTCTGCTTTGGTCTTGGGACTTAAAATCACCAGGGTCCCAGACACTGTCAGTCTCTGTTCTCTGCACCTTCCATTACTTCCATACGGTTGGCCAGGCTCCTTTACCTTCTTCATGGCCTCCTCCCACCTAAAAGTCCCCCTGACAGCTCTATTTCTCATGCAAACTCTGAATAACCATCTTTCTCCACACCTTCCCCTGACCTCCTTTTCCTCAAAAGGTCCCCACAATTTTTTTTGAAGGAACAATTAACCTGGTTAGGGTTAACCATCCACAATACCATTGACAGCTGCCTGCTCTTTCCTGCTCTTGGAGGCCGCTCTGCTTCCCACCCCAGTGTCTGTGGTGAGATCACCAGCAACTCAAAGCAGGAGTATCAGCTTCATACATCTGCTCAACACACCATGAAGGTGCAAGGGGCTGGCCTTGGGGGTAAGAATCCCTTAGATTCATATTTCTACTGACCATGGTAAGGTGAACCATCACGAGGGTAACAGTGAAACAAGGGGACTGAGAAGAGAGAAGGTGACCATATCACTGGTTTTGACTTCTCTCTTTAACTTGACATTCAGTCCTGAACAAGCACCTTTCTGAATGTGATTCATCTTCTCCATCTTTCTATTCTTTTCAGGGCAAGGGCTGTCTATTATTTTGTGTTTGCATGCCACCTGTGCTACCCAAAAGGCAGTTCTGGGTCAGTAACTGTCATTGCAGGACTAGCACTCATTATGGACAGAGGAGGGATGAAGAGCAGAAGAGGGAAATAAAGTGGCACACATAGTGAATGTCTGGTGGGATTCAGAATAGACAAGGGTGAATAATAATGGAAAAGACATAGGAGAAAACCTTCTCAGCACAGCCCAAATGGCTCTGTTTGCATACAGGAACAGATAAGAACAGCTGCATGGCAAGCCAACAGCATTTTCTCCCCTCCGAGGAAAAACAACACCTGGTAGGCTGTAAGAGTACAGGTCTGACACCTCTCTGGCTTTCACTTCACACAGGATTTTCTAAACTGCAAGATAAGTCTTATTTATTGGCCACTGGAATCAAGAAGACACTGAAGAGAGGCACCCCACACCCACACATTTTCATTACATTTCCATGCTCTACTTCCAAAAGTCTCTCAAAATTATGGGGAAAGAAACTGCAAATCTCTTCAAGAATATTATATTACAGTGAAAGAGTTATGATACAAGACCTGTTTTTAGATGGTACTTATCACTTTTAAACTCATCCTCAGTATTAAGAAAACCTATTTTCTTGCTTGTGTGCTATAACAGAGCAAACACAGAGCAACCCTGATCAGTGAATCCTCTTTTTCCTTCAATTGACCCACATATAGTTCACTGGCTGAAAGTCTATTGCAAAATAATGCAAAAGTTACATGGGATCAGCTGTGCTTAAAAGCTTTGTGAAAGAAGTGTATTTTCCAGGAAGTGCCTGAGATTAGCTTGGTTGGTGAGAGCATGGTGTTAATAATGCCAAGGTTGTAGGTTCGATCCCCATATGGCCCATTCACTTAAGAGTTGGACTCAATGATCCTTATGGGTCCCTTCCAACTCAGAATGTTCCGTGATTCTGAAAGATGAGATGAAGGTTGTTTAGCGTGCGAAGGATTTGCTTCAAAGCCCACTGAAGCTGCTGGAAGGACTTAGGTTGACTCCAATGGTCTTTGGATCAGAACCAAAGGGGGAAGAACTGGCGTCAGGCATAGAGGGTAACATAAAAGAAGGCGCAGAAAATAAAATTCAAATTTATATACAGCGGGAGAAGTCCTAGCCATACTGCAAATTGTTAAAAGATACTGTTATGGATCTGTTGCTTAAATGGCCTACAGTGGTGAAATGTCCCAGATCCAAACCTTGTCCCTCACACCCTGATTCATACAGTAATACTACAAGTCATAGCACGTGCTCTTCAACCAGGAGACAAGAAACTATGCCTCATAAGAAGGAAAATCATCTCCTGTGTCTATGAGAGGGTGTCTCTGCTGAGACAGCCCACGTACACCAGCTGTTATGTTTTTCATCTGTTGTACTACACTGACATACTTATTTATTAGAGACCACTGCCATCGGATGCCAACAGCTGCAGTTCATGGGCTTACGGTTTTTTCTGATGAAGTGCTTTTCAGATCAGAATATGCCAATCCGTCAAACCTGAGACTTTTGATGGGGCGAGAGAGTTCAACCAACTCCCTCCAGTTTTAAATTCCATTTTTGTTTTTAAAATTAAACCACTGGTAATAAAAGAATAAAACACAAAGCAGAAGTCAATATTGAAATCAAATGTTTTAGCTGATGTTAGAGGAAAAGGATTCAGAACTTGGGTTTTCATTTTGCAAAAATTTTTTAAATTCTGGCTGTTGGCCCAAGTTTTAAACCCAGGTTCGGTTAAAAAAAAATCCTGAAAATGTTCACAGGATAGGAAAGCCATTTCCTGCCAACTCTATATTGGCTTACAGTTCTGACGCATGCAAGCTGGATTTGAATTAGCAGATTAGGCCTGGATCCAAAAAGGGACCTAGGTACTTAAAGTGGGACTGAGGTATGCGAGGCCCAGACAAAGGTCCTCCTCAGCCCCTGGAAACCACTGAGTTTTCAGAATTAGTACTTCTGCTATAGAGAATGCCCAAAAGCACCTCAGCTTTGACACGCAGTGCCATGCCCACCTCCCCTCTTCACCTTCAGCCATACCTTCCCAGGATCTCCTGGAGCATGGCCACCAATGCCAGGGCCCTTCAAACATGCAACGGTAACTCCACTTTCTTCCAAAACACAAACAGAGGAAGAGGTGGTACCACCTTATCATACAATAGCTCAGTGCTTGGAGCACACACCCAAGGCAGAGCTGGTTTCCTTCATCCTGTGAGGACTCAGCCCCACACTGCAGAGAGTGGCCTGGCCAGAGCCCTCCCTCTTCTTCCCCCTGCAAAAAAAAAAAAAAAAAAATCTTGGCCCTGGTTTCCTCTGTCAAGTTTTGTATAAATACCTGATCTTGCTATTTTCAATGTGTGAATATATGAAACACTGTCTGAGGAAAACATGCCTAAAAGCCATATGCTTTCTCTTCAAGAGAAAAGAGTCTTTTGGATTTAAGACATCCCCTTGCCCTCAGCATTGCCTTTGCCTATCTCGTGCATCTCCACAACCAGCATTGGCCTGTTTCCTCTTTCCCCACATTTTGTGGTCAGGATGAGGCTCTGTGGGTCTCACCCCTTGCACCCCATGGCACACACAGGGTCGGTTCAGCTCTCTATCGCTTGGTAGGAGGACACAGCCCGCTCTCAGGCCTCAGAGGCGTGCAGCCCCACTGCGCTGTTATTCCTGCCTGTGCATATACAGAGTGGGGAATTAGGCTTTCTTGTTTACATCTTCTCTTTTCTCTTTTACCCCCTCCTTTTTTCCCCCTTCTTAATAAAGAATGTTTTTCAAAAACAAGTGCCTGCATTTGAGCTCCAGCGAACTCTAGTTTCCTTGGAGAAATGTTTGCGCTCTTTAACTTAAAGAATTTCTGAAACATATAGGAAAGGAATTTCATAAACTGCTCATTGAAAAACATTCCATACATTCCCCTCTCATCCAGAGACACCCGTGTGTGGTCTCCGACAAGGTCAGGTTTGGGGCTACGTAACGGGGACAAAGATTCCAGTGCTCGGAAAACAACAGATACCACAGACCATGGGACGGGGGGGAAAGGACCTCGTGACTCCCATTGCTGGAGGCTGGGAGACCACCGGAAAGGCAACAGACAGTAAACACTGTGCGTTATCCCAGGGAGGAAAATCCCAGCGCGAACCTCCCACATATCTGTTCAGAGAGTGGCATCAGGCTCTGCAGTGCTAAGGAATGGAGAAGGGCGGGGGGGGGGGGGGNNGGGGGGGGGGGAAATAAAAGAAGACAAAAAGAGAAAAACAGTGTTTCCCACTTATTACTTAATCTAAGAAAGGTGAAGACGGTGAAGGAGGTCCTCGAGAGGCAGACTGGATGGCTGTTGCAAATGGTGGGCAGTCAGACTGGGAGATGATTACAGATGGAGAATGAGGTGGGAAGAGCACCCTGGGTTTAGATTGCCTCCTCTCTGTTTTGAAATCAGGGAGGCATGTTTGCCAGCCCTGCCATCCCTTGGGGTGCTCTGAAGCTCTAGGAATGAGCACTCTGTACATCTTCAGTTTACACTGTTTGCAGAAACCATAAAGTTGTTTCCAAACCAAGTACTCTGAAACATGCCAAAGGCACCATTCCTAATCCACTACGATGGACATGACTCACGGCAGGTCTTAAAACAAAATTACCCAAAGCGAGGAAAAAAAAGCATCAGGGAAATAGTCTCTTGGAGAAAGTTCTTCTCCAGTACCTGATGAAATGTCACAAGATGTGTTTTATTACAAAATTTTCCACTGAAGTCTACATGCTAGAATTGATTTCTGTGTGTAGATCAACTGGAAACATGTCAATTCACAGATCTTTTGAGAAAGTCCCCTATATAAATAAGTCTGAACTGGAAACCTTCTTTTTGTGGAAATTGGAAAGCAAGACCACACCTGGACCATCATTCATGTTGCCCTCACATTAGCATGGATTATACACCACCACAGACACTGTAAAGTGCAATTGTGTCAATCTGGTGAGGTATTGCTGGCTTTTTAGAGCTCACTAGTGACAACGTCCAATCAGGAACCAAAGCTTTTCATCCACTCCTCATGTCACTCCTGCCATGAATCAAATCCTTCATCCTCAGCAGTCACCAGTACATTAGAAAGACTTGAACCTAGGCTGTTCTTGCTTGGACTAGGCTCCATTCATGGGCTGTGGAAAAAAATAAGCTTTGACTGGAGATGTCAGACCTTTAGTCACCTTAGAAAAGTTTCACATTGCAGTAAACTGACCACAAACAAGAGCCTATCTAGATTTCTGTAGCAAACCACATGGAATGAAAAATGGCTGACGACAAATACACGCTCTTAATGTTACAGTTGGTTAACTCCTTAAATCTGGGATCCTGAGTCAGGAAAAAAAAAAGAAGTGCAAGGCATAATTACAAACACCCGACTTCATCTTGTGCATCATCCTGAATGGATGAAATGGCTGGCACAAATAAAGCTCTGCTAGTGAAGCACAACAGATTGTCTTCATTGCTGCTCCTGCTGCTAAAGGTTGTCTCTGCTCTCCTGTTTTTCCTCTCCTAGCTCTTTATAAATTCAATCCAGATATTAACAATATCCATTAGCTTCTCCAGAAGATTATCTCAGCTTTAGCGACTGGAATGCAGGGATTAGAAAATAAAAAACCATTCGGTTTTGTTTTTAATAAAAGTATATGTTGATTTAAACTGATGGCTTTTAACATCTGTTGTGCAAGTCCTTGTGGTAATAACCCTCAGAGATTGTTGGAGAGAGAGATCATTTAGTAGGTAATAAACATCAGTGATTTCATTAATGAAATATTCTAGCATAGACATTACAAACGGGAAGAAGCAAGGCTTCCACCTGCTCAATGATTTCATTGCTGAGGTTAAAACTGGCTGCCGCTGGCAGGGCAGGAGATGCCCTGGTGCCTCTTTCCTCAGCCGTGGGCACAGCTACATCAAGGCACGTGCAGGGGAAGAAGAGTTGCCTCAGGGCCTATCAGGAAGCTCCTGACTATCAACATATGAGGCACAGATTTCGAAATGCCTTACCAATAAGGGGCTGTCCTTGGTTCCTGACATTGCTGTAACCCAGCTGACAAGTCTGCCTGCTAGCTGGAAAACGGTGACACAGATCGAGCAGGGAGTACAGGAAGTTAATGGGTCACTCAAGTGAATCCAAAAAACTACAGTTCCTGGCAGAAGAGGTGAAAACCTTCTGTAGGAATCTTTTTATCTTCCTCCACAGGGAGAGGTTTTGAATGCAATTTCCAGCCAACTCCAAATTTCTTCTGGAAGTCTTTACTGATCATGTGTGTGAATGTGGAGGGGAGATCCTTCAGAGACCAGTTTCACAAACAGCAACAACAACAACAAAGCTGAAAGCTTCAAAGACAAAAAGATCGTGGGGTGGAAGAGGGAAGTTCTTTCCTATCTTGCAGACTTTCAGAGAGCCAGAAATAAATTGAATGATGCGGAAATGCCCCTGCCCACCTGAGGATCCAGGGCCCCACCCACCCAGAATGTATTCTGGAGCCAGTTCACACTAGTTATCCTTTCCCTGCATAGCAAAGATCAGGGCATGAGGGAGAAAAGTGTGCCTTTGGATACCAGCTCATCATGTGGTCCTAGGCACAGACAAAGAGGAGCAGTAAGTTTTTTCCCTCCTCTCCCCTTTATCAGCTAGTCAGCAGCTCCTGTCCTACCTGAGATACTTGCCATATCACAAGCCATCCAAGGGAGTGTTCAATCCCATTTCTGAGCCCTGCTCTCTTCCTCAATGAGGAGAAAGCTGCCCCAAAGTCCCCTTTCTCCAGCCTTGACACTGCCACAGAGACCAGTCCTGCCAGGGCAGGCTCTACACTCTGTGGAGAAGTTCAGTGCTCCTCTGGAAAAAGCACACGTAGGGAGTGGGATTTGGACCACAGTGTGCCGAATCAAAAGCCTCTGAAAGGTTGTCCTCCCCTGTGGCTTTGCAGTGAGCTTAGGAAATCCCTGCTGAGCTGTGCTGAGGGATCCCTTTGAGGCTTCCTGGCTTCCTGCAGCCTTTTCCTCCCTTGTCAGCCAGCTAAGAGGGAACTGCTGATGCTGGCTCCCCCCAGGACATCAACTATTTTCTATTATTTGGGGGCATGGGTTTCCCCACTTCTTGGTGACCAGGGCCTAGCCCAGGGCTCTCTACAAACCTACTGTGGTGCAGGGGAAGGAGCTGCTTGTGTCTGCAGGAGGAAGGATCACCTGCACGCCTGCTGGCATCTGTGGTCTCCAGCCAGAAGGACAAAAGACACTGATCTTTACTGGGAATAAGAGCATCATCTGAGATTAATGAAGACAAAATAGTGTGGGAGAGACCAAGACAATGCCTTGGAAAGACAGGATGGTTTACACATTTTCAGATGAGCTAACAGATCAGCCCAAATATAGCATTTTCTTGATCTGGAAAATGAAGCAAAGAATACAATTCCTGTGATTTCTTTGGAATTAGCACAACTTTAGCATGTGCCACCCCATTTTCTCCCAGTAAAGACAAAGTCAGCTTTTGTCATCAAGGCTACACTAAAGAAAGGGATGAGAAAGAAAAAAGTGAGAAGGATTGTTCATTTTCTTTGTTTAATAGGATCTGACAAACTGACAGTTGTCCCAGATGTCAAGGAAACTGTTACCCAATGTGTTTCAACCTTACCTCCCTGTCCTAGTCAAGTTCTGGACATCCCAAGTGGTCCCACAGAGAGACCCTACTGTGATATTTTCCACTTTTTATGAAAAGGCAGGTTTACCACACATTAACAAGCAGAAATATTCTTTATCCATCAAAGCCAGATCCATTTGAGAAGACTCAGTGTTATCCATAAAGCTGTCAAGAAATTTTCACAGGTTTTATCAGGTTTTCTGAACTGGACAAATCACTCCTGAATGTTTTTCTAAATCCTCATTTTTCTGTCTGACTATAAGGAGTTTTCACATTTCAAGATGTGGGGGAAAACTGCCACTATTTTCAACAGTAAAAATCAATATTTGTTAAAAGATGTAAGTTTGTTTGTTTGCTTGTAAAACTTTTTTTATTCTCTCTAGAAGACTTAACTATTATTTAGGCATCTAGAACATAAATAAAATATTGGTAAATGAAAAAAAGATTACTTTATTTGCAACTACTTCTGCCAGGAGCTAACTGTAAGGGCAGCCTTTGCTCTGGGTGCAGTTGCCACTCAAGCCCTGGTTGCTCCTGTACTTGATGGCAAGAGAAGCAATGGTGGACAATTTAAGGAGATCTGCCAGTTTAATAAGACATGGAGAGGGGATACTGGAATGCAAGATTTCACCACCCAGATCCCCAAGCTGCAACCAAGCTACAGACTTTCTGTCTTGATATCTATAGCTCAGTAATTGCTGCTTTGTTCCTGTTCTCAGAGGAATGACCGTGGCCAAGGGACAGCTGTAGACACTCCAAACAAAGGTTGCCGCAGAGACAATGCCCATTGCCTCAGCTGCCCAAAGTCTTGGCCTTCACGCTTTGCAGCAGGGGATCCACATCCATCACAAAGTGCAGAGAGAAGAAGGGGACCAGGACAATGAGGTGAAATAGCGAGGAAGCTGTCGGTCACAAAGAGAGGCACAAAAAGAGAAACCTTTCGCTCTTCCTCAGGGCTGTCTAAAGCACTTTGATCCAATCATGGCTTTAATGAGAAGGATGCCTCAGCTGTCCCTAAGCGCACACCACCACTGGTGCTGGTGGACTAAGATACCCAGGGACCCAGACCACAAAAGAGAGAAGTAACCTCAGCAAACAGAAATTGAGGAGGACATTCAGTTTTGCTGCTTCTTTTATCTCTTCTTAACAGCCTAATTGGAGTGTAATGAATTTAGGGTTGGTACTCGCTGCCAGACTCGCTTCTTTGATGTGTTTTTGGCCTCTGCGCTACAAAAATGCAATGGGAACCAAAACCAAGATATTACACCTCCATAAAGTGTCTCTGGGTTTACCATGAGATTCCAATGCCTGTGCCAAGTGACCAAAGCCACTAACAGGCCGCTGCTCGCCAAGATGTTTGGGTAATGAATAAGAAGCAGAGAGAGATGCCACTGTGAATCAGAGCGAGGAATGCACGCTAATGGCAACAGAGGTGGATCCCGGGCTGTAATGTGGAACAGAAGCGCGCTGTGGTCATGCTTCTCTGTGCCTGCAGCTTGCAGGGGCTGCTGGTGGTGCCTGAAGGGCTGTGAGAGGCAAGGAGGATTTTAGGAGGCAGGTAGAGTACCACTGCACAGGGACACAATGATGCAGCACCACGAGCTGCTCATGCTGCCAACAGCCAGGTCACTCTCAGGCCAAGGGTCTTTCCTTGCCCAATTTTAACCATTCCTGCCTTAGCTCCTGCAGACACATTTTTTTTCCACATGAGCCTGCCATGCTTTGCTTGGCTCTCAGCAGGGCATCCCCAGAGGCAAAGAGAAGCCACCACGTGACATTTGAGTGACCAACACACAAACAGGGCATGCTCAAGAGGCCATGACCTGCCACTGCCCACCACAGACCCTGCCAGGGTCACCATCATGCCAGCGGGGATGGCAGAGTCAGCAGGCTGTGCATGCAAGCAGCAGGCAAGGCTTGGAAAGGCCTTCTTGGCCTCCAACCCCACAAAGAAGAGAGGGATACCCATCATCTCACTTAGATCCTCCAGGTGAATGATAACCTGCCCTTGAGCACACATGAAAAAACTGGTGATGCTTACCAATTAGAATATCCAAGGGCCCCACATACAATTTCCTCTTAGAGACAAATAGATAAATTATGGGAGTTTGGTTCTGAAGAGGCAATGCATCTATTCCAAAAATCATGGCCCAAAGGAAAACCCAACTGCTTATCTGTTTCCCTGTCTGCAATGATCTTGCTCACAATAAAAAACGATGTGCCTCCTTGGAAAATCTTGGCCAGTGATGGTCCATGTACTTGCAGAATATTCAGGGCTAAATTCCCACCCTATTTAAATCAATACAGCTATATCCATTTTAGGGAAGCTATCCCCAATTGACAGATCCTGGGAACCTGGCCCTGAGTCTCTGACTCAAACGGCTTTTACCCTGTGACTGTATGTTTGAGCCATGGGCTGCTGATAAGATACACTTCTAGTTAAATGCAGCCCTCCTTCAGCAATGATTCACATTCAAGAGCAGTTAACTGGTGCAGCTGTTCTGGACACAAGCCTTCCCTCTGCAAGAAAAGCACTTTCTGGAATAGGTGTACTCACATGGCCTTGCTGTAAGCAGATTACATACCCAAATACCAGAACTGTGCTCCCAAAGCCTTATGCTAGAGGCAGGGACAAACCCTCTTCCTGACTTGCAATGGCCACTGTCACCTCAGCTCCATCAGATGTGAGCAGAGAGCTGCTTCATACCTTGCTCATAACTCAGGGGAGAAATCAGGGGGCCTATGACTGAACCTCTCTGTGTTCTGGAAGACTTAGGCATCCACACCAGCCGCGTGTGGGTAGCATTTAATGGGCCAGTAGTAAATTAGTGTCTCATGGGACCGGCAAGGCAGCCCCTGAGACCAAGAGGAGTGCAGCTTCTGTGATCAGAAAGCATCCTCATCTCCTCAGTGGAATACATCCACCAAAGCAACATGGAAATCAGACACTACCTGAGCATCATCCTGTTGTTTCCCCAAGTTCCACAGGGAAATCAGTGCTCCATTTGCTGCTCCAGGGGACCACATTGCTTGGTCAGTGCCATGAGCACATCAGACCATACACGTGCAAGCACACATTCTCAGCTGAAGGGTTGGAACAGCTCCTTCTACTGAACATCTGGACTTACACATATAAACTACTCAACGCTCTCTTCCAGAATTACAGAGTCTTTCATATCTTATCTCTCAAAAACCACTTATCAGCCCACGGCTTTCAGACTGCAGTCTCTCCTGTCTGCCAAAGTGGAACCCAGCCATGTAAAAACATGAATAACAGCAGCCCCTCTCTCCTCTCCCACGCTGATGGCTACAGCTCCTCTGATGGGGGCTTGAACTCTGGGGGCAGCAGAAATAGTTCCATCTACCCTGCTGCTGTGGACTGGCAGAGGACATTTAGCAGAGTTTAAACATGGGGCAATAGATCACTGGAGCATGAATGCCTCCTCCCATCCCAAGCTGAGGAAGATGACAAGCTAAATGTACATATTTATTCTCTGAATTATGATGACAGAGAATAAGGAAACATTTGTCAGCTCACATTGCTGCTGCATGGGCTTGGGGCATGCCCTAGACCCTCAACATCAAACATGCACAAAAAAAGACAGGTTTGCATCCATTAATGAATATTAATAATGGGAAATAATCTGGACTTTTTGTCAAATAAAAACTTCTTTCTAACTAAATATCCCTTTTGTTTGCTCAGAGAAAGTTTCATTTATGATACTTCAAAAGCCCTGTTCAGGAGAGGGGAGAAACTCTTTCATTGTTCTCTTCTGTTTTTCCTCTCCCTGCTTCTCCTTTTAAAGAAAAGAAAGGTGCAGAGGAGGAAGCTCAGGAAAGGCTTTTGTGCTTGTGAGCCATGAAAACACTTCAGGTTTCAGATTCATTGGGCATCAAAATTTCCACACAACCCTCTTCCAAACTTTTCAAATCTTTCCATAAAAATTCTGAAATTAAATGGAAATGTCTTCCTCTGAGCCATAAGAGATGACATCATTAGATGTCAGCATGGTGCCTAAAAACATGTGTGTGTACTGCAGAACCAGATACCAGTCTAGACATCGCAGCAACCAGAACCAAAGCAGACCAAGGAGGCTCTCAGTGAGCTGCTGGGGCTGGGGCTGCATCAGGCAGGAGGTGGATGGAGATGGGGCTGGGAGGAGGAAGGCAGGGATGTTAGAGCAGAGGAAAGCTTAACATAAAAGGGGATCATCACTAGCTCTGGACTAGCTTAGCTAACCTACTTCTCAGTTGTATGGGCCACACATGGGTTGTACATGTTTTTGTTCAGTCCAAAACAGGTCTGTTGCAAGAACAACTGTCTCTGCTTTTGTTATGAAACTGAAGTTCAGGCACAAATCTCGCCTGATGGGTCTCATTCCAGCAGCCAGTGATACAATCCAGAGAATAAACATGATCGTCAGGTACCAGTTGGGAAATGGTGGGAATAAGATCTGTAATAACAGTGGCAGGAAGAGAGGGTACAGGTGCCTTCCCTTCTCTTCCCCAAGTATCCCACCAACCCACATGCACTTTGGCCCCCATCAGCCAGTCCTCTCTGGCAAAAAAAACATACTTTCAGATGCTTCTGCCAAACCTCAGAAATGTATATTGCTGTTCTGGCTATGTTCAGGAGGAAGGGGAAGGGAAAGCAGTGTGCAATTTTCAACAGTTTCTCCTTGGAGAGGGGCCCCCTAATTTTCTGAAAGGGGCCATCGAGGAGAGGGGAGAAAAAGCAAGAGGCTCTGTCCCATTTTAATCCCTTTCTCCAAATTAGTTATACATGGGGAACTCATGATGGAGTTCCCTCTTTGGGTTCTGAGCCTCAAAACATTTCATAAGATGCCGAGCCCTTCTGAAACCTTTTGATCACATCCCTTCTGAGACTGCTGTGTTTATGTGTAGAGCTGGGCACATCAGCATATGCTGAAGGGAAAGACAGGGAACAAAAGCATCCTGCGTTTGTGGCACTGCAGGTGGGGCTTGCAGGACAACACCGGCAAGGGAAAAAACCCAGTGAGAAACCACAATACAGAGAACAAAACAACTGTGGGACAAAGATCACTGGCGCTGCTGAGAGAGCTCAGCAACATCAGCCAGAAATCTCTTCCATGCCGCTGTCAGGACAACCTACCTGGAAACTTGTAGCTGGCTCTTTGCCGTGTTGAAACCTAGTACAGGGACTGCTGAGTGCTCCTTATTCAATGGGAAATTACCCAGTCTGCACAGAAACAACCCAAAGTAAAGATATTCACTTAACCTGATGGTCTGCATTGACATCAAGTGAGGACCACTAAGTGGTAAGCCCAGAGATGATTTCCACAAGCCCATGAGAGGCTGGGGAGTTTGGGATTACAGAGCATCTCCTTGTCCCATGTGTTTTGATCACAGTCCTTCATAGCCTCAAAACCTTAAAGATAGAATTAATTGCTACTGGACTTAAGTAATTTAGGATCCTGCAGTCCAGTCACAGTTTTTCAGCTGACCAAGAAGGGCAGCAACCTCTCCTCAGATTGACCAGCATGAGGTCTGCAAGCCAAGATCCTCAAAGGCATTAGATCCTCTTAGAAATCAGTGGTACTTAGACATTTTAGTAAATATGTTCAAGGATCTGGACTGAAATACCAATGCCCACCCCCCTAAAAAGTTATGTTAAGTGTCTGGAAAAGTTTACAAAGGTGACTGGGAGACTGACGCATTTCTGGAAGTCTAAGCGGGGGTATCAGTGTTTTGCTAAATTTTACTCAATACTGTTTATTAAACAAGAGCTCAACTGGTCTAATTAAAATTCATGGTAAATAGATTTACTTTCTCCAGTGCCAGTGCTTTGTATGGACATATTCAAAGGCATTTACTTCCATTTGGTTAAACTTCATAACTGACTCTTCTAAATGTTTCCACATGGTAGCTTGAATTTTTTATTTTTTCTTTTTTTTTTCTCTTTTTTTAACTAAATCAATTTTAAACCAATTTTCATTACATTGGTGGTTTTGCATGTCCACAAGGCCTGTGGGCCTCTTGGATTTTAAAACTTGGCGTGAAATTCAGCCCAAAATGCCAAGTGCTGAAACCCAATGAAAATTAAACCATTACAATCTATAGGGGAAGCTGCCTGCCACTCAGCCCTGCCCACACTGCTGGCTGGACTGAGAGCACCTTCCCTGGGGCATCAGTCCTACACTGGACTGTGTGCTAGGAATGGCTGAAACTTGCCTCTGGATACTGCCACTGCTCCATCCCAAGCAGGTTTGGGATTTGGCAGCAGTGAGCTCAAATCCTGGCTGGTGGAAATCGCTTCAAGCACAGCCTGTGAGAAGATCAAAATCCTGATCAGGAGCCTCTTTAAAACTGTGGCTTCAAAGCTGACTGGAAACCTGGCCCTGGGCTTCCCTGCAATTCAGCTTGGGTTTGCAAACTTGGCTGGTGTTAGGTTTATTGCACCTAGTTTGGGGCTTTATTGTGAACATTTTGAGGAGATTTAGCTCTTTAAATTAAACAGGCTCTGTTGTTCAGAGCCTGGACCAGTGTCCCTAACATCCATAAACTCCACACCAACCTATTTATCTTCATGTAAAAGTAACTGAGGGTCTGATGCCTGATTTTCAAGGTAGAGGTTGTTGCTGTGTATTATCAAGTCAGTAAAACAGGATGAATGGATGGATGGATGGATGGATGGATAGGATGGATAGGATGAGGACTACTTACTCCTGCATAATGGAGGGCTTTGACATAAAAAGCAACTTTTTGAACTGGTGAGGAGTCAGGTTTGTTACAGTCCTGTTTTCCTACCACTGAGTCAAGTAAGCAGACCAAAAAGCAAAAGGACATCTTGTAGAAGCACCCAACAACTGGGATGCTTCAAAGCAGAGACAGCAGCTTTAGAAGAAACACCATCAGAGGTGAAAATTTTCTGCCTCCCAGAAGGTTTGGAGCAATGAAGAAAACCAATAATACCATTGGTTTCCAATACTACTGCTTTTAATACCCCTAGAAGTAGAAAAGAATGGGTTTATTTACTGTTCAATTCTTCCCCCCAACAAAAACCCTCAAAAATGGTGACCATTCAAAGTAGAGCAAAGATGGTTCTTGGCAAAGGTTCAGCATGGCTCTTATTACTGAGGGGAATGTGGTCATGTTGCTCAGATAGTGGCCTAGGAGTCAGGCCATTCTTCTTGGCTATTCCACCACCCCACTGTGTAATTTTGGAAAGTCATATTTCGCCTCCATGACTCCACATTCCTTGCCATCCTGTGCCTCTTGGCTATTCAGGCTACCAGCTTTATGGTCCAAGTCTGTCTCCTACTGTTCTACCTACCACCATAATTATGAGAATTTGATACATGTTGCATTCCAGCACCCCTTCCTGCGGAGCTTCACTAGATACCATGCCAGATTCTCCCATCCCTTCCTGGGACTTACATGCCCTGGTGAAGTACAATCTGCCCCCATCATCCACCAGAAGCACCCCAACATCCAGCTCCAAAGGGGCTATGGCCCAGGGAGGAACTGTTCAGCAGCATGTCATGACTGATTGAGTGAGGTGAGGGTTTATACCTGACCTCAGAGGGCTGTTGAGCTCCCTGGCAATCCCTTGACTTTGCAGCCTGACATGCATGCACCTTTTTGCAAGCAGTGCTGCACTGCATGCAGTCACAGGGTCACAGTGTGGCCCAAAGCATCAGGAGAATGCCTGGGTGTTACACTAGCACCTCTGTTTTTTATACAGGGGCAAAACCACTGCTGTGCCAGAGGCAGGACTTTTACAACAGAGTATGCAGCCTTTTTCCTCCCTGTTTTACTCTAAGGATTCTTAACTCCAGGAGCCACCATGCCACCACGAGCACAGGTCCTCCTTCTGCTCCAAAATCTCATCAGAGATCCTGTTCCTCAGGATGCCTTCAGGCAGCACCATGCTCAGTAGCTGTTCACTTATCTCTGGGCAAGACCCCCCATGCTGGGTACTGGGCACACACACACAGAAGGACAGGCCCTGCACGAAGACTTTTCAGCCTCACTGGGGAAGGGACACAAAGGGGAAGAGGTTAAACAGGATTAGTGAGATCACCCTGCAGAGAACCAGTAAAGGTGGGATTAAAACTCAGCAAGCACCACTTAGCTGCCCTGCACACCAAGGCACTTGGCCTTCATTCCTTGCATGGCACTTCCATGCATGTACATGGCCACACACACATACGTGTGCGTGTATGTTACACACATGTATGTATAAAGATGGACGTGGCCACGCAAGCTACGCTGACAAAGACTGAATGCACACACATGCACAGCACTGCTGCAAATGGCATGTTGTGGTTTGCCCTGTGCTACCTGTCAGGCGCTCACAGCCCCTCATGGAGCATCCCTCCTGACCCCACCCAGCAGGAACTGTGTCCCGTTATGACTTCTGCAGGCTGAGCCAGCACAAGAAGCTGGGGTTTCCAAAGGTGCAGGCAGGACAGGCAGATGATCGCACTGAGATACCAGCTCAGCTCCTTCTCGGAGTTTGGTGCTGTGTGTTTTATCAACAAATAACATGTCTTTACTACTGCCAGCTCTGCTGAACAACTGAAGCTGCAGACAAGCAAGCTGTGTTTGCTTCTCTTTTCATTTGTCATCAACACAATGGCCAGCCAAGTTCTCATTCCAGCATCTCACTTGTTGGTAACAACAAAAACAAGCAAAAAGGGAAAATCTGATTTTTGGCCAGCTGTGGGCATGCAGAAGTGTAGGTTTGGATAGGTAAAGTGAAAAAGCCCCAATATGAAAATCACTGGGGAAATAGAAACATTAGAACACAAGAGTTTAAAACCAAAAAATAGGCTAATTCAGGTTTTCAGATTCCCCTATTTCTGCTCTCTAAGATGGTGTTGTGTATTAATGCTCTCCCTTCACCAACACAGGGGGTTCAGATGATAACTGAACTTGGTCAGAAAGAGACAAGAAACTTTCTGCAAGTGTTTAAATTCCCAAGGGCTGCACTCAGGGACCATTCCGGGTCTGGATCACAGTCCCACTGTTTACAGGACGCAGAGCTCAGGGCAGGGAAAATGCAGGGAAGAACAGCGACAGACACCACTGAGGGAGTATCTCTGGAGTATGTTAGTAGGTTGCTGAAAGGGAGGAGCAGTTTTGAAACACGAGCACAGAGATAAAAATCTATTCCAAGGTGAGGATGAGCTAAATACGTCAAAGGCCTTTCAGCACAATCTGGGCGCATGTGAACTCATCTAAATAGTAAAGAGTGCATTTACTACTAATAGCCTCCTGATTTATTTATGGAGCCCCATCACACCACAAATCTCTGTCATCTCCTTCACACACCAATTACCTGGCACCAGAGGAGGGTGTGGGAGCTCTGCTCTGCCCAGCCTTAGCTACCTGTTTTTGGAGATAAGCGCTAAATAACAGAGCCCTGCAAAACATGATAAGTCCCACGCTTCAAGATGGTTGACTGAAAATACTCATTTTCCAACTTGAGGACGTTTCACAAGCTGTCTTAGTGCCTTGGAGCACCTCAAGCAGCCGAAGGAAGAGGAAATACAAGTACAGAAGCCAACACAATCAACCCCAGGGTTGGGGAATCCCTCCTCGCATGTATACATGTGCATATGGATATATAGCCACATTCGTCACTGCTATGGCAACTAAGACAACAAAGATATCCTTTTAAAGGCCCTGCAGTAAGGAGGAAAAATATTTTGCTATATATATCACTGCCTATTGACGTCACAAAATAACTTAAAATAAACTAACCTGTAAGTGTGGATCACGCTGGTCCTTTTTCCTCCTCTGTGGATATTGGAATAACGTTCACGTCACAATGAGCATCTGTTACCCTTCATGGAAAAAGTAACCGAAGAGAGCTGAGCTATAAAGCTTTTTTTCAAATCCTCTCACACACCCTCACTGAAGCAATATAAAAAAACCCCTCTCCTAAAACCTGTGGAGCACTGTGTCCTGAGGGTTTCATTTAGTCCTTCCACAGGCAAAGCCCATGCTGACATCAGAGGGAAATTGCCAATATTGGCAATTAGTAAAAAATAAGAACCTGAGGTAAGCTGTGACAATTAATTCAGCAGAGCATCTAAGGAGTTCACTGGGAAAAAAGCAAGCTGGCAGAAATGAGTCTGGGCTGAATTGTAAAAATAAAACATTCCATTTGAAAGTGATTTTAGGAAGTTTGTTTCCACAGCCAAGACCTTGTAGATCAGGGCATCCTGCCTCTTGTGCATGGGTAGTAGAGCACCACACACAGTGGGACTGACATGACTTGTGCTCTTTCCACTAATGCTACCAGTGCAATTACTCTACTGACAGCACTAATACATAAGTTGCTGCTGTACGCCCAGTAAATACAGGTAAATAAATACAAGGCAGAGAGGAAGGTAGGGAATTTAGGACCTTAGTTTGCATTAGGGTGCACCAACACAACCCTGCTAAAGCCAAAGTCCAAGGTAATCAAGCACAAGGAACACAGTGGGAAGCCCCACAGGGGAACAGGCTGGCTGTTGGGGATGGTTCACACATGCAAGGCATGGGGGCACCTTTGGCATGAGCCTGCTCTACAGCTCCTTGCCCAGTGCCCAGAATCAACAAATGCAGCATCTGTCATCCCTTGGCTAGCAGGAGGAGATGAGAAATACACCTCCACTATGTTCCTATCCCAAATCATCCATTTTGCTCACCTCAGGAAGATTGTGGGGAACTCTCTCAAGTCCCTTTCAGTTTAATGTGTGTTTTAATCTGGCTTAAAGGAGGCCGAACTGCCTGCATGTCCTACCAGAGCGCCACAGAGTGGGCTGAGGTGTTCTCAGAGCCTGAGATATGCCACGATTCTCTCGAAAGCACCAGGGATATTGCAAAGCATCAGAATTTATTAGAGGTTTTTTTGAAGGCGAATCTCTCTTACTCAGTATGGTGAGTTTGAACAGATATAGCAAATGCAATGAGTCACTGGAGCATTGTGGGCCGTTATATACTATTAAGTCATCCACCAGCCCATGGTGAACCCATTTGCAATGTGCTATTACACAGCCACTTGATGTGTTGTGGATTTGGGTCTGTTCCTCTTCTCCTCAGGGTTTGTTTTTCTTCCTTTTTTTTTTTTTTTTTTGTAAGTCAAGCTACAGCCTACAAATAAAAAGAGCTAACACTATTCAAGCAGGTTTGAACCAGTCCTATGAAGGAAAATCAGCAATCACATACATTTTTAGAGGTTCAGAAATTTGCCTTCTCTCAACTTCTTGTAGGTCACCTGGTTTTCAAAACTGCTGGAATTGCTGCAATTCTCACCCCTCCTGCCCACCTGTCCCAAGTTTCCCTCTAAGCGCAGAAAATCAAAGAGTTTGATTTACCCTGGGCTGCAGAGGAGCACCGACAGCCCCCATCGAGCAACATGGTACTTCAGTAGCCTGTGTTACTTAGCTCCCAACTGGTGTACATTAAGATACACATCTGACTTTTCTCACATCTCCTGTTATCTCCCAAATTCTTCTGCAGCCTCTTGTGCCATCAGGCATTTCAGCTCTCCCCTACAACAATTTCCTGATGTACTTTGCCTAGAGATTGCCTTCTGTGGCTCAGCTTGCAGGGCCTTCACCTTGGGGACTTGCATAAAGGACATAATGGAAGAACCCCTCCTTACTTTTAATTCTTTATATCATCCATTCTCCCTATATATTTTCTCAAATGGTAAAGGAAGACAGATTGGCATCTTTCTGGAGATCTCCTCCCTACCTTTCCTCACCTGCCTATATGAAGTTAGGAAGGAAATATATTAATATTTCTACTGACTATAGTTTTCTTCAGCCCTGATTTGTGGAAACTTTCAGAGAAATACCTCTGCCACAGCTTCACCCCTCATCTTTTTCCCAGCAAACACCTCTCTTTGCTTTCTTCCTCTATCCCATTCCTAACACCCTCCTTCACAGGAGATCATGCAGGCATCCAAAAGCTGTGCTTAGTGCTTCTTTCACCTTTTATTAATGCCAGGTGGCATCCCTTCCCACCACCCTAATCAGGTCCAGATGAGATGTGCCAGGCTCTCAAAGGGGCCCCGCACCTCTCTTTTCAAAGAGGGAGCTGCCCTTGCAAGGTCTGTTGCTATTTTTTTGAGAAGATATGAGATGGCTTTATCTAAAGACCATGGAAGTGCTAAGTGGTTGCTCAACACCGGAATAAGGAAACAAAAAAAAGCTATTGTTGGTGGCTGCACAAAGTGGTTGAATGTTTTACCAAGGCTTAAATACTAAAAATATGGAAGGTTTTTATAGTACTCCATGCTGTACCTAGAAAGCTATAGGATCACTGTGGGATGAGTCAGACTGGCAATCTTATGTCTGACATAAGTTATGTCTGACAGCTGCTAGTCCTGAGGTGTTTGGCAGGGAGAAATCTAGCTCTGATACCACAGGCCAGAAATCAGAGGAATGCCTTTTTCCCTACCCACAAAGAAGAAACATATAAGCAATGCTCTAAAGGAGAGATTGCATTAAAAAGGCTGGCCACAGAATAACTTAAAACTGATCTCAAGCTCAGTATGGAAACAGGTTGCTTTGAAGATGTCTGTCAAAGACCCTGGTTAAAACCCCAACAGTGGCTAAGATCCAAGAGAAAGAGAAACAGAGAGGGAATATGGGGAGGCCTAGATTGAACAGTCATTTGTCAAGAGAATTGAAGTAGAAAAATAATGTGGAGTTCAAAATCAGTGTCCAGAAAAGAAAAAAAATAGGTATGTATAGCTATAAGCACAGCTGAAACAAGCCACAAGAAACACTTGGGGGGAAAATGCCACAGCACAGGCCCTGGTGTGCATGGCACTGTGAACAGCAGCTCCCTCACCCCACTGAGCTTCTCCTCGGCTGCAGCACAGGTACCTTGCTGGAGGAGGGAAGCACCAGGGGAGAGAGGCAGGCTTGGGTGGGATGGCGACAAGGATCTAACTCTGCACATATGTGGTTTGACTCAGTCTTGGGAAAACCAAAAATAGGTGGGCTTGTTCTCCTCTTCGGGTATACCTCCCCAGATCCACCCATTTTGGATTTTTACCCTCTTTGAGATGAACCTAGGCTTGGCTTGGACATTTTTGAAGGCTAGCATGCTGTGGCTTTCTCAGCCCACCAGTGATACTTCTTATCTTTTAATTCCCAACGTTACAGCAGAGCACTGCCTTGCTCATCTAAAAGCAAATGCAGTTTATGCTACCTAAAGTTGGCAACACTATTTGCTTAGGCACCAGTGTCCAGAAAACAACAGGACATGCTGGTAAGAGTATTTCTTTGAAAGCTATATACAGACAAAATGCACATGAAAGTACAAATTGTACAGGGGAAGGGAGTGTTTGCTGAAGGACTGAATACTTGTCATGCTCTTGATGAGAAAGTATTAAAGAAACTGAGGAAAATGTTGAGATTTGTCTTTACTAGAAAAAAAAGCCCTAGAGAGAGATGGGATGAGCACTGAAGGCATCACAAACAGCACACTTAGAAAAGCTCCCCTTGCCTGAAGGCACAAAGGATGAGAATGGGATAGGCTCAGTCTGCGGACCAGAAGGGGATAAGAAGGACTAACTGGCTTCTCATAAAGTACAAAATTATGGAGCCTTCTCTTTCTGCATGCTAAAGCATTAATTATGTTAGGGGAGGATTATCCAGAAACCAGCATATGCTGGTTCTTTTTTTATGCTGAATGTGTCAGTAAGGTCTTGGCAGACTGCGGGGAAAAAACAGAGTATCTATAAGATTTCAAGGTTGTCATAGATCAGCAACCTCAGCTGAGGTCTGTTACAGTCATTCAGCAATGATCCCATCTCTTCTTTCATCTTAGGATTCCACTAGTTTCATCCACTTGCTTTTCTTCGGTTTTTTCTGTGTCGTGCTGCAAAACAAAATACCACTGCCACAGTCCTTTGCTGGACTTTCACCAAGACTGGACCTTCTTGGTGGAGTTTTGCCAGATATGTCACAAAGTCATACAATGCATTGCCACGGAGGAAATATCATGTATATAAATATATAATTTTACAGAGGAAATGTCAGGTCAGCTGAGAACCAGACATAAAGGTGAGTCACATCAGGTTGGTTTAGAAGATAAGAGTAAAGCTCTGCAAAAGCAAGTCCTCCTGGGTGGGTATCACTTGAGTTGGCCAGATCCTCCGTGGATGCAAATTGTCATAGTTCCATGCAAATCATCTGGAAAATGATACCCTGGTTGGCAAGCTGCTAAGGTAACAAGTATACCCCAGGGCAGTGCCAACTAATGCTGGCTGTGGTTCTGCCCATTAGCTGTACTGGTAGTATCAGCTTATGTGAACATATTTGTGGCTCTGGTAAACCTGGAAAAAATGACATTTCCATGGGTTTGATGAGAAGTGAAACATTTGATGCTTTGGTCTCAAATTTTCTGCTGTCTTCCACAAGAAACAAAGGGCAAGGTTTTACAAATGGCCTTCTCTTTTTTCCCCCTTTTGGGGCAAATGTAGGAAAAAGTGTTATCTATGGAATTTCAGAACTTGTCCTTTAACGCAAAACACCAAAACCACCAGAAATAACATTCTCCTGGAAAATGTAAGATTTAACTTTGCCCTAAGCCAAAATTGCATACTGATTGCTATTCATCATTCTGCTCTCCTCCTATGTACTCTATACATCTCCAAAATCTTACCACGGCAATCAAGGTTCAAGGAAACCACTCTTTCCAAAACAGGTATTCCCCACTTCTCGGTTCAGAAATGTCCTTCTCCAGAAGAGACTGGACAGCTGTTCTTTGTTGATATCCAGTCGTCCAGGACCTTCGGCAAATACATTCAGGAACCTGGTTACAGTCTAGGATAATATTTCCTTCCAGATTCATCAGGGTATGACAGGTTTTTTCCAAGTTACCAGTGCATGCACACAACCTGAAAGTCCAAAGGACAACTCCACAGCCCTTGTGCTGTTTGTTGAGCCTGCAGCCCACCTTATCTACCCAGCTGCAGGAGAACCCTCCAAAGGATGATGCTCCAGTACTGGAGCTGTGTCTACAAATCTCGGGCAAATCCAGAATGTTATCAGCTGCTTCTCCTCATCCTGGCAGTAGGAAACTTCAAAAGATGGGTGTGCATTATGGATTTCTCCACCAACTTCCACCAGCAGGGCTTTTTTCTTGTCCCTCTCTCCTTCTTGTTCAACATTTATAAAATGGTTGCAGGAATATCTGCCTCCCTTAAGAAGATCAGCTTAATTAGGGCTCTCTTCCCATGTCTTAGGTTTTACTCACCTCCCTGTGAAAGGACT
Organism: Pardalotus punctatus; assembly: GCA_013400915.1. Lineage (NCBI taxonomy): Eukaryota > Metazoa > Chordata > Aves > Passeriformes > Pardalotidae > Pardalotus > Pardalotus punctatus. The sequence goes on from VZTX01028017.1 coordinate 124,035, forward strand.
CCTACAGGTGTCACTACAGTTTAAGCATCAAGGATGGGCCACACACAGCTCTATAGGTGTGTCCCTATGGCATCACCACGTACCCTGGGGAGGTCTGGAAGTGGTCCTCGCTCCAGGCCTGGCTGCAATAACCTGTGTGGGTCTGTGTGCTTCGCATAACAGCACACCACAAAGGGCTGCCAAGGTCCAACTCACTCAGGGTACATTATCTCAGCACAGCCCTGCCCCACTGCACCCCTGTCTCCCAAGCCCCACAACACTCTCAGGGCACTACAGACATTCTGCACTGCACTGGGCTCACTTGTCCTCTCGTGTTCAGCACCAGCTGAGGACAGATCTATGCTTGCTTCACTTTGCTTTCCTCTTCCTGTGTTTATTCCTAAGCCAACCAAAACACTCTTTGTGCTGGAGAACAAGTCACCTATGACATAGGACCCTTATTTTTGAGCTATGGGTGAACTGAAGACATGAGTCTGCCAGATCATCTGTGGAACATGCTGGTGGCAGATGGTATATAAACATTTGTTTTCTTATTACTCAAGAAGGGAAAACAGTTGGGAAAGCAAAACTTTCTTCTTTCTTTTTTTTTTTTTCCCCCCCAAAAATTTAAGTTAATGAATGGAAAAAATCAACAAACTTCTGAAATTCTTTTTGATAAACAGGATTGTGTCTTGAAAAAAAAAACAAAAAAAAGAGGGACTTGGCAAGGTCAAAGTCTGCTATTTTTCATTAGGACAAGATGATGGTATGGCAGGAATGCAGGACAGAGGGGTGCAGATGTGTGAAAGCATTTAGGAAAAGGCACCCAGGGATTAGAGAAGTGCCTGTTCCCAAAATGGGTTGATCTGAGGTAAAGGAAACCTTTGGGATAGGAAGATAGTAAACCCCTCCCCCACCCCTTTTATAGTGGATATAAACAGTTTTACGGTATTTCCACCAAACAGAAGAAAAAAAAAGAAAAAAAAAGATTTCTGCAACACACACATGTTCCCTATTAATTAGGACTGCTGTTAACAACACGTTGCACCAGAGCTGCCAAGAACTGTCAGACTAAGGACAGGGAAGCCCACAGCGGAGGCTCTGCTGCCCCCCGGGGTCCGTGCACCCGGCCAGAGCCCGGTCCGGCTCTGTGCTGGGTCAGCCCCGCCGGCAGGGCAGGCAGCCGGGCTGGGGGCAAGGAGAAATGCCCAACTGCACAGGCAGCCCCTGTTTGAATTTGAATTCCTCCCCCCCCACACTCCACTTCAGCTACAGTCATTTTCCACAGAAATTCTGGCTATGTTCGCTTTTGGTTGAGGCTTCGGGACTATTTTTGGCTTTTTTAAAACATGCTTAGGGGAGGCGCCTTCTACTTTTATTCACATAAAGGATCCTTATTTTTATGTATTAAGGGACATGGAAAGAGGAGGGGAGGCAGGGTGAGGGGAGAGCTGCTTTATGCTTTCATTCAGCTATACAACACAAATCTACATGCAAGCTGCCTTTCCTCCTCAGCAGGCTCCAGACACGCTCTTTGCTGTCGCAGAGACCACCCCTAGCATTCCAGTTTTCTCAAGCCATCGCTGGGACAGAGAGCTGACCACCGGCTTTTAAACATCTCTCACCTTCGCACCTCCTTGCAGGCACTTCAAGGGCTGGGAGCAGCTTTACCCTCCTCCTATCAGATCCTCTCTTCTCAGCTCCCTCCCGAACTACTCCCTTCCTTCAAGCTCCCTGAGTGCTGGTCTGGATTCACCACTGGATGCGACCGAGGTTGCACACTGATGCACACACTGGACTGACTCATGTTAGGGTTAAAGCAGGGTCCTGAGCTATCTTTTCCTCTTTAAATAAATGTAGGAAATAGTGTTGCAACAGTGCACCAAAGTTCACTGCAGGATCTTGAAGGTGGGGGAAATGATTGTATTTTAAAGTAAAAATTATTTCCCCACACTTGTATACTCACCGTGTCCAAGCAGCCAGGCCATCAGCAGGCATCAGGACGTGTGTTCCAAGTGCCCAGTCCAGGATCCCTTGCAAGGACACGGAGGAGGAGAGACACCAGCTATCCACCAGGACATCTCCTTGACTCCTTGGAGGTTGGTGATGATTTGCTTGTTTTGGATCTTCCTTTTTGTACTGTTTAGGAGCAGACAGGGATTAGCCTCTCCACCCTGTCCCACCTCAATGAATCATCCAAATGTACTCACTGTCCTTAGGCTCTCGATCTGGGCAGCCTGAGAAGCTGCACTGGATATGTGGAGCTGCTAATCGAGGAGGTTTTTTGCAGCTCTTCTGCTGCTGCCTCCACAGCAGACACCTGCTCCAGCCTCACCCAGACCAAAGAACACCTCAGCTACAGGTCTCCATAGCAGGAGCAGTCAGAGAGGGGGGAGCTGAAGACTGCCGTCATTTCCAATAGCTGCCTTGCAGATGCCCATGAGCTGGAGGCATTCCTGTACAAGCTCCAGCCCTCTGACTGCTGAGATGCAGGACGCTATGGCTGTGTACCTATATCTCATAAACTGGGCCAAGCAAAACATCTAAAGCACAACACTCATCTGCAGTAAAAATTTTGGGATACTGGGACATGTTGCTATTCCCCTTCTTCCTTTCAAATCCCTAAAATGCTGCTGTTGGAACTTCAGCCCTGCAGTTTTGTGAGGCTTTATAACTACAGTGATGCACATGATCTAATGCCAAAAAAAATTAACTACATATATTCAACTACATATATTCAACATTATCTCTACAAACATCATGTGAGGAAATCTTCGCAGCTGCTGTCCAAAGCACTGGTGGCTTGCTCCTGAAGGGAAAGTCCTTTCAGACAGGCAAGAAAACATCCTGGTCTAGATTTTCAAGAGCAGGTATTGGTTTGAGTGGGTTCCCTATTACACATCCAAAGGACATTATTTTCAGATTATGCTGGGTGCCTTTCTGCTAACAGCTTTCCTCCTAGACATCTTGAACCAAGAGTGGATAAAGGCACCAGAACCACAAGGATTTCTGAACTACTAGAGTAGACTGAACATTTTCCTAGGTTGTAAGTTAACAGGAGCCATTTAACAGTGTGTCTAAAGAACTGCTGGATCTTGGTGCACTTTGGGAGAGCTCCTCGGATCACCTGTTCAGAAGCACAAGAGATAAGGGGAATGTTCAGACTGAATTTCAAGAGGGCACTACAGTGCTGTTTTGTAGAACATATACTAAGGCTTTTGGTTGAAATACTTCAGTTTGGGATCATTTATATTTTTGAAAATATGAAGAATTTCTGTAGAAAGCTTATAATTTTATATACAACTAACCAATTTATTTTAAAACTTTTTTTTTTTTTTTTTTTT
>VZTX01028017.1:127369-257841 GCA_013400915.1 Pardalotus punctatus
TTTTTTTTTTTTTTTTTTAGGAAAAGAGCAACCTATGTGAAAACTTTCAAATATCTCTTCAAATACCCCTTCTAATGACATTTGAAAATCTAATTTCCCATTTGGGACACGTTGCAAAAATCAACAATAGTAACAGCTTGATGTCTGTCTTGTTTCAATCCAGCGGGGCGGGGGGGAGGGAGGTTTGGCATTAAGTATTATTGTCATGTGGGAGTCTCAGAAATGAGTTGTCTCCTGGCTAATATTCTTCCACTGCAATGGTAAGTCAAATAGGCTAGTAGCCACGGCAACAGCACAAAATTCTGAACTATTGCTATGGTTATTTCACATCACTTCAGGGCTACCCCAGTTCATACTGTTATCACTCAAGACATTATTTCATAGTGATTTCATTAATTTAGTGCAATTTGATATATGAATAACACCCACATTCATTTTTACAGAGGTCATGTTAACTGCACTTCTGCCTGAAAATTAAGACAAGCCAAGCTAAAACAATGTTACAGTTTTAAAATAAATACACAGAGCCAGACTAGAGTTCATAGGTGCAGAACAACTGTGTGACATCTCTCCTTTATCTCACCTACAGTACATATCTTCCTAAGGAAGGTTTTGGGAAAAAGGTGGGGGCTACAGCATCCCTAACCCCATACCTCTCATGTACCCTGCAAGGAGGCCTGGACTGGGCGAAGGCATGATATGTGAGCAATCAGTGAGAATAATACCTGACAAAATTAGGAGCAGCAGGCCAACTTCCACCTGTAAAAAAACCATCAGCTTCCTAAGTATCATAATTTGATGTGCCTGATTTGAAGAAGTTACAAAACACTGTTGGCCCTGAACAAACACTTACTTTAGGAACACTTCCTCATCAGGCAATGCAAAGAAAGGACAGAGGTAACCATGTTCATAGCTGATGGAGTAACTGGACCATGGACAGAGAAAAGACCAGAAGCAAAATGACAAAAAGAGCCCAAGATTCTGGGACACTGTATTGCAAAGGCTCAGCATAGATTTGCTGGAGGCCTAGCATGATCTCTGATGTAGTATGAGTATCAGCAAGACAGCAAATCCAAAAGGCTTCTACATGGCACTTCTTGAAAATGTTTCCAGTCAAAGTTTGTTTTCCTGTCCAATGGCACTGATGCCCAAGAAAGCCACAACACCCCTGAGCTGGTACTTTGTGCCAGCGCTGCACAGCTGATCAAACAACAGGAGATTCCTGGTTTGTCTCTTATATTCCTTTGTATTGCCATTCATTACTGCTCAAAAACATACACCAGGTTTCCCAAAGCAAACCTTTGAAGGGCCATGTGTCCCCCTCCAGTGTCAAGTTACGTAATTTGACCGTAATATCTGGGCCTTCTCTGACCAAGAAAGCAAAAAAACCCAGCCAGTCAATCAAAAAAAACCCAATAACAAACAACAGCAAGTTCAAAAGAGTTCAAAAGACCCATTTTTCAGAAAATTGAATAATGATGTATTCTGCAAAGACAAACCCTTTAAAGTGTTTCTGGTTTCAGAAATATTTTTTAAAACCCAGTGTTCCTGTTGCTTTCCAGAGTTATCTGAATTCCTTCAAAAGCCCACTCAAGGTTAAAGAAGAAAAACAATGTTATTCTAATGGAACAAAGCATTATTTTTTTTATTACAAGATTTGAGATACAGTTGCAAAAGAAGAGCTAGAAAACCAGAAAGATTCAAGTTTAGAGTTTATCTTGTGTTAATTTTTCGCTCTTTTGTCACCTGGGGTTTTTTTCTGAGGTGTTCCTCCTCCAGAGAACTGCTTCAAAGCAGTTCTCAAAACCCCCCATTTTTTTCTCTACTACTGTTTTATTCTGCAGTCTTGTATTAGCAGATTGAGAATATGCAGGGAAGTGATTTTTCTACCTAAGCCCATCATTTTGTTTAGGAAGCCACAGAAATTGCAGCTAGCAGCTCATCACTTTATATATAAACATCCTAACTGTATGCTCTAGAGATCTTTCCTGTGTACAAACAGTTTCAGACCAGTTTCAGCTACTGCAATTTCTCTGATAACAACTTGCCATGTTTACATCCATCTGAAACATTGAAACCCCCTGGGGAACAGTGTGTGTTCTCGATTATTTATCTGTTTGATCAACCTGAACAACCTAGTCGCGATATTTTCGAAAGGCTGACTTCTCAGCAGCTGGAACACCGGGGGAGTTTGGTGTTACTTGTATTTCTTTCCTCAGCTGCCTAATCTCCCTGCCTATTCCTTAGTGAAGATGTTAATTCAGAGCAGAGCTGGCAGCGGTCCCCCTGCTGCCCCAGGGGGCTCCTCCTAGCAGTATGCAGGCAGTCATTAGTCTCTGACTATAGTCTGTCAGGCAGTCCAAGCCACTGGTCCCTGTTCAAGCCAAACAGGGATGTCACATCATGCCAAGTCATGCCATAAAATAACAGGAGAAATAACTTACGTTTCAAGTCCCTGAGTGCAGCTACCCCATCAGGCAGGCAGATTAGAACACAGATGCTAAAGTGCAAGGAAGGGTACTGGGGTCTCTGGCTTGCATGGGAGGGAAATGGTTTAACACCAAACAACAGAGGAACAAAAGAAGTGTTTGAGCCAGGTTCAGCCCAAGCCATTTCATGCACCTAACTAATTGAGAGCCTCTTCTAAGCAGAAGGCTAATATACCTTAGCCTTACCTGTCAGGAGGCGGGACAGCTACAGCCAAGGGTCATCTGGATCCCAGAGCGGGATGAACCACTTTCTAACACCAACTCTCTCTTTTCAGTGACTGAAAAGGATCCTTGGGCATTTTGTGGCATGCAGAGTAAATGGGGAGTAATTAGAATACTCTAGGCATTCTAATATTTTAGAAAAATAGCTTGCATGTACCACAAGGACAAGCCCATAACCTTCAGTGTGCTACTGCTATAAGCAGGGTCACATGGAAAGATATACCCTTTGTGAAAGGAATACATGACAGTGAAAGGAAAATAGGAAAATAAATGTAACTTGGAACAAGCATTAAAAAAAGTTCCCAATAAAATAGCATTTTCCCCTCAAAATGATTTTTTCCAAAGTCTATAGGGTTTCAAAAGAAAACCGGGCACTCTTGAAAAGGGTCTGGTAGCAAACCATTTCTGTAAAAATGTGGACATAGCTCTCCCAGGGATCAGGATGATTCAATGCTGTTGGAAATATTTAGTAGTTATCTGCAGTGAGATGGCAATATTTTGGTTATTTAGTCTTCTGACGAGTGTGGATCATTACAAATAGCTTATTATGAAGCATATAAAATGAGGTGGTAACTGGATAACTTGACAACAAATTATTTTCACTATACATAAGTGCATGACAGTCTATATTGGAAAATGATAAATTACACCATTCATGTGCCCTGAACTCACTGTAATCTCTCAAGGGGGGGAAAAATCTAGGTTAAATAATGGGCAGCTAAACAGAGACATATGTTCAGTGTGCACCACAGATCAGAAAGGCAACGAGATGCTGGAAATCCTGCAACAATAGCTTTCCTCCGGCTGGAGCTTCCAGTTGAAAGTGAGAAATGCCGACACTTCTTTTTGCCTGATAAATCCTCTAAAATATCCATCTCTCCTTCCACTCCAATGAGGCATGAAGTTGGGAGCACCACGCAGCACTGAAGGAAGTGTTGCTTTGATTTGCCTGCTGCCGTGCATGGCAGTGGCAGCTCATCCCTGCTCCGCACATCCTGTGCTGTGACTCCGGCCCTTCATCTGAGGCTGCTCTGCAAACTGCCAGGTACTCACAGGTGAGAAAGCAGGTGTCTGATCACCTCTGGTGGAACCATCCATATCACTTGTGTGAGCTGCTTCTGTTTGGAAGGAAAAAGTGCAGAGCTGACCCTTGGAGAAAGAGGGCTTTTTCTGCCTGTGGAGGCAGCACTGTAGGATGACACTTGAGGCAGATGCCATCAGATTGTTGGGGAAGCAATGGCAGAGGTGGCTCCTCCAAAAACACCCAAGCTAATGGCACACCTCATGATTTTTTATCTCCACGCCTTCATGCCAGGTGCACCTCTGGGGTGTCCATGCAGGTGGAGGGTGGGCTCCAAACAGGAGAGGCATGGGCAGAGGCAGCTGCCCGAGGGGCCAGCTGGCCGGCGGGTGGACGGGGTGAGCTGGCCCTGGGATGTGTGGCTCTGGCCCGGCATTTCGTCTGTGCAGGAGGGGGGCTGGCGGCAGCAGGCAAGCCAAGTCAGAGCATAGCCAAGTGAGAATGTTCTGGCAGCCCTTCCTGGCAGCCTAAGCAAAGTTATTTATCACTTTGTGCATTTTCCTTCTCATCTGTGTACAGCCAGCTCCAATGGCTCAGCTTGCATTTTGCCTTCCAGAGCCAAGCCAATCCCTTGGCTCTGCTCGGTCTTGGCTGTCCATTCACACCTTCTGTCTCCTCCAGCTCTTCCTGGAGCAGTGCAGGATTGCAAATTAGGAGTAGGTGTCTATAGCCAGGGAAGAGAGCAAAGCATCAGCAACCTACACCAATGGCAAAGAGCACATCTCTCCCAGGGAGGGAGAACACCAAGCTGCTCTTTACTGGGGCTGAGGAGTTGTGCACAGTTTGTGCTGCTCCCAGGCAGCCTCTGCTGGGGAGCTCCAGTGCCTGCCGGCAGCTATGAGACATTTCTTTTATTTATTTTAAGGATTGTGCCTTTGTGCTGATTTTTTTCAAACTGGTGGATACAACAACAGTGCATTTACAGCAAAATTTTCCAGTTCTATGGACTCTTTTCCATACTGCTGATGAATTTTGCCAAAATGTCTAACAAGGGTGTCTAAATTGGACTTGAAAAAAATACCAGCTGCATTCAGATATTCATAAGGCTCATATTTGCTCTTGATAAGGGCACACCACATTCTTCTAAACACTGGAGATTGCAAAAGCAGATCAATACTAACTCTATTACACCCTGCATCATCAAAAGCCTGGGCAGTAGTTTGTCCTATATTTCAGGACTTTCCCTAAAGGGAGAACCCCTGAATTTAGCTGCCATTTCTCTCCTCCTCCCTGAGTTGCCCCTGCAGTTTTTTCTGGGGCTGCTAAATTCACTGCCAGAGGAACAGCAAGACTGCATTTGACCTTGCCAAGTTTCAGGCAGCATAAAGGTTTATGTTCCTCTGCTGGATGTTGCACTCTAGAAGCTGCTAGGTAATTCCCAGCCTCTCCAAGGCCACATCTTGACTACCTTCTAGCCCTCTTGGTCCCAACAGGGCAAAACCTCCTATTGTTCTGATCAGGCACTTCTTTGTTTTTAAATCATTCTGAGCAGGTGGTGGCAGCATATAAAACAGGACCAAGTGAGGCTGAAGGTGGCACCTGGTCTGCAGCGGATTCCCAGAAGCACTCATGACAACAAAGTGCATTGAACAGCAGCTTCCCATCATGAGCCCCTGATTTTCACATCCTGAGAACTTTCCAAAATTGGGCTGCAATTTCTCAGATTTGGTCTCTGCCTGAAGGTAGAAGAGGAAGTTGAGTAAAATCCCTTCAGACCTTCCGAAACGAGGAGAGAATGAAAAGTTGCGTTTTCTTATTGTAATAAAAATTCTAACCATTTTTTTTTCTCTGTAAAAGCCACATCAAGCTGCTTGGAATTTGAAACTTGGTGTGGGTATAGCTCTCATAACAAGCCAGATTCAAAGCAAGCTGAGGTCAATAACTGTGTCTCCTTTGATTTTGCCTGACTCTGAAGAAGACCCTACAGCTAGGTAAACAAATCGTAGAGAAAATCGTTCAGAACAGTTGTGCCTATTTTCTACTTGGGAGTTGCCTGGGAACAAGCTCCATTTATTTGCAATGTGTCTAGGGTTTAGATGTATTCACCAAAGCCCAGCTTTGCTCCATCCTCCTCAATTTTTATTTTAGAACCTTGCTCCATGAATAATCTCCTCGAAGAAAATATCCACCAGCAGACGAAAGGACATCTTTAGGTAAAAAATTTGTAACTAAATCATTTCTACACCTTTTTTTTATAGCTGGGTCACAAGCAGATGATTTGTCAGTATTATGCATCCTTCATGCACACCCCAGTGTATCTGAGGTCCTGGATGCTGTTCACATTTCAGTGTGCTGCAAAGTCCTTGGTGGACTGAGGACTGACCTCCACATCTCCCTGCAGCTCCAAATTTGGGACCATCCTTTCTTTTGGTATCAGAGCTCAGAGGTCTTTCTTTGTTAAATTCTACTTCAGTTGGTTTAATTCTGTTTTCTTCCTGGAAGAGGATTTAGTAAAACAAACAAAATATCTTACCAATGTGAATATTCACAATTAATGACAAAACTCTGAAACAGGAAGGTCATTTCTTGGGGAGGGAGATTGGTATTATTTTGAATGAAGGGAAGAGTGCAAAGATCTTGCAATATTTGCTGTAAATGGGTTGTTATGGTGAACATTCCTGTCAGCAAGTTCATTAGCTCAGAGATCCACGAGTGAACAGAGACCAAAAAATATGTTTAAAAATTCAAGAACAGATTAGTGGACGATATTTTGCAATCTTTGTCTAGCTCTGCTTCTCACTGAGAATTAGCAACTTTACTCCAGGCCAGATTCAAACAGTCTTACTCATGCAGAGCAGCACCGTGTTTTATGAGTAACCCCAGTGATATTTAGGGCTGTATTTTGGAATAAGATCGGAATCAGAGAAAGACAGTGGGAGGAATGGCTGAATCACCTTGATTAATAAGCGTAAGATTGTTAGTTTTTTATGTGTCTATATAAATAAACATAACGGGAATAAGGAGGGATGTCTGGATTGACAGGCATGCGAGGGAATTTATAAACATCTTTTTGCAAAATACAGCAGACTCCTCTTTTAACAGAAAAGGACAACACCCAAAAGTTACTTAATATCAGGAAAAGAGGAATTCACACCTTCAGAAACAATAGAAGATCAGGCCATTTTGTGGGTTTTACTCTCAACAGTTCTGGCTGTTGTCTGTGGTATTATATAAGGTCTACACTACTCTCCATAGAAGTGATGGATGAAGTTTTTCAGAGCTGCCCAAATGTCTTGAAAGCATGTGGTCCATTTTCCAAAATAATAGGGTCCTTGGGATTCTAAATCCCATTGAATTTCAGCACTTCTGGGAACAGTCTCATTAACTTCTAAATCAGTATGCGTTTTCCAGTTTGTTATGCTCCCCATTTCATTTTATCTTGGGACACCAGCCATCACCATACATCAATAACAAGATCATCAGAGGGCAGGATTAAAAAGGAAAGCACGGTTGTGCCCAACTGCTCTGTCAAAATGCCTCCAAGACCAATCACAGACTCCTGACGTTACCAGTGTGCAAGGAAGGAACCAATTCAAAGCTCGCTGATGTAAAGGAAAGTCCACTCATTTCTATGGATTTCAGTGAGGCTTGGATCAGGCCCTGGAAGAACAAGGATGACATAAAAATAACATGACGTCTGCCAGATTCACCAATATGCTCTGATGTTTTGCCCGGCTCAATGATGCAAAGCAGATGGAGAGCACTGACAATCTTGGCCCTCTTCAATCACTTTACTCTGTCTCTAGGATTAGTTTTCATCAGGCATTTTATTCATGACATAAATACATTTATCTCATTAGTGCTTCTGCAAGGGTATTTCAGAAGAAAAATCACCATGTTTTATCAGAGAAAAACTTTCCGTATTTTATCACTTGTTGACTACCAATTTTCAACGAGGTTTCTAAGAAGTTTATTAAGGAGCCTCTGAATTTTGCTGGGCTTATGCAGGGCTTGTAATAGTTGAGTTTAGCTTTTTCTTCCATACTACTTTGGCCCAAGCAGAGTGCACAATTGCACCTTTTGACTGCTGCACCCTCAAATGGGGCATTGGGACAATTATTCTGCAAAATACAAAGCTTAACTTTAAGTCCAAGCACATGCTTAAATCCCATCAAAGCTATCATAAATAAATATGTGTACACCTTGCTGAATCAGTGCCAGAAAATGCATTTAAAAGAAACTGGTCCCTTTGAAAATTACCCCAGTGTCTCTGCACTCTCCTAGCCTATTGCTACACAAAAAGGAGCTGAAATCCATTGGGAAATATTTATATATGAGGAGCTCATGCACTCAGTGCCTCAAAGAAAAAATAAAAGGCATTGCCCTGTCTAACTTTATATGCCAGAAACAAGCAATAAAGATGTAATATAGGCTGGGCTTTTAGTACGCATGATTATAATAAATATAGGCATTAATAGACATTAAAAGTTGCTGAATGACTGAGAAGCTGAGTAGATTGGATGATGTCCCTCGAAATGAAATAATCTATATTTGGCTGGTAATTCATTTCTTCTGAGATGCTTTCTGCTTGACTCTGCATGTATTCCTCATTGCAGAAATAACTTGGGCAATTGCAATCTGGCTCCAGCCTCACCCCAGCCAACCCGGTAGTAAGCATTAGTGCTGAAAGACAAGATCTGAGTTTCCATATTCCCACCAGACACTTTTCTACGAAAATGTCCCAAACTATTCAGATAACAGCTGCGCTGCTCAGAGCTTGCTCCCTGGCATAAGGATTTGACCACAATCACACCACATAAGGGTCAAATCAGCCCCAAATGTGAGAGCCATCCTGCACAATTTTGCCCTTATATTTCACAGGCTTTTCCAGAGCATGTCTTGTTCATCAGAGCTGAGGGTGGCTTAGGCTGTCTCCATCCTGGAGTGACAATCTGCTGCCAGCTATAGCACATCCACAGGTTTTGGCCTGCAGTGCCATAGGTATGACTGGGCTTGAGCACACAAAGGGAGAGACAACACAGAAATGCACAAGATCAGGCACAACACTCTAGCCTGGGTTACCTCGTTTTAGAGGTATCTTTACTTTACAATGATCAATCGCATTTGAGAGGTGAAAACCAGACTGCAGAAGAAAGGGTAAAGCACTGAGACAAACCTGCCACACACACTTTGGCCAAACAACTTACAGTGAAACTCCACTCCTGGCTGCAGGAAATATCCTGCTGATTTACAAAGAAAAATAATTACCCCTGTGTACCCAAATTCTTCCTCTGAAAAGAAAGGATTGCTTGTCATATCTCACTTCTTGTCTCTCTGGACTGTAAATGATTCAAGGCAGGAACTGTCTCTCCATGAGCACAGCCTCAGTACAGTCAAGTCCTAGCCATGAGTGAAGTATTACACATCACAACTCTCCTTCCTTCAGACTGAACTGCAATCTTGCCATGTCTAATTTTGTCTGATTGCTCCCAACATTATAGTGCTTGGCCATACTTCCTCTCTCTTCCATTCTGTTTATTTGTAGAAAGGAAGAAATGCCACAGAATAATGGGTTTGTGCTGCTACATAAAGGCTAAGCCAGAGTCAAGATATTACTGGAACAAATAGTGAGACAGAGACAAAATGTTTATTTTCCTGTTGGGCATAGTGATAATGAGATCATGTCCTATCACAGTGCATTTCAACTCTGCTAACACCAGTACCACACCTAGACCAAATCAACCAGTGGCAGTTCAGCTCCCTAGTCTTTTGGGCAGATTTGAAAGTCCTAGTCTTGTGTATTTCATACAAGATCCAAAGTAGGTGAAAAGAATGTTTGAAACACAATGGAGCTGCCCTTAATGGACCACCAGAGAGTCCCTTTTCTACATGAACAGCAGACAATTGGCAAGGGGCCAGGATGCAGTAGCTCTGTGTACACTAACAGCATGGTTACTTACTCCAGGAACTCACCAGTTCTGAGGGCATCCAGTGATTTCCCACCTGATCTACAGAAATATTCCTTTTGGCTTCCACCGTGACTGGTCGCACTCCTGGGCACTATGGAGAAACAAGAAAAGCGTCAGGAAAACTACCACTGCATCGTGATCTCTGTTCAATTTGAAAGCAAGTCCTCAGCCCCAGGGGCCTCATTAACTCCTGCTTCATCCCCTGGCCCAGCCATATGTATCTATCTTGTTTATTTTTGGAGGCAAAATATATTTTACATGTTTTGAGTGACCTTGGGTGAAACAGTCTTCCTCCAAGGTTCCCCCATCCAGACAGAGCTATAAAACAACTGTCCCATTTTCCATTATAACTTTGCCCAACAGCAAGTAAAGCACAATCAAGAGATTATTCAAAAAGTTTCAGAAACAGTCACTGGAGTTGATTTCACAGGCAGCAATGTCAAGACTGTAAAACATGTTTGATGGAGCATTTTACACTGCTTTAAATTTGGAATTCTTTGGAGAGTTCTGAGGGTTTTTCAAGAAACAAACACAACCTTCGTCCGCTATGCACATATATGTACACACAAAAAGCTCCTTCATGGAATGAGGAGCTGGCATCCTGGGGCTCTGACCTCAGCTCACTCCTCACCTTTATCAATCATGTTATATAATCAGTGCAGACTGAACAACATTTGAAAAGTGAGTTGGGCTGGGTTTTTCCTTTCTCTCTATTTTTTTCCCCCCTCTCCCCTCCACCTAGGGTATCCGAAGAAGAGAGCCTGTAGCTCAGACGTGGCTTGGGAAGGATCTAATGAGAGCTCTGAGCTCACTAAGATGAGGTGCTGTGGTGGTATCTTAATAGGAGGTTTGGAGATTTCCTTCCCCCAAGGCAGATTCTCAGAATATTTTGAGGTTGTCTCTTTGGAACTGAAAATGAAAGGTAGCTTTGCTGCTCCACAGATTCTTTGCATCCTTTTCTCTCAGTAATCAAGTGAGAGCTAAAACCACCAAGCAGGATAAAACCTTAAAGGGACAGTCCAAAATACAATAGCATGAACTGGCAAGAATGTCAGCACATCAGGGTAGTGCCCTGGAAAGCACTGTCCCCCAGATCCTGCAGCTGGGACGAGCCAGCCCCTCCAGTTCCACTTTCACCTCTGACTTCCTGGAGTTACCAAACCCAAACCATCACACTCCTCACTGGAAAATCCAGCAGCCAAATGTCCTTTCTCTATCCCCATGACATTTTCACAGGAAAACCAAAATAAATTGGCTGAAGACAAGAGATGTTTGAGAGTAATTTTCACTGCTCACCCTCATTTCATCCTTCCGCTGCACATCCATCCACAGCCACTTTGAAGCTTTCCTAAACCTCATCACTCAACTTCCTTGACTTTCCACGCTCACGGCTTGGTATGACATTTCCCACACACTCTCCCCGCACTCCAAAAACACATTTTACTTGAAGTTCGGTGCTCAAGCCTTGTCAATGGCAAGGAGACTAATCACATCACAGCATTCAATGCTTCATTAGCAGCTTTCCCAACCCAGGGATTCCTTTTACTGTGAGCAAAATGCTCACAGTTTTACTCTGGTGACAGCTGCCTCAAATTATGTACTGCTGTTATTAAAACTGACTGCAGGTTGATTTCTGTGCTTAACTCAACTCACCACATGTTAACACACAAGTAAACAACCAATACTTTAAATGTGCCCTATCCATAAAGCCACCACTGTTATTGTCAGTGTGGGCAGCTGGAGTGTTGCTCGCTGCAGAGCAACACAGACCTCTAGCAATCCTGCTTAGATATTGTAGCTTATTATATAGTTAGAGATATGTGACTACTGCAGACAAAACAAAATCATAGCCAAAACTTCACCTAAAATCTCCAAAAATCCGAATCTTTATTATGTGTCAAAGAAGTTTGTCTAATTCCATTGATTTTAAACACATTCTGAACACATTCTTTGTTACTTCCTCTCAGCTGGAAGCAGATACACAGAGGGGAAAACCCTTCTGATATACTCACAGCCTGACTCAAGTTGTTCTTACAAGATTTCCAGTTTCTGTTCTGCATCAAAGACATGTATTATCCATGAGCCACTGGCAGGGACAAAACCCAAGACTTCGAGCAATAAAAACCACAGGGTNGCTATTGGAGTTAAACGGCTCAGAACTAGGCTAAATCCTTACAGCTGCCTTAGGTGCAAGAAGTGAAAACCTTAACCACTAAGGATACTTTTGACTATAGGAGAACCTGATGCATTTAAAGAATAGGTTCAATCACTACATTGCATCAGTCATCCTTATCAGCAAATGGACTTTGCACTCAGGTCCCCAGGAGCAGTGCAAGATCATGTACATATATCAAATTGGATCCTTAAACCACACACGGTCCCTGTGAAGCTGCACTACTGTTGTCATTCTGTAGGTGAGGAAAGGCAAGTACCCACCTGCAATTACAGTTTTGGATATACTTCTCTGGACTAAGGTGAAATTTCCAGCCTTTCAGATGACTTTATTGTCACAAATCCCCAACAAGGGCCTTTTTGCTTAGTGTTTCTGAATTCTTTCCATCTTTGCATACTCTGGGGCTTCCCAGAAGTAGCCCCTTCATGCCCAGCACAGCACCTATTTTTGGCAGCAGCTCTGTCTGTACCACCAGGCCACCAAGTCCCCTGCTGCCAGCAGGGAGCTGGTGAGCACTCACCCAGCTGAGAACCTGCTCAGAGCCAGGGGGACCTAAGCCCATTTCTCAGGTCTGCCATTTCCCTCTCCCTCTTTTCCAACTGGACCTCGGTTCTTCAGCTGTATGGACCAGATATTCCTTCATTTCTCCTGCTTTTCACAATTCCCATTGAGGTGACAAACTCATCTATTCCCCACTTTTGTACAGCAGAGGATGAAATGGAATTTTAATGTCAGCTGTAGCCCCTTGGCGCTATTAATAAAAACAACGATAATAACAAGGGAGGTTTGCAAATTAGCAACCCTTGCTACAAACAGTGATACACCCAATTTAGCACAAATCATTGCAGGCTCTTGCCTGCTTAGTGGCTATTTTAATCACTGGTGACTAATGCCTGTGAGGGCTATTCCAGGGTTTGACGTGCCTTAAACACAAGAAAATAGGGAAATCTTGGAGATGGAGAGAGAGAAGAGGAAGAGGGCAAGAGAAGGAATTGGCCAAAGCCAAAGGTTCATCACCAAAACGTGTTCAGCTCATACCACCCATTTTGCTGCGGTTGCCACTGCATTTGCTGGGGTCACTGACCAATTCCTCCTCTGAATAACAGCATCATTTCTCTTCTTTTGGTGTGAATCTAAGAAAAACAGTCATGCTCTGGAACACAAACAAAGGCTACCTGTCCCTTCCTTGGTTATGGAAATGGGGGTCAGCCTTTTTATTTTCAAAGGGGGCAGAGCTGGAATGCTCCTTGGCACACCACCAGAAAGGAAATATCTGCTTAAATATTTGACGGGAAGAGAGAAAAAGAGAAGAGAGGAAACAATGTGAAGGGGGATGGGGAGAGGGAACTTTTGTTTCATGCAGAGGAAAAGGGCTGCATGGCAAATGAAGCTGCGGCTCACCTCTGCACTGGGCTGTACTGCGCTTCACTGTTATGAAGTGAGCACCTTTCCCTTGCACCACTCCACTTGTTTTTCTCCATCCTAGCTTTCTAAGGACTAAAGGAGTTTTCCTAGATGAGGAAAGCTGAACAAAGAGCCACCAAGCACCACGTCCCTCAACTAGACATGTGTGTTTACCTAAGCCACACTGATCTTTTTTCCCACAGTAGGTAAAGGCATACAAGCACTTGAACCCACCTGACAACATCCAGATCACATTAAGCAACACCCCGGAAAAAAACGAAATGAAACAAAACAAACAAAAAAAAAAACCAACAAACCCTCAACTTTCTGAAAAGGTTTTGGGGAAAAGAAATTTAATTCTGAAAAAATAAAATAAAATTGCAGGGAACAAAAAAGACATTCTTCATAGCTGAAGGGTGTGACAATAATCACTTGATAACACAAGTGATCAAAGTAGGATTTGGCCAACAGCATCCAATCATCATTATTTATGTGAAGGCTGTCAAAATCATGGAACTGATTGAATTACGGAGCTTAAAGATCATCTAGTTCCAAACCACCTGCCATGAACAAGGACAACTTCCACTAAACGAGGTTGCTGCAAGTCCTATCGGGCCTGGCCTTCAACATTTCCAGGGATAGGGCATCCACAGCTTCTCTGGGCAACCTGTTCTCATGCCTCACCACCCTAACGGTAGAGAATTTCTTCCTAATATCTGATTTCAATCTACCCTCTTTCAGTTTAAACCTTTACCCCTCATAATGCTCCCTGATATAGAGGTCCTCCCCATCTTTCCTGTATATGTCCTTTTAGTATTGAAGGTTGCTATGAAATTTCCCCAGAGGGCTATCTTTTCTTCTCCAGGCTAAATAACCCCAACTCTCTCAACCTGCCTTCAAAGGAGAGGGGCTCCAGCCCTCTGGTCATCTTCCTTGCCTCCTCTGGACTCACTCCAACAGGTCCATGTCTTTCTTACACTGGGGACCCCAGAGCTGAACACAATACTTCAGGTAGGGTCTCATGAGAGCAGAGTAGAGAGGGGAATAACCTCCCCTGACCTGCTGGCCACAATTCTTTTAAGGTAGCCCAGGATGCTGTTGGCTTTGTTGGCTGGAAGTGCACATGGCCGGTTCACGTCCAGTTTTTCATCCACCAGCACCCCCAAGTCTTTCTCTGCAGGGCTGCTCGCAATCCACTCATCACCTGGACTGCACGTCTGGGATTGCCCTGACCCAGATCTACAATTTTATGCCTGGTCTTGCTGAACTTCATGAGGTTCACATAAGCCCATGTCTCCAATCTCTCAAGGTCTCTCTGGAGCACACCCCTTCCCTTTAAAGTATCAGTAGACGACAGCTTGGTGTCATCAAGAATGACAAGAATGGGAGACCAGGTCTTCTGCTTTCTCTGGTGTGCTCTATCTGACTGACCAGCACCATTAAATTATTTTACTCAGGTCGTGCCCAGGTAGAAAGCCACCCCTGAGTACCCAACACCATTTCCTTCAGTACCTGCTGATTTCATGGCACCCAAGGAACTCCATGAAATCTCCTGGGCTCAGGAGGTAGAGATACAGCAAAGTAAAAAGACTGGCAGACAAAGATTGCAAGTGGTAAGACAAGAGTTCAAAAAATGCAGCATTCTGTTCCTGTTCTTTGAGGGCTAATGTGCAGTTTAACTTTTAGACAGAACATGTGGGGAGACTGGCTCAAATCCTCCAGTTTGGCTTCTCCTCTCTATTACAGCATTGCAAACACGCATATACTTTGTGGCCCCGTAAAATCTTTACATTCACTCAGGTCACTGTAGGTTTAGTTTTACAGTGTTGGAGGCTCCAAACAGGACTGATCATAAACAGCTGCTTCTGTTTTTAACTAAGAGGGGAGTCTTTCGGGTTTATTGCTCTTGTGGCCACTGAGTACTAGCACTGGAAAGCTAGTCATCCAAGTTGCCTTGGACCTATTTCTCAAAATATGTTGGGTTGGGGTTTTTTCTTTTTCAGTACATGTTTGTTTACCAGTGTGGCTCCAGATTGTTGGCTAAGATCTGTAGACCCCTGGTGTAGCTACAGGAAATATTTCTAAAGTGTTCCTTTTCTGAGAAGTCTGCAGTTTAAATAACCAGTCTCTTTCCATGAGGCTTCTGCACCAGCTAGTTGCACTAAAGTGGCTTCTCTCTTGTTCCCCTCCTCCCCACCTCTCTGTCCTCTTAAGCCATAATTTGGCAATAGAGAAGGTATCACCTCTACAGATGTTGGTAGCAAAGAAAATGTCATGTGGTGCATAGCAAAAGTCAAACTTTCACCCTTGCAGTTCTTGAGGTGTTTCACTTGGATCTCCTATTTGTTACTCCGTGTATATTTTTTTTTCAAGCAGTAGATGTGACAGGCTGTCTGCCTGTACTTGTACTTCACAGATCAGACAGGAACTTCCTAATTGACAAGAGGAAGAACTGGAAATTCTGTGGGTGGCCGCAGTTGGCAAAGTTCACACATTCACTGATAAGCTCTCCTGGAAAACGTACCCTACAGCTTGTTCTGGCCTGCAACTTGCCAGGTACTCCTGAGTACAGACTCTTCTGCGATCCCTTCATCCTTGAACAGATTTTCAGGAGAACTCAGTGCACTGAGATGCAACATTTGTGGTTTCATAAAAGGATCCTTTGGATATGTGGCATGTATTTTGTTGCAAAGATGGACTCTCTTGGAAATCTGGTCTTAACAATCATGAAGATCCCTGGAAAAATTACTTCTGCTTGTTTTGACACAAACTGTAGCTTTTGCAGGTCCTGCAAGCTCCAGCGTAGCTGTTTCATCAAAGTCTGTGCTCTGCAAGTTGATAACAAAAACTCAAAATATCCCTTTCTTTTGTCACCCAGAGATGCAGGGGTTCCATGTACAGAACAGTATCAAAACCAAGAGGTTCCAGTCCTAACTCAGCTGAAATTTCAAAGCTGCTTGGAAACCTAATTCACGTTCAACTTTATGGGAACTGGACATCCAAATTCCCTAGGTGGCTTTGCAAAACACAGCTGTAACTAATTGCTGTGCAGAAAGGTTTGGGGGAAAGATTTTGATCTAGAAAAGGAGAGGGAGATTTCAATGCCAAAAAAGCTTTTGCAATAGATTCTCACATGGAATCCACACAGCCAGTTCTGGGCTATCTCATCAATGAAGTAAATGGAGCCATTTTGTAATACCTAATCCTCTCTCTGTAACTCTTCATGCACCTGCAGAGGTTATAAATTAAGTGGGAGAAAGAATTTCTTTTGCTGAGTTTCTAGTAGTCCCTGCCACAGCAAACTATGGGGCTGAAAGGTTGAATAAATCAAAACAACTGATGAACAATTCACGCCCAGCTCATTCCCATTGAAGAAATTGTCACATTCCATCAGTGAGGCTGGTAAAATCTGTGACCATCTCAACCCTTATCAAGCCTTAATTTCTTCTTCCTGTTTTGGCAATAATTTAACGTTAAAGGTCACAGAGCAAAATGCTCAGTCAGGAAGCTGAGGAGTTCTGATTTGATAACAACATTATTTAGCCCCACGAAGCCCCATTTGGTATTTTCACCTCCTTTGTTCCTTTTCAAGACCATGATCCATCTTCCACTGAAGACAATGGGAGCATTTCCACTGAATTTAATGAGACTTGGATCAGGCCTAAACGTCAGTATTACTCTATTAATATTTATGCTGTTGGAAGTATGTCAGAAAATATACAGGATGTGCAGAGTGGCTGAGTGAGCAATGAGAATCATAAATTTTCCTGACAGCCTCTTCTTCACAAATCCTTAACATTTCTAATCTAACGATGGCAGTAATAAACTAGCAGGACTCTAACCTTCTCCTCTTACTGTACAAACCTTTCTCCCAGTGTAATCTGTCTGAGTTGGCCCCAGAGTTGAAAAATCATTTCCATTGCAACTCCCTATCTAGCTCATGTCTAGTCTCTCTTTCTCCCTCACGCACATATATAAGAAATTGAAACTGTTATTTTAGAAGTTGCACATTAAGTGATCAAAATTAAAAGGTTCTCAAAACTGACAAGCTGCATGATTTACAGTGTTTTAAGATCCCTAGCTTAGCAGTCTTCACAGCCTTCAAAGCGGAGGAGCTGAGGATCCAAACCTGTTACTGCAAGGCTCCCACAAACATGACAAGTGGCAACTGCTCTGAGAAGGTTTCTCCAGGCTGTTTTCCTTGGTGTTTCCTCTCAGTGTGTGGAAAGGGCCAAGTAGTGTGGCAACATGCGGAGCCTGCTGGCTTGCCACGGGAATGCCTGTCACTGCAGGGTGTGTGGCAACCACAGTGGTCAGACCCTCTTCATACAGCTACTCCAATCTCCCTGCTGCTGGAGAAGTGATGGGCAAAACAGTCCCAGAGGCCTGAAATTTCTGTTTCCCTTGAATAAGACTCCAGACGGTCGGATTCCTCCCTGCCTCACCGCCCCTTCCCAGTGAGCAGTGCTTGCCTGAGTGGGTGGAGGAATGTGGGCAAGCTCACAGCATAATAGTCAACTGACCACCAGAGCTGTAGAGTAAGGTCACTAGGGAAAAACAGTCATTGAAGAATGTGGCTGAGCTATGCCCAAGCTATGCAGGAGGAGGCTTTGTCTCCTTTGGTATGCTGAGCCTGACCAGGGCCACAGACAGAATGGCACTGAGAAACAGGCAGGAGCTGCTCCAAAGGGATGACCTGGAAGGGGTGGCTTCCAGATATGTTTGCAGGACATCACCTCCTAACTCTGCTTAGCTACCTACAGGCTGGTCTAGAACTGAAGTGAAGCATGAGAAAACATGGAAATTACAAAAAAATTAGGTAGGTAGAACATAGAAAGGTTAATACAAGGTAGTTCTGTGGTACTGTTGGAGATAGACTGCTTCCGGTATCCAGATTAACTCATTGCAGATTAAGAAAAACATTCTGAGCTAAGAGGCTGAATCACAGCATGGCTGAGGTGGAAAAGGACCTTTTGAGGTCATCAATCTGCCCTACTCAAGCAGAGTCATTGAGAACTGGTTGCCCAGGACAATACACTGAACTTCATGGGACAGCTGTTCGAAGTGAGCAGCTTCTTTTGTATCTGAGTGGTTCCTAGGGACAGTGTCCTCTGCTCCTGTGAAGCCAGCAGTCCAACTTCTCAGTTTGAGCCTATCAATCCAAAACCTCAAATCTGAAGGATCCGTTCCTTGAGGAACATTTTTGTCAGTGTAAACATGACAGCCCTGACCATTTCTCATGTTGCTAAACAGCAGTGTATGCAAAACCAAAATCTAAGCATTGAGGCTGGAATTTTCATCAAGATATAAAAGATTTTAGACACTGAAAGTCCTGGCATGCTGGGCAGCTCGCATCAGTATGGTCCCTTTGAACTTCCCACAAAACTAGCTTTTGCAACATTACTTTTAATTTCTGAAAATATAACAGAGCAATCAGTTCCCAGTGCCTTCGGATGGGTGTTTTATCACTCTGGTGATGGGTGAAAGGGCAGGAAGCAGAGAGACAGGATGGAATTTTGAGCATGACCCAAGTCCTGCCAGGACACAGGGGAGGGACACTTTTGGAAAAAAAGAGAAGCTTTGCCATGGGGGAAGTGGACTGCCTTGCCTCCATATCCTGTGGATCCAAACTTCCCCCTGAGCGTGACATCTCTTATGAAAATATGCCTGCAGACTTCTCCAAACTGCTTCCCGCTCCACTCTGGCAGAAGGGCCAGTTCTTGACAGTCTGAGATTTTAACAAAACCTAGGTTTAGCCCTACCACTCAGACCATGTTTGCACAGTAGAAATGAGGGAAAATCATGCCTAATATTACATTTTGGCTGGAGATTTCCTGTGGAAATCTTTGACAGGAAGAAAATAAAATGTTTGATGAGATGAGATGTGTCACAGAAAGTATCAGCTCTCCTGACTGCTTGAAAACGAAGATTCAAATAATGGCAAAAAAACCCACAATTGTTCCTATCATCTGGGCGTGAAGTTTTCTGTCTTTCCTCTACAGAGCCAGCATATCCTTTAGGAGAAGGATCTCAGACTAGTCTTCCTCACTGTATATCTCTTAAAATATACTGGTGCTTCACAAAAGCAGTTTTTGCTCTTTTTCCTCTCTTTTTTTTCTTCACATGGAAAATTGCCATTTTATGGATCTCACTTTGGAGCATCTTACAAGGGCTTGACTCAGAAAGCATTAAAAGCCCCTCAGAAGTCTTGGCTAAAACTAATTCAGATTTTGACACTTGCTTATGTGACTGGGGTTAGTATTCCAGGTACTAGAACAGTTTCTTGTTTATGAAGATTATCATTCTCCTTGAAGTGTTCAATTTAACTAAAACTTCTTTTTTCTGCAAGAATAGTTTGGAATTGTCCACTGTAGCACTGAAGGTCAGACTATTAAATAAGTAATTTATTTCTTAGTTGTTTTGGAGCCCTCCCTCTCTAACCATTTACTAAGTATTTAATGAAACCCCACAAAATCCTTGTCAGGCCTGAAATTACAGCAAAACTTCAATCTTGGCCCATTTTTCAAATTTGTGATGAGACAAACTTACCATTTACAATCACTCTGGGCCACCGGTAGTTCTTTCAGGCACTTTTTTTGTTAGGAAACATAACACGCTAGGAATTTAAACAGGGGTGATGTATCAGCAAATGACTCTCAGACAGCGTGATCTCATCTCCCAGCCATGAAACATTTGGGAACAGGAATGAAGTTTGTTGCCCTTTAGCAACAGACCAACAAAGTAGACAATAGTTAAAATACCCATACCATTTAAAACACAAATGTACCTTCTCAAACCTGCCACGTCCCTTCCTTTCCCACCTCACTGGAGGTAGAGGTGGACTATTTGTCCCCTAATAAAAGTTCTGTGAAGCAAAATGAGATGTTTGGGCAATTATTTTTGATTTAGACATGGAGGTAAATACTCAACATCTAATTTTTCAAACATTAACTGGATGAGAGCATCACCAGCATCCTCATAAGCTCAATTACAATCTGGACAAGATTTTGGGGAGTTCTTAGAAGGGCAGCTGGAACTGTGTGGCCCCTAGGACTCTTGATCAGAAGGAGAAAGCAACTTCAAAGCCCAGGAGCCTGGAGTATGCACTGGTGATCCAGTTTCACGCATCAGCCTGCATTTGATGTTTTAAAACTTTCAGACCAGGGATCATCTCTTATTGTGTATGAGATGGAAAGCACCCAAGAACAATAGGATCCTGATCTCTGGGCATCTAAGATCTACTGTAATACCAGTCTGCTTTCATTTGAGACTTGAACTAGGATAAGCAGAGGTTCAGGGAAAGAACACCAACAAGAAAAAAAAGCAGAAGATCTAATGAAACATGGTATCCTTGGTATGCTTGCTGAACCCAGGAAGCTTTTCCCATGGCTGAGTTTTTTCCTAACATCTTCTCCCTGTGTGATTTTTTTGTGTCTGTGTAAATTCTGGGATTTACTCCCATTAGTGGTAAATGTCTCCTCACCAGCTTTAAATTTCATTATATCTGTAGAAACTGGATTACCTTTGAAATTTCTACTCCCTTCACAAATTAAGCTGGAACCAGCTAAAGAGTCCTAACAAAAGAGGTGGAGGGACAGGCAGG
The DNA here is from genome assembly GCA_013400915.1 of Pardalotus punctatus. Taxonomy (NCBI): domain Eukaryota; kingdom Metazoa; phylum Chordata; class Aves; order Passeriformes; family Pardalotidae; genus Pardalotus; species Pardalotus punctatus. The sequence goes on from VZTX01028017.1 coordinate 148,251, forward strand.
ATCACAAGTTCGTACACAATATACATTTACATAAAACTTATTTCCTTAGAAAACTGGCAAGTAAAAACATGCAAAATACTTTCTCAGGTCTTGGATGCTGAAATGAGATCTGCCCTGGTTTGCCTACATCCACCAACCCAAAGTGACAGGGGTATGAACATGCCCACTAATGCACACTGGAGTGACTTGGTTTTCTCCTTCAGAAGGGGGATCAGGCCCTTGATCAAAAAGCTGAGGTAGATGTAGAAAATAGAGTGGCCTTACTGAGCCAGACTGAAAGTTCATCTAACTTGGTATCTTGTCTCTAGCAGTGGCCACAACAGACACATAAAGAAGAATCAAGTTCAGCAGACATATTTGATACTTTCCTCCAGTGTTCTCTTCATTTCCAACAGTTTTTACTCAGCAACTTCCTAAGTATTTCATCACCACATATACAGCAACCTCTACAGATTTCTCATCAATGAACTTACGTTAATTTTTAATTTGGAGAAGTTTGCTGAGATATGAAGTTTTGCTGTGTTTCCTGAAGACATGAGCCAGTTTGAAAAAGAGCTTTTCAGTTTGTTCGCTTCTGAAGCCTTGGCAAAGAAGCAGCAGCTACCATGCAACATCCCAAAACATCTCTCCTGCAACACACCACAGGAGAAAATTCTCAGAGGCAGCGCAGTGCAGAGCAGCTTTAACAACCCTCAAGCTGGACTGGGCTAGAAAGCATTAAACCTACACAGTCTTTCAGGTGCTTGACAATTTATGAAGATGTGAAGAGGTGCTGCCCTTTTGCATTTAAACTCTCCCTAGATTAGACAAACTAAAGCAGCTAAAGAATTCTCAGTGCAGTGAAGTCTGCACTGACAAAGCGTTTTCCTGGCACAACCAAGCTGGTCGAAAGTGCGACTCCCTGCTGTACTTCCACTCACGTAACCAAGCGCGTAAACCTCTGGAGTGGAGACCTGGCTGTGATTCAGCTACGGAGCAGACATGAGCTCTGAGCACCTACATTTGCTTTTTGCTTGTTTTCCACAAGCCTCTCCCCAGACAGGGCTCTGACCCAATTCTCACTGAAGCCCACAAAGGCAGCCGACCGGCTCTCGGAGCTGGATGGCACCCAGCGCCTGGCTGAGTGAAATGCTATCCACTGTCTCACAGCTCCAGGCCTCCTGCCCCTGCAGCTCAAGGCCACCATGACTTCTGCATTCCCCCCCAGCTTAGTGGGATGACCAGTGCCAGCCCTGGCACAAACAAAGCTGCTCAAATCCAATGTCACCATTCACACAGGGCATGATTGCCACCATCCCCTGGCACCCTGACCTCACCCTCCCAGCCAGCCGCAAGAGCATGCCACATCTTGTGCCCACATTTTCTTTCCTAAGAAAGCCCTCAGGGGCTTCTTTGGCTCAGCTCACACTAGTAGTGAACAGCTCCCTTTGGCTTCCATGTTTACATCCTTGTGGTTGTTAATTTGAGAGAAGCCTTTTATTTTAGACACACACACACCCCAACTCCCTCTGCAGGGGGGGGAAAATGTGACCTTTAAGATTGTTTATACCAATCAACAAGAAGCCCTCATGCTGCCGGATTCCAAGAAACACGAGACCGTCTTGGAGCTTTGGAAGAGGGAGGGGAGCATGGGCAAAAGAGGGAGCAATCAAGGTCAGGAGTTCACAGACAGGATAAAGCAGAAGGCAGGATGAGCAGGCGGAGTGGCAGGGCATGCCCTCTCCATTCAGAGAGGCACGGCAAGCGCTGGCAGCTCCATGCACCCTGTGCGGCACACCAGCATCCCAGGGCATGGAGCCGACATCCCAGGGTTATGGGAGGAATGAGCTGGTTGGGGTGGACTTGCAGAATGAGGGTGGCCATTTCTTCCTCAGAAATCCCTCACGGGTCTTCTCCCAGCCTTGCAGCATTTCACTGGGGACCAAGGGTGATCCAGGACAAGGAGAAATTATTGCAGTCCAGTTTTGTACCCTGGTGCCTGCTGTGATGAATAAAGTGTTTTTGACAAGCAAAGGAGAAAGATGAAAATATTTTCCCACTGCTGAACACAAAAGTAAATAAATAAGTAAACAGACAAGCATTCAAATCCAGGAATTTCCTTTCGTTGCCAGCATCAGCCTTCAAGGGAGTAGCACCACAAATTTTTTCCTTCCATTGTACTGAGCCAAATGAGCAAAGGTTGTGGTTTCAGGGATCCATACTTCAAGCGTCCTAACAGGCAGAGGAAGCACCAGCATCTCAGGATTGGCATGAAATCCATGGGTGCCTTGTAACACAAAATGCCAGAACTGACAGAAAGGAAGACTTGCTTCAACTCCAAAGGCGGTAACACCGCCATCTTAGTACGTTCAAGACTGAGTCATTGAGGAGAGGAAGAAAAAGGGCGAAGCATCAGTAAAAACCATGGGAGCGCAAATGTGGTGGGATAGACTGAGATGCTGTGATACAGCACACCACTTTTGGGCAGCTGGCCCAGTTCAAGGCAGGGGTTTTTGGGACAGAGGTACATTTCTTCCTTTGAGTCCTCTCCCTAAACAACACATCACAGTGGTTGTCAAATGCAGCCCCAAGGTATCTGGCATGAAGTCAGGATTTTGACAATTTCAGTGACTTTTTTGTGGTCAGAGCTCTCTATGATTCTATATAATTACAATTACAGGGCTGCGTCTTGTTCTTATTTACACATATCTTCTCCATTGGGTTACACAATATAACCAGAGGTGGTATTTGGCCTATACGTTTTATTTTTTATGTTGTCTGCCCAGATTAATTATTTATGACCCATAAGATACATTTCTTTCTTAATTAATAAACCACAGAAAATATTTTTAATGAAAGACTGTGTTTTTTAAACAATCATGCCGCTGCTCCTCTATTAGCACTCGAGGATTAAATAAGACAGTGAGTAGTTGTTAACTAGCAATTGGTTACTGAAACACATGAGGTTTTTGTCTTCCCATTACTGAGGCTAAAGAAATGATGCTTCTACAACCACATTGATGTTGCCCATCTGAGTTCTCATTTCAAGGCACATGCAGAATTTGAAACCACCACATGGATTTCTCACCCATACCTTCAGCAGCATTGAGCATGCTGTGAAGGAGAAAAGCAGACGGATGTCACAGCTGGCCATGCAGACATCAAAAGTAATTCTCTTTTTAAAGACAATTAGTTAGTTTTTCTTGGTTTTTTCTTTTTTTTCTTCCTTCCCTCTCTGTTTTTTTAAGCAGTGCTACCACAGTTTTTCTGTTGGTTAACAGAAGGCTGTGACAGCATCTGGGATTTGTGTGCTAGGACAATTACCCCGTGCAAGCCCTGCACAGCTGCACTGCTGGTGGAGTGACAAATGTACTCACTTTCCTTGCTTGAACAAAATACCAGAAGTCTGCTTATGAATACGAGCCTGGAGTAACATTTGTAGGCTAAGGCTAGTCATGTCATCTCTGATACTTATGTCCATTCATCCGCCAACATACTGTCTGCAATCTGAAAGACACTTCTGTTCTATTCCTACATTGTCTCATCAATGAAAGAGATTTGCAGGAGAGGGAGAGCCGGCCTATGGAGCCAGCAGTTACTTGCTCTTCCCTGGGTCCTGTTTTCAATATAAGTGCTTGGTTTAGGTTATTGTTCCTCCTTTTTCCTCTTCATTCATTCTGGCATTCTGTCCTGCCATGCAATTGGAGCTATTCAGCTCGAAGATACAAAGGATTCATGAAAATGCTTAAAGACCAAGCTGGGTTGCTCATCGATGAGGACTGTGTGTCTTGTTTTATACAACTTAGGGAATAGTAGTTCATCTAAGCAATTATTCTCCATTCAGATCCTCAGGAAATATGTCCTGATGGGATACAAATGAGAGAAATGAAATGCAGATGACTCGTTTTTGGCTACAGATCCAAGCAGGCCCGTGCCACGTGGATATTTTTGGTCAGGTACCTTCTGGTTTCTTCCAGCTCAAGAGTTACTCCTACCTGCCCAGGTTTGTAAGCATCGCCCATGCTTCCTCTGACTGCTGCACTACCAGGACAGACAGCAAAGGAAACCTGGCATCTCTCTGGTTTTTAAGGTCTGATTTTCAAAAACTTTGAAAGTCACAGTAGTCCAGTTCGAGGAGTCAGGTCATCCTTACAAATGAAAATGCAGATTCAGCCTGCCTAAATATTACCAAACTCCATGTACATAGAGTTTCCCATTTGCTGGCAACAGCTCTTCGGAAGTGCCTGTGAACTAAGAAATAACCAGGCACAGAGATTCAGCTGGAAACCAGCGGCAATCTCGTGAATTGTCACTTCTGCTTCTCTAGCTATTTTGACTTCTCTCATAGCATTGGAAAATCAAAAGGAAACAACGTCAAGGAAAGAACACTCAAATAAACACAGACGTTGACACAGCAAAAATCAGGTTCCTCCTTGTTCCCGAGACACTAAGATACCAAACCCAGAAGCATACTCTTGCTATTCCAATGGAAACATTTAAAGGAAAATTTTTCTCCCTTCCATGATACTTGTCCATCTTATCATGAGACAGCATGTACCCCTATCAGAGGAAAGATTGGGACAGAAAGGTCAAACACTATCTTCTCTTTCACTTGCTACCCCATCCTGGTTACCCCTTTAATTCAATCATCATAAGAGGAGACACCAGAAAAACTTTGTTGTCGAATGAACATTTTGTTGCGAGAATAAGGATGTCCTGCTCACACTCCCTCCTCTATCACAAAAATTACAATCCTAAAGACACCTCCTGAAAGCATCCTATCTAAACAGAATGTAAGTACATCTTGGGAGAAGGGGGGGGGGGGGGGGCCAGCATACATACTAATAAAATTTTCTCCAGTGTAGAGTTCATCCCACTGTTGAGACTCAAAGCAATTCACACAATGTAAAGATGGATAGTTGAGTCAAACTAATATAAAGGCAGATAGATCAGCAGACTAGTCATGGGCAAAATCTGGTTCAACCCCTGGAAACCCAAACCCACAAAGGACTAAAGCAAAAAATCTAACGATAAATCAAGGCTACCTGATACCTCCCAGGCTCTCTAGCTCAACAGTCTTTACAACCAGCAAAGGGGATCAGAGTTGTACTTTCTTTGTGGCCATATTCTTAAATGGCCAGTTTAGGTAAAGGAGTTTATTATTCCCAGGCTATGATAAATATCCTAGCTGCAACCACAGCTGTAAAGACACAGTCAGGATTATTTTGAGCATCCATCACCCACCTGACTTAAGCCTTGTGTCTCATCACCTAAGTAGGGGGTGCAAATCTCATTATAACCACCAGAGTGAGTCATGTGTTACAACCTCTGTGCACGTCCATTACATTCAAGAATAACCTCCCAGCCCCTTCTGAGGGGATGGCAGAGATGGATGGACACCTCTCTTTGATCTGGGCAGTTCTTCCTCTACCTCCAGTTTGTCTCCAATTGCCTCCAAGGTCATACTGTCAGGACAGGGACGGCAAACCCCTCCACCCTTGCATATGAATCTCATCTCCTATCCTCAAAAACCACAGGCTACACATGTTTGCTGTTACTTCCAGATGTGTCCACAACTTGAAAGCAGTGATTTCAGAGGAGAAAAAACTTTTAGAGCTAGTGGAGCTGAGTCCCCCTTCTCCTCCTGTTCCTTCAGCATCTGTCCAGGTCATCTATTCAGGCAACACCAAACAGTTCTAGGGGACTCAACAGCTCCCCATGGAAGTGTGTGCACGTGGATGGATTAGAGACACAATGCAACTCCTCTTCTCCCCATTACACTTAAAGCCTCTGTCTCAGCTTACTGTCTCAGAATTTGCTCCTAGAGATGCTTGGCTAAAGCCCTGCTAATGGATATCTAACAAGAAGTCATTTTGGTGTCCTTCCCCCTGCTGGAATGAAATAGACGCCTGCAGAACAATAGAAGTGATGGCACTGATGAGGAGCTGATTGCCTCGATACATGCAGTAGCACGTACAACACTAATATATCTTACTGCCAGTGTCCTCACCCACGAAACCCTGGCAAAGGGCTTTGTCCTGCAGACATCTCCAGCCTTGGGTTCTTCTTCAGTAGCCAGACTGCGAGTGCCTTTTGGTGGCCAGTCATGGGGATTGTGGTGGGTAAGCACACAATGTCACTTCTGTGTGGTGTTTAATTTTCCCTTGGAGAGGACAGAAGGAGGAGGGAGAAAGGAGACAGCCTGACTCACACCAACACCTGGAGCATTGGCTTCACAGCCAGAGTGCTGCTGACACGAGTAGGGCTTGTCCTGACTTTTGGGAGTCCTTTACAGAATGGCTCTCTTCTCCATCAGCTGGTGACAGCCCACCCCCTCCACACCCTGTGCTGTGGGAAGTTAATTTAGAAGCCAGCTTTGCCATCTGTGGACTACCCCATGCTGGGAAAACCCTCAGCTGGGGAGATCTGTTGTCTTTGCAGAGTGGCACAAAGAAATTAGAGCGTGGGAGAGAACATGAACCTAAAAATCCTTCTAAGTCCTCAGCAAATTTCTCCATGCAGCCCCCAGACTCCACCTCTTCCACTCAAAGTACCTAAATGTGTCCTATAGTGATGTCTGCTGTTGACATCAGAGGAGGATCATAGCAGCACTCCTGCTGCTGCCCTCAGCTGAGTCATGACTCATGAACAAAGGGGATTTTGACCATTGTTATTTTATTATTTTCATTATTTCATTCATCATCTTAATTTCCTTCTCTCACTTCTGGCCAAAAGAGGAAGAAAGACATACACACACACACAAAAGAAAAGGGGAGAAAAAAAAAAGGAAAAATACGCCAACATGATCCACATCTGGAAACTGATTTCCCAACCTCAGAACAAAGAGCTCTGAAATTGTGGCTCCAAATCTCCTGTTTGTGTTCTCCCATTATGTAAAAAGTCCTATAATAAAATCTAATGGAGAAAAAGCCCAAAAGCCAGCAAGAATTATTTGGAATTTATTAGTGAACAAGATGCATTTGGAAGTCCTTGTAGAACTGTACATTGGACTTCCAAAGTTATTATGCTCAAAAAAACCATAGGAGCATTTTGGTTCCAGAAAAGTTCTCCCTATAGATCAGGCTTGGCTTAAATCACTTCTTTAATCCCAGCTGAACTACTGTGCCATTTCTCTTACTTTCCATGTTCAGAAACATCACTCTTTCCAAAGTTTAGTGCTGTACAGGGATGAGAAAAAACTATGGAGACACAAACAGAATGCTAAAGGGAGAAAAAAGAAAAGAAACAATTCCAGAAATCACAATTTTTCAGCAAGGAAAATGGGGACAAACAATTCTTAGAAGCATTTAGAATATTAGTCATTTTTGTCAACAGAAAGTTTCTTAGAATGGGTTAAAAATCTACTCTGACACTTTTAACAGAAAATAATGTTGCAAGTCAAAGAAATGCTTGTGTGGGAAAAATATTCAAACACATTCAGTTTTTAATTTGAAAACTGTAACACCAACCATAGCATTTCAATGGAAAGAAAATGCATGCATTGTTGAGAAATGGCACAGTGCACCCCACTGGGCCAGAAAGAAAAGGACTGTGAATTGAGAATTGTTGAGGAGATGATGATTATTTGAGGGCTTCAAAAGAAGATGCTTCTCTAACCTGGTTTATCATATAGAGAGACACCCAAGAGCCACATGTACTTTGGCTTCCATTTCCACCTCAGGTCTCCCAAATGGCAACCCAACACACTCGCACTACATTGAAAGCCAGGGTTCATGTATGCCATGGATTTGTCCTTTAGCTCCAAGCCAAAGTGAACTAGGAAGAGGCACCCCAACTGGATGCACATGAAGCAGTCCACATTGTTCAGCAACCTCCTGGTTATAAACTCTTTCCTCACTCCTCTCTTTTCTTTGATGTTATGCTGCTTATTTTCAGCGTTGAATCATTGGACTCTGCCTTTCATCTGGACCCTTGGGATGCGTTATAGGCATGGAAAGGGAAAGGCACCACTTAATAACACTTTCCAAGTACAAGGGAGAGGAAATTCCTGGAAAATCAGGTTAAGGGTTTCCAAAAGACTTCTTCGAAGAAACATGGCAAACTGTATACAGCTATTTATGGTGGAGATGGAAGTTAGACTACCCTTGAAGGCAACCGGCTGCAGTCCAGACAGAGGTTTTGATCATCATTCCAGTTAGGCACTGAAAACTAAACACATCATAAGTAGCTGGGGAATAAGGGCTATAGCAAATAAATAGCCTCATTATTCTGCAGGAACTGCTCTAGCTCATATATGTTTACCTACAGTTGTATTTTAAAAGAACCGAGGATCCACAACTCAAATTCTGAATTGCAGAACTTGAACTCTGAAACCAATCTTCTTTCTCCATGCATGGAATTACTCAAACAACAACTGAATTGTTCAACTTTTTTTTTTTTTAATGAACAGTGCTTTTTCTTCAAAAGAAAATAAATTTATGAGCATTTTCTCCTACCCTTCTGCAAATTTTTCTAATTTTTAAGTTAAAAATCCCCACAAACCCATGAAACTTTTTCAGCTTTGTTTTTCTTCATTATTCCTCTGTTGCCTCCCTTTCCATGGCAGAACAGAATAAAAGCTGATGGGAAGGTGAGGGGGGAAAAAAAGAATACTTTAACCAAATATTTTCATTTGTGTCTTTTAAAACTGGAAGTTACCAGAGCTGTTTTCTACTGCTTTTCTGAGATGGTTTTCAATTTTTGTCTTGCTTGCATTTTACTGTCAAATGAGAAAAGTGAACCTTTTTTTTCTTTGAGCTGTGCTCAAAAGCACTTGCAGGAAACACTATTAGACGAGCTTAACACAAACATGCACACACAATCCATGCAAGAAATTCTTGCTACCTGCAGATATGGTCAGCTCTCAAACCAAGCCCAGATGTGGCCCAAGCACTCAGCTCACTGAATACCACATGCTATCTGTTTTCCTGTGAAACATTTTAATGCTGAATCTCAGAGGAGCCATCAGACTCTGTAACACATGACCACAACCTCCTGTTACCAGCCCTACTCCTGTTGTAGCTGCCCTGCTCAGAGCAATGCAACTTTAGCAGAGGATATGCTCAACCTCAGGTCTCCGCAATCTGCAGTCTCCTTCTCTCTCAAGTCATAATTACTCTCATTTACCAGCAGCTGAAACAGATACTCAACCCATTGGTTTCCATCCCAAAGACCCAAGTTTAACCAGGTGAAGACAAGGTCTTGTATCTTCCCAGGATGCCAGCTCACCTCGGAACATGGCAGCTCTCCCTGCTTTACCCCAACTGTTGCAAGAGCCAATCCATTTCTCACACTCCAGGTCTTGAAATCAGGTGAAATGTACAATTTTAATTAATAAAAAACATTTCCTAGCCTTCATGATTGCTAATGAAAACTTGGAGATAACATCTGAATGCAGTTATAGGCTCCCAAACCAAGCAGCAGCTGTAAAGAAGCAGGTACTTATTTATTTCAGTTTTGTGATTGTTTTCATTCAGCATCACGGTTTGTCAAGACTTGACTCATGATTTTTGAGTGCTGCCAAGGCCGGCATTACTGACTGGGAGCTCTGAGAAGTTTTGATTATTTACTACACGAAAAGTGGGGACTCAAGCTTGTGATGCTGAGCCTTTCAGTGCTGTGAGCAAGTCAGGTCTGTGGAGTGTCTCAGCAGAACCCTATCCCGTGGACACGGCACACACAAGCCCTGTCCCACCCGTTCTTGTCTAAGCCAGACCTCTCTCTCAAGGACTCACATGGGGCACAGAAATCCTCCACGGCTGCAAAAGCAAGGCTCAGTCCTGTTCCTCAAAGAATCCATGAGAATTTTTGCCTTTGGCATATTCATGGAGACAGGGTCTTGCCCAAAACACATACCAAAGGAATAAATCCTCCAGAAATATGAATTCTCTTTGCCTCATACCAAAACATTCATAGTAAGCCCAGGCAGCACTCCACAGCAAAACATTGGCAAGAGGAAATGCTAATAAAACACTAAGACATTAAAAAACACCAAGAAAAACTTCCCAGAAGAAACAAACATTAGGAGAATATGTTGCCCATTCAGTCAAAAAAATGCTAACAAACTAATGCTGTCTCATGATGAAATTGAAATATTTACAGGAAGAGAGCACAGAATTTTGGCTGACAAACACAAAAACTATCTTTTAGCACAACATTTTTTCTATGTGGAACAAAGGGGAAAGGAAACAGAGGAGGGAAAGTGGTAGAGTGAGGGCAGGGTGAAAGAAAAGGGACAAAAGCAGGAGAGGAATATGGATTAGGAGACTGATGAAAAAAAACCAAAACCCCAAAGAAGCAAGGGGGAAGAGAGGGCAACAGAGAGCAGAGTTCACAGTAGGAAGACTTGCTGCTCCGTAGTTACCTGCCAGTAGCCAGATTCATCGCCATCTCCCTTAGGCAAGGAACAGACTCACTCACTTCCCCCACAAAAGAAGTGGAATACTAACAGAGCCTGCCAGCAACATGCACAAAACATTAGACTGCCCAATGGGACAACTGGGGCCAAGGCAGTGGAAAGAACATGTCAGTTATTAATTAATTTGTTCTATATTCATGTCATTATAGATAATTACATGAGTTGGTCCCACAGCCTGAGCCTTCCTCAGTCACTGATCCCCATGATTCACGACGGACAGTTGCACAACACGGCTGTCAATGACTTCATCATGTTGCATGGAAAATCCTCTCTAGGTGCATGTGTGTGCAGTGACTCACTTTGACACCTTCGGTCGATTTGCAACCAGGGCCAAGTCTGTCAATAAGACAAAGGCACTTCTTGTGAGGTTTCCAAGGCACTAGGTTGGGTATCAAACAATGGAGCACGCAGGAGAAGGCAAGAAAAGGTAGCCCTCAAAAATTCAGTTAATGTGTGCAACAGCCGAGGGCATTGGCACTAGAAAATACTTGAGGCAACAGTTCTTCTCTGGAAACAGCCAAAAACAGGACTACAGAGAGCAAGGTCTCTGCACAGCACTTAAAGTCCACAAGTGGGAACACCCCAGGAAGCTCTCAAGAACAAAGACAGGCCTTTCTATTTAGAGAGAAGAAGATGTTTCATAACTGAGAGTCAGCAGGAACAGCTAAGTGCTGCAGAACAGCATGAATGAGAAGAGGAAACATTATGTAAAACAGCATTCAGATGTCACTTGGGAAGAATAAGTAAGATCTACCATAAATCCAGGCACATGTGATACAGGAACCTCCACCCAGGACTGGATAGCAGAGCAGCCCTCTCAATCCATCTCCATCCTGGAGACACACAAGAAATGAGAACTGTAAACAGAAAATTAAAGAGATGGTGTCTCCTCTCCACTGGAGAGACTGGAAATGAGAAGGTTTCTCCCAGCACCTCTGGCAGTCCTTTGTAAAGTCTTTCCAAAAAAACAAAAGCAAAATAAGGATGTTGGAAGGAGTGTGTAGCATAAGCCCAGTATTGCATCCTGCATGAAGAAAGCATGATGCACTTAGAGATGCTCAGAGGGAACACTATGAAAAATACTTCAGAGATGTTTTCACTGACCAAAGGTTTTAAACAGTGTATTAAAAGAACCACCCTAGTGGTTCTGGTGACTTGGTTCTTTCTGGAAAAAAAAAATATATAAGTGAGTAAAAATCAAGTCGTTTTGTTTGAAAAAAGCTACATTTTCCACTTGAAATGAGATGTTATCTTGCTATACACTTTTTTTTGTTTGTGTTAAGTCTAGAGCCTTGAATACTTCATTCTACACTGAAAAAATAAAAAGGAAGTCCTCATAGTTTTCAGTTCAGCAAGCCAGAAAAAAGTTTCTTGATTCCTCCCATCTTCCCTGCCATTTCATTCATCCACCCAGCTCCCAGTCATTTCAAAAGCAGATGCACCTGCATCCAGGCATCCTGGAACTGTGGCCCCCACAGGAGCCTTTCAACCATTAAACAAAAGAAACCTTCTGGAAAAGGTGTAAGAGGCTGCAGGTAGCAAAAAGAAACCCTGGGTTAATGTTGGGAAGAGAGGCACAAGCAAGGCCTGTTGTAGCTGCTAGGATTTGCTGCTGCCCTGGTTGTATCATCCCAGATTCTCTCCCAGTAGTGCAGCGAAGACAACCTGGTGTAGGACACACGTCCTAAGTGAGGGTGCCCAAGCACCCTGGTGCTCCTTCATAGAGGCCTGCTGTTGGCAACAGCTGGACCTGCAGTTGTCCTCACCTCATTGTGTCATCACAGCTATGGGGAAATGCCTTTTTCCATCTGACTTCAACCCCCACCAAACTGGCCTTGGCCCCATGGGGAGAGAAATCACAGCTGTTGATCACTGCACCTATTTGTTCACATTTTGCCAAGCTAATAGTGAGCCAAGGGCAAAATGCGGTCATGTCAAGGAGACTTGCTTGGCACTTTAAGGCTTTCACACCTTTGTAAAGGCACAAGAGAAGTCATGACAGAGCCAGACGTCCCCATTGTTCCTCAGGGAAACTCTACTCACCATAGCCATACCCATTTCTTTCTGCATCCCTCTGGCCCTGCTGCAATAAGTGATACCCATTCACGTGCCAGGCAAGCCATGCTACTGCTCCCCTGACTGGAGCTACTTGTTACCCTAGACCAACACTTAAAAAAAAAAAAANTTGCGTATCATGCAGTGCATTCCAGTTCCTCCCTAGTCAGTGTTTGTGCAGTGGTTTAAATACGAGAAGAGTTACATAAATGCTATCTATTATTATAATGTTCCCCTCCTTCCAGTCAACTCCCCCCACAGACTCACAGAAACATTCCCCACCTCCCATTTTAGCACATTCACTGCATCAGAAATTACCCTGTTTTCATTTACCCTGCCCTTTGCCATATGATCCTGGCCCTCAGAAGCTTTAAATAGTCTGCATTATTATAAAGGCTTGTTAGGACTTGTCCCTAATCACTCCAGGAATAATCCTTGATGGCTTGTTTCAGACTGTGTGTGTGAATGTTTGTACAACCACAGGGCTCTGGCTTGCTTAGGTCCCTCCTAGAAGGGGAATTAAAGCTTTATGTTCATTACAGGAGTGGCACATAGTGGGAGCCTGTGTGGCAATGAACCCATTGTTGAGTCTGCATAGGCTGAAGTTCTCTTTAGTGAAGATCTGAAATGAAAATGTACATTTCAGCAAAGAACAGGCTGACCAGATTATGTGTTGATAGATGTCAAGCAGCAGAAATCAACTTGCCCTTTAAATGCCAAGCAGCAGAAATCAACCTGCCCTTTAAATACAAGGACACTAAAAATGGTGCAGTCAATGCTTCCCAGAATTGTGGTTGTTACAGCTGGTCCCAGAGCTTGCACTGTTTGTCTGGTCCACAAGAATTCCAGCATTAGATACTGAAATATAAGCTCTCTGCTGGGGTTACAACCCCTGTTGTCTACCTTATGATGGTGATGTAAACCGAGAAAAGAGATAGAGAAATCTGGTGCTTAATAAATCTGTTGTTTGAAGGCTGGCAATTGTGATTTCAATGTCATCTGCAGGAAAAAATACAAGGCAGAGATAAATATGCTTTTCTGGCTTGGTTTCCAGCTGCAAACTTGAAGAAAAGTAGCATGACAGTAGCATGACAACACTAAGACTGCAACGGGTATCAGGCAGGGCAAACAGATTACCAGACCTTTGTTTACCAGGGGTCACATTAGTCCACCAAGATAAAACTTCTGGTGTTTGGAGATTTTGCAGTCATACTATGTATTGATATTATCCCACCCACTATGTTCTCATGACACTATAGGTACCAAAATGGTAAGTGAGAAGCAGCTGAGAAACACCTGCTAATATGGTACCATGGCAAAATGCCTTGGCACCATAGATCAGCATCCAGACTCCCCAGCCATGTGGCCTTCATGTTTTTGGATAATCTTTGAACATTTTGCTGCATCTCACCATCTCCAGGACACTAGAAGAAGTATCTGAAGGAACTAAAACCAAAAGAGAAAGTTTTGGTGCTTGTCTATCTCTCAAACTCTTCAAAAGTAACAAAGAAGACAAAGACTATATAAAGTTTTTGGAATCAGGAGATGTTGATGTGGTCTTCAGCAGGATGGTTTAGAGATTTATCTGAGATATAATGTCCTTAGCTTAGTGCTTGGTAAAAAAAAAAAAACAAATCAGAAAGCCCAAAACAAACAAANGGCAAGTTATTTGCAGCCCTTCTATTTATTTTGCAGCTATCAAAATGATATCAGTGCTTAATAAAAAGCCAACAAGGGAAGCTGCCTAAATGCCTGGTTGGGAAAAGGGCTGCAAATGGAAGGAAGTTCTACATGAAACCACACTGACTGGAGCTGAGATAGGTGTTACGCCTTGAGACCCTGGGTGTCAGGGGTACCCACACTGTGAGACGATTCAGGGGACCACAAGCTGCCTCACAAAGACATTTGGAAAACAAGAAGGTCCATTTTCTTGATGGGGAGTTAGCTTAGTCACAGGAATGTTCACCTTCTAATATGGACATAGCAGCCAAAACAATGAAATAATATTAAGGAAACTCTTTAAAGGAGAAATTCTTGCACTGATGTAATCCACAGAGGATTTTGCAAAGGAAATGTCCTTTTTTTTTGCACTGCAGCCAGCCACAAAGACAGGCAGAGGTGAAATTATCTTATCTAAGAGCACCCAGAAAAGCCAGTGATAGAGACAAGTATGGAGGAGCTTTGATATTCTGATCACAGAAAAAAAATGTGTCTCTTTAATCTCCTGGCATCCTAGACCACAACTCTGGGGTCATAAAAGTGGGAATACTCAGACTCTTTAGGAAACTATGAATTTGTGCTGTAGCACAAAGTCAGGCTCAAACCAAGTTATTGCAGAAGATGGACTTGGCTTCCTCATGGGCAGAACCTTCCAAGGGCCAGCACTCTCTGCCCTCCTTAAACAAAGGTATTGGCAAGCAGGGAAGCAACCCAAGCACGCCTGGCACTAAAGCATGAGACAGTTCTTCAAGATGCAAAGTCAAACTTTGCACAAGGGTAAACCTGGAGCAGAGACCAGTGGAGACAAAGGCTCCTGACAATGCTGCAATGAGCAGCCAATTACAGAAATTATAGCAGTGACTCACTCAAGCAAAAAATGTTCTTCATCATATGCAAGGAGAACCAAGTCTGAAGAGGAGACAGAGAAGAGCTACCCCTTAGATAAACAAATACACAAATACAAATAAAGAGATCTGTGAAAGCAGGTCCTACTTCAAAGCTGGATCTTGAGGTGAAAAATACATTAACAAGCAGTTGGTCCTAAAGAAGTTCCCCTCAAAGAGGAGCCTGAGGACACTGGGAGCACAGCCTTATTCTAATGGATGTTCAAGTAAACACGCAGGGGGGTCCTCACACTGTTTCACCATGTGGACCGCACTGAGATGTCCAAATTAGAAACTGAGACTCCCTGCAAACTCCAGAGCGAGGGGCAAACATTTTTTGAACATGATTCAGAGCCCAGAGGGTAGGAACCTAGCTCCTGTTCTACTTATGTGGTCCAAACCACCCCCAGAGATGCCTTCCCCTCTTCTTAGTCCACACTCAATGTTTAGGCAGCTTGACATAGGTTCCCTACACTAAATGGTGAATATTACACAATGACAGCAAATTCCTGAAATCTTCTCAATGTGGTAAGCGTGGTATGAGCCCAGAGGGAAATAACAGAATCTGAGATGGGGAACCTGATGCTGTCTCATAGATTGGAATGGCAAAGCTGTAATAAACACTACTTTTCTTTATTTCTTTTAAATTTATTTTAGAACTTGGATGAAGTCTGGCACATGCTAAAGATGGAAGAGGGTGAATCTACTCTGTGTATCACTAGACACGCACAAAAAACAGAGTCCTGTTTTCAAAAGTAGAGTAAAAGCTCAGCTTTTCCAGATGATAGAATCAAGTCCTCTGTAGAGGTGCTATGGAGAGATTATACAATAACTGCACACAAGAAAGATTTTACTGAGCTCAGAAGGATGAAAAGGTGTTGACTAAACCCATACAAACAGTTGTGGTGGACATGGCTGAATCTAAATTTTAAAAAAGAGCAGTTTCAGTTCTGGATGCATTGAGCATCAGTCACTACTGCCACACAGCACATTAATTATTTTGTTACAGTTAAATATTGTATTCTTTACAGGTTATCAGCCAGGAATGCCACATTCTCTTCCAGTATGAAAAAAATATATATATACAGGAAAAGAGGAGGTAAAACTGCAGAACAGGATTTTGTACATTGGACATTGTAACACCTTATCAGGCCCCAGACGAATGAGATCAGAAATGCCAGCTGGAGCCCACAGGGCTTATCTGGGCACTCAGAAGCATAGGAAAAATGAGAGCCAGAGGAGTTTTATTCTGTATGAATCCCTGAATGCTGCTGCTGTAGATAAGAAGCAAAGTCCCAGGTTCCACTAAGTCAATGACAAAACTCAGCTTGACTTCATTTGGGCTGGGATTTCCTGCACAGCATCCAAGGGTAAAAACCATACTAAGCACAGGAAAAAGGCAGCTGAAACTACTGAACTTGTGCATGGCTCATGATTGCAATTGTTTTGCAGCAAGCATAAGCATACCTGCAGTAGATGGGAAAGGTGGCTTATGGGTTGTTTGGTTTTCTTCCCCTTTTTTTTTTTTTTTTTTTTGTTCAGCTAGTAGCCAGCCTGGCCTTCTGAGGCTTAGGGCCAGACATTTTAGGGTTTAGGGATCATTTTTGGTACATAAGGATGTTACCCTACACCCAAAGCAACAAAGTTTACCAACTCACCTGCTGTTGGAGGAGGCTCTTGGATGACCAGGGCTCTCGAGGTTCTGAGGTACAACCCCCACGTCATATGAGTGGGGGCAACAGCAAATCCCAACAATACACCAGGAGGAAAGAGCTGTTGGATCACGAACAAATAAGAAAATTTAAAAGCAAGCAGAAATCTACCAAAGCAATAGTCTGGCATCTCATACAAGGCACCAGCTTGCTGGAAGGAAGACCAGGGCTCCCAGCAAAACTCTGCCAGACTCAGCCTCCTTCAGGTGGAGGCTCAGAGGCCCCACCACCTGGGGCTTGGCCACCCTGCTCCCAGCAAGGACAACTCTCTGTCCAGGAGGAAACAGTGTTTCCTCCTGGACAGTGTTCATGCACAAAGGAGAAAAAACTCCCTATCCTTTTAAGCCATCCAAAATGTTTCAGGCTACACCTCCCATAGTTAAGATGGAGACCTCAAAGACAACAGCAGACACAAAACAGGTACCATGCTCTAAGTATCAAAGTAAAAACCACACCTTTCAATCAATGCTAATATGCTCTCTGCTTGGGGGTCCTACTTACTGCCATGAGACAACATACAACAAACTTTGTCTTGCTGCTGGCATTGGGACTGCTTCCAGAAATGGTCCAAATTTCAAGGGAAAGAGAGGCAAGTACTTTTTCACTTCCTTCTACCTGTTTCTCATGGAACCTTGACTCTCCTGTTACAGCTGTGACAGCAGAAGGAGAAGCACAAGCACCCACCAGAGTGCTGCTGCCTGTGCTGCCCGTGAACTGTGCCAGCAGAAACCCCAACCGGGCCAGCAGGGACATGGGGAACCTCTCTCACCTCTTTCCAGCCACCAGAGTGACCCTCTGTCCCACTCCAGCCACCTCCACCCAACACTTCCCAGAAATGAGCTCTCCCTCAGCCACATGGCAGCTGCAGGGAGTGCCGCTCGTGTTCACCTTTCGGTGGTGCCTGCTCTCCATTGTGCCGGGTGTGTGGGCTTTTTACGGTGCCAATTAAGTGCACGCCAGGGCTGGGGTGGAGGTGCAGCGCGCCGAGCCCCCATCTCGCTGCCTCTGCACTGTCACCTTCCATTAAGCAGCTGGCGGCCGGGAGAAGGGGAGGGAAAAGCCAGCGGCATGTTTGGTTTGCTGTTTTTGTGGGCACTTTACAACTTCAAAGGCTTCCCTCTGGTTCACAGGGGGCAAGGGGCAGAGGTCAGTAGGCACGGTTTGACCTCCCTTTCACCTCCTCCCCGAAAGGGAGAGACACACACACACAGAGGAAGAAGAAAAGGAAGAGGAGATCCTGGCAAACACTTTTATCCTCTAATCTTTCTTCGCCTTAGTGCTGTAGAGGCTTTGTCCAGCAGACAAAGTGCCCTTCGAAGTCTGACACTTCCATGCTGGACTCTTCCTCCTCTTGTCCAAGGAGAAAATTAAAGTGAAACAGCAGCACAACAAAATAGGGGGGAAAAAATTAAAAAAGGAAAATGCTGCTCTTAGGGGCTGGGTTTTCTCACTTTTTATTTTAGGGGGAGGGGAAGTTAGTGATTTTTTTTGTTGCCTTTTTTTCTCCTAGCTAAATAGCTGTCCATCTATATATAAACCCACCGATTCCACACGAGGGAGGGAAAAAACAGGCATGATTGTTCAAGATCCAGCTTGAGATGTAAAACATGCATTTTATTGTCTTTAAATACAGCATTGTTGTATTTATTTATTTCTTTTTAATGGTGAGGTCGCTCGCCCAGGGCACTGAGAAAGAAGTTTGAGTTTCAGAAAGCTCTCCACAGCTTGTGATTATATCCCTTGCAGAGCGTACAAAGACATTGAGAAAGCAGCAGAGAAAGTAAACAGTATCACTTCTGAGGATGGAGGGGGAGAGGAGGAGGGGGACAAAGGAGGAGGAGGAGAAGAGAGGCAGATGAAATTTAAACTGGCGGTCAGCCCAGGCACCAACTTAAAACAATACAGTGAGAAGAAGCCAAAAAGGAAAAAAAAAAATAAAAATAGGGGTGTGTATAGAGACACACAGAGTGTGTGTGTGTGTGTGTCTGTGTGTGTGTGAGTGTTAAAAGGAAAGGAAGGGATGAGGTTGCAAGCCCAGGGATTCAAGGGCCATCCCTGGGAGTCCATCACAGAGCAGAGCAGCTTGCAAGGGGAGGTTCTTGGGGCAAAGTCATCATCCCCAGTGTAAATATGTCTATGGGCATTTCTGATCTGGGGAAGCATAGCTGGTCACGTCTCTCAAGATTGAGGGGAGGAAAACCACAGGGTCTAGGAACAGTAGTCCCAGTCTTGTCATATCCTGCCTCCTCAAAGCAAAAGGGACAAGAAAGTGGTGGGCAGGTCCTGACTAAAATCTAGTGACTGATGCTCTCCTGGGGATGGCACAACAGACTTGGGCTCTGCTTATCATTGGACTGGCTTTGGGAATCATGCTTGATTCAAGGCAGTTCACTGTTAAGGTACTGCCTTTCTCCAGCATTTTGGTTTGACAGTATGGGAGAAAACAGAGTCACGACTGGGTGGCTTTGGAGGGCCAAATATTTTGCATGTCACAGCACAAGGCACAAACTGGATGCAGTTTGGTCCAGGCCCATACAAGCCGTTCTCACACAGACCGGCTCGGGGTGCTGGCTAAGGCTTACCTACCAGAACAGTGCTGGCTGTGTTAGATCTTCTCTGGTCACACTGACCATGATTTCAGTGGAATAAGGTTAGTCATTTTAGTGTGGGGGAAGGGAGAGGCAAGTTTTTGGAACATCCATCTGCCTGGGAAAGGCTAACAAGCCCTCCTTTATAGATGTCTGCACATGTACCTCAGCAGAAATGCAGTTGGAAAGCTTCTGGGGAGACAATGTACCTTAAAAAAGATCAGGCCAACCTGTTCTTTGGGCTGCCCATCAAGTTTACGCTACCTTTCACACCCAGAGAAGTCAGGCATCCTGCAGGTTGATGTATTCTCTGAAGTGTTCCAGCAATTGCCCTCTCCTCCAAGGAACAACACAAATCTTGAGGCCACTGCTGTAAGCCCTGGCAAACCATGGCTCTCACCTCATATGGGAGAGCACTGATGCAGCCGCACTTCTGGCTGAATTTCAGCACCCTTGGCACGGCTTGACAGGACAGGTTGGTCAAGAGACAGGAACTCTAAGTGCTTACTGCTCAGGGTGTTGCTCCCTTGAATTAAAGGCCTCCCTGGACAAGCACTTCTGCTAACCTCACTGTCCTCTTGTGCTACAAGACTGGCTGGCACGGCCCTTCTCAGACCCTTCACTGTCTACCACTGTCTGTCCTCTGCCAAGGATCCCCCAGTTTCCCCCACCCCTTTGTGAAGATTTGGTATGGATTCAACTGATGCAGCAGCTTCTCCAAGGGCTTCTTCCCTTGTCTCCTTGACATGTGGCTCATTTAAAAACTGCTACCACAAAAATTTTCAACTGCTACAAATTATGCTTCAAGGTACAGGGTGATGATAAATTAGATCCCTAGCATTCTATTAAGAAGGGCCAATAATTTAACATTACTTTTAGACTTAAGTGACTATGGTGGTGAAAAGAGATGTCATTTATTTTCCGTAAGACACTCTAAAATTTATGCACTGGTTACTCACAGCTAGTTTTCTGCTGGAACAATGCAAGTAGCAATAAGAGAAAATCTATTTAGATTTTATGAAAGAAGTTTCCCATTTAAGGCTAGTCAAGCAGCCAAGCACTGAAACAGGCTGTTCAGAGAGTTTGTGGGATCCCCATCCTCAAGAGAAGCTCAAAATCGGACTGGGCAAGAAGGTCCTGAGCAGCCTGAACTAATTTTGCCCTGCTCTGTGAGGGCTTGAACTGTGCCTCCGGAGGTCCTTTCCAACCTATATTAGTCTGACCAAGACAGCCACGTCAGAACCTGCCCAAGATACATACAGCACCTCACATCTGAGTACAAACATCAGCATGGAGGCACCCCTGTTGAGGTGTTTCCAATACAAATATTGCCATGGTTACCTTTTGATTAACACAAACTCAGTTCTACTTGTCTGCTTCCCGAGGGTAACTATGCAGTCAAGCCAAAATAAGAGATTCTGAGTGCATTAAATCTCCAGGTGTTGAGTCTGCGAAGTTACAAGCACTGTATGCACCCAACTGCAACCAGACCCTGCAAAGGGGCAGTCCAGATGGCTGAACCCAGCAGACCAGCACCAGCATACTTCAGACGACCTTGACAATCCAAATAGGCAGACAGAGTCTGATTTGCAGATCAGAAGGACAGGAGCAGATCACTAGTCTCCTCTCTATTCAAACATTGACCAAAAGCAATCTCACTTTCCATTCCCACAAATTGTTTTGGTTTCAACCAAGTGGGTCCATGTTCACTTTCCTTGCAGGAAGTGCTCTGAGGTCTCTTTGTGGTGAAAAAAATAAAAATTTTTCAAAAGGGTTTCTATGAAAGTAGTGTCTTCGCCTACCTAGGCACGTGGCTAACAAATATAAAGATCACCATCTAGCGGCTTACAGGGAAGATACCATCTGTCATAGATCTGCAAGCTTGATGACCAATAAAGTTGTTGTTGTTACAACATTTTACAAGTGATTCTTGCATTCAGTTCTTGAGCAAGTTAGGCACCTACACAACCAGAGTCACGGACAACTTTCTGACTCACAGAAAACTGAGGTTCATCGCTTCCCGCAAGCAAACGCTGACCTACTCCTCATCCCCCTTTTCTCCATCTCTCCAGTGCAGAATTTGGGCATGTGGTAAAGGATCTGTGACTTACTTTAAGGCCCAAAATTTACATGCCTGTTGTAAACCAGGCAAATTCCTATGGTAGTTAATATAAGGGAACAGATACAGCCAGAATTTGATGCATCCCATCATTTTGCATGGAGGAGGAAGACAGGTAGGATGAACGCTATTTATGAGATTCCATACCCTGGAAAACTAATTATCCAGCAAGTATGAGAGCCTCTGGAAAGCTTGGCCTGTGAGCAGCCCATGGGATAGCCTATGTCAACCCTTTTCCATTTGCCTCACTGGAAATCATTCAGGTTGAAATATTCCTGAAATACTCCTCAATAGAAAGACAGATCTGCAATTTCTGACAACACCTTTGTTTGTTGAAATATTTCTGATGAGCTCTACATCTTGTTCTTTGAGAAAAGATGGGGAGAGACATCAATACAGGTACCTCTGGAAAGTTCAACTCATCCTAAGGAAGGTCTTCCACTCACATGGCTGTGATGCTCCTAGTCCACAATCAAGCCCAAGCACTTTTTCAAATCTTTGTGCATTCCTAAAATACCACATGCAACCACATACTTCAAAGACTCATAAAGAGGTGAAGTACTATCAGTGTATGGCACTGAATGCCACCAGGCAAGGCCAGATTTGAAGCAAACAGAGGACACAGTTTAACTCTAGACTGCATTCTCCAGGTAGTTCACAGAAGCAGCCCTCCACATTTTACCAAGCCAATATAATGGCTTAGTACCAGACCCCAAATCATACATCTAAAGTGTCATTTTGGCACATCTTCAAGCCATGTTCTCAGTTTTCCAGGCTGTCAGAACACATACTGCTTTGTTCTGGGAAGAAGATAAATTCTCCACACAACCTCAAGCACAAAATACAGACTCATCACACTTCGGTACACAAACTCAGTTACATTGCATGTTTCTAATGGCCTTCTTTAATGCTTACCCATGGATATCAATCTCTTCCCCCATGTAACAAGTCACAGGATGAGAGGAAACGTCCTTGGGTTGCACCAGGAGAGGTTTAAATTAAATAGTGGGAAAAACTTTTTCATCAAAAGAGTTGTCAAGCACAGACTGCCCAGGGAAGGGGTAGAGTCACCATCCCTAGAGGTATTTAAAAGCCATGCAGAGGTGGCACTTAGGTTTAGTGGTGGACTTGGCAGTGTTAGGTTGATGGTTGGACTCAATGACCTTTTCTAACCTAAATGATTCTATGCTATGATTTTTTGCATCACCCAAGATGAAAATCCAGCCGTCTGTTACACATCCGTAGTTATCCGGAGATAAAGAAACCGGAGTTTAAAAATCCATGTTCCTCTGTGAAGATACAAGATAAGGAGACCTGTGATCACTAAGATACAAGAGAAATCACTTACAGACGCCACCAAATTTGTATGGCATTCATCACTTCTATCTCTAGGTGACAAAAATATATATCTATGATAGTCAGTCTCCTGTTACAACCTCTGAAGAAACGAAGTCCTACAGAAGGAAATTGGCTTGGATGCTTCATGTAAGTTGGGACAAACCAAGCTCTGGGGGTGCTCATCCCCTTCTCCTCAGAGGGCAGAGAGCCCAGATAAGCAACTTCAAAGGCTGAGGCTAGAGCTTGGAATTTGAAAGGGATATGGTGTCTCCTTGTGGTCTTGGGATCCAAAGAGTGATCAACGTGAACAAGAAATTCATTCAGCACTCCGAGTGGTTACATTGTCCTCCAGGGGACTTTGCATCCAGCTCAAGAGATGGACAATTTTCCATAGTCTCAGCAATAGCTTTTGTGGGGCACACAGGCAGGACCCCTGCAGACCAGGAGTAAGATTCAAGTCAGTGGGTCTAGAAACCACTGCATGCCTTTAGCTAAAATTGGCTGCTGAAGGGCAGCTCTAGTGGGGTGAGGCAAAGAAGTGCTATTTTCCCTCAGGAAAGCTAGCTTTATTTTCTAAAGGTTAATGAGAAATAGAAGAAAATTAGGCTAGCCAAAAGAATGAAAATAAATGTTTTTTCTCTTCTTCTTTCCCCCTCATTTTTCAGAAAAATGCATGGCTTTGGTTTTTCTGCAGGCAGTTGCTTCATATCAGTGTACCATGTGGTGACTCAGACATGTTGTTATTATAATCCAAGCCAAAGGGGAGATATATTTTATGAGATTCATGATTCCCCCTTGTCTTTTCATACTCTATGCTTTCTTGAGAGAAGAAAA
Source organism: Pardalotus punctatus (assembly GCA_013400915.1). Taxonomy (NCBI): domain Eukaryota; kingdom Metazoa; phylum Chordata; class Aves; order Passeriformes; family Pardalotidae; genus Pardalotus; species Pardalotus punctatus. Next base: position 171,896 of record VZTX01028017.1, read on the forward strand.
AAGCACAGTCCAAACTTTGAGGACTGTTCATGTTGTCTCTTGGCAGGTTGTAATCTGCCAAGCTTTCAGCAAGCAAAGCTAAGAGAAACTCAGGTTTGCTGTAAGCATCCATGTAGCATCAAGAGCACAATTTGGTTCTAAGTCCCATAAAGCAGCATGGGGGAGGGCAGATAGACCAAATCTTTACAGATTTGAAGCTCCTAACACAAACCCAATGGGAACTATGAAGAAAGGGGCTGCAGTGAGAGGTAAGCTAATGCATATAGCCTCAGTAACTGGCACTCAGTTACCTTTGCTCAGCCAACAAGCAATAAAGCATTCAGATGCAATAACTCTAATGCATTCAAAATGCATGTCCAGAAGAGCCAAGACCACCTGTAAATCAGATTACTTCTCTTGTATTTCCCCCTCCCTAGCAAAACTTGAACTGTATTAATTTCACACCAGTAACAACACCAAAACCCAGTTATATATCCGGAAAACACTCCATGAAGGGCTGCAAAAGTTCTCAGCAATTTGATTGCAATGGCTAATAACTTGTCCCCAGTCCAACCCCCTGGTGTAAATGGACAGTGACTACTGTGCAGAGCTCATCTAAGGCAGGGGAAAAATCTGGCCTCCAGCTGACAAGTTTTTTTCCTAGACACAGGTCAGTCTTTTGAACTCCAAAACCTTTGACCATTGTGAAGCCACTAGGCCTCAGAGGCACATGAACTAAAAATAAATAAAAGACTCAAGGTGCATCTGGTGGAGCCAGTGGTTTCAGAGAGGTTACAAGGGAAACATTTTGACTGTCTTTCAGTGCTGCACAAGGACAAAAGGGTTAAACTCCCACCCTTCCTTTACAGGTGAAATATGAGAGCTTTTAAAGTTTAAAACAATCATTGGATCAGAGGATACATCAGATGGCTCCAAGTAACAAAGACATACTCTTTTGAGTCAAGTTATGAGAAGTATTCCCTAAGGGAATGCCATACAAATTGTCTGATCTAGTAGATGTTTGTGGCACTCACCACATGTTTTATGTTCCTTCCCAGAGATGATGTTTCTCTGGCACTAACAACATTGTCATTCACAGCCTACTCTGACAGGCCAGATGTATGCAAATGAAAAGAAAGTTCAATAAAAGTCTAACTCTCAGACTCAGATGCCTGAGCTCTTTGAGGGGAGAGAGGAGAATGAATTCCCATTGCATTTCAGGAGGGTTGGGCATCCCAGCACTTAACCGCACAGGCCAAAGATTTCGGATAAAGAGCAAAGGAAAAGTTTTGAATTATTCCAGAACTCCTTCCACTACCTCACTTCCAGACAGATATGAAGTGACAACACCCTGAAACAAAGCAACACAACCGAGGAGAACATTATCAGATTATTCAGAACAATTCCCATTGTTAGTGACCCAGAATTCGTCACTTAGAACAACCTAGAATTGGGATCTCGGCAAGCGCTCAAAGCCACTTAACCCTTTCAGTGGTGTCCCCCACACCACCACCACAGAATGACTTTATTGAGCAGGAACATAAAAGAAAAACATCTCTTATCACATCTGGAGACAAACTAAAAGGAGGGAGTACATGACTTTTACTAGACATAGCACATTCTCCAAACAACATCACTATAATCCAAGAGTGAGGAAAAGCCAGTGATTACAGGCCTGCCAAATTATTTGGAATTGAATAGGATACCATATCGTGACAATGAGTGATAGTATAAAGCTCAAAGACACAGAAAGAAATACTCTATGTTTCATGTAACTGGCAGGAACGCATTCCACATTTCAGTGTTTTGGCAGGAGAATACAGGTTTGTTCTGGGACTATGTATTCAAACTCCTCATTGATTTAAAGATACAAAGTATTGCTAATGCAACATTAACACGAGGAGGACAGTTAGAAAATCTATCAGTAATGCTATTTTTTCCATAATTTTGCATAAGCACACATACCCACATTTTCTTCCAGTTAAACTTTCCGTGTAACTTTCAGTTAGAATTCAATCAAAGGGAAGAAGAAACACTAAGGGACTTTTTTTTTTTTTTTAAAAGGCCAAGCACTAATGACAATATGTGATGCACTAAGGTGAAGGCCAGCAAAATTGCAAGTAATGTTATTCAAAGCCAAAGGAGAAGAGCAAGGAAGAGAGCTGCAGCAAAAGCAGCCTGCAGTGACCCAGGAAAATGCTTGAAATAACCGACTTCTGGCAACACCCTTCTCTCTGCACAAGACAGGGATCAAAACTGTGCTTCTGTGCTGCTGACCTGTTGGGGAGCAACAGCTTTTCAATTCCCATCAGGACACCTGGACTTCAGCACTATGGTACATGTTACAAACCAGACTGGCTGACACAAATAGGATACATTACCTCACCTCTTCTGAGGCAAGCAGCACAAAAATCTATGTTCCTGGGAGACTTGAAGTCAGCAGATGTATTCATGACCTACTTCTAGGGCACAGTCAGTCACAGCTGCTAGCTGAGCACGCTCATAAAGTGGCATGTTCACTGCTGCACCTATTCAGCTATTTGGTACTGGGAAAAATTGTTGGTACTTAAAGCCATTTCCTATCCATTTGGAGCCCAAAGCACCTGCCTGAACATCCTCCTCACTCCAAGTTAAACCAGAAATCCACAAGAACTTTAGGGACAGTCAGCAAGTTTCACACCAGCCATTCTCCCCATCAGTGATGGATTTGGATACAGTTGGATACCTGGCATGTTCCCTTTTCACCTTCTAAATGGTTTCTTGTAAAAAAGAAGTTGGACCAGGAAACACCAAGCACTTGCAGCAAGATCTCTCCTGATGAGTCATTTTAGCCATGTAATAATACTACAAGACAAGTGCAAGAGGTGTAATACTACGAGCAGAGCTCAGGAAAACTCCAAAAAGATGGATTCTTACAAGAAATGCCTCCCTATTCTCATAATTCTTTACCACATGTCAATGAGCAGTCTGACTCTCACTTAAGTATGCAGAAAACACCTACACAATAGACACGGGTGCAAACGTCAGAGGAACAAGCACTTGACCCAAGCCATGGCAGCCACCAGCAACAGCTGCCAAAAGCAGACCAGTTCTCTGTGACAGATGTATCTGTCACACTCCCCTGCTGACAGTTCATGAGAAATGAAGATTTTAATGGAGAACAGCCAGAGTCACTCTGTGTAGGACTGACTCTGGGTCATGTATTTTATTAAAGCCGTTCCTTGAGGAACCAGAAAATGGAGCAGAGAAGAATAGAAACCTCTTAAGAAAGATTAATGCAAGAAGTTAAAATGCAAACACACTGCAAACTTCTGCTCCTCTGTTGGCACATGCTGCATTCACATGAGTTAGATCTTTCTTCACTCAAAATAAGTTGATGTGCAAATAAACAATGACAACAGGGACCACAAGACCAAACAGTGACTGGCTAATGGCTTCCTCTAGTATTCTGCCATCTCACATTGTACATCATTGTCGTATTAAAGGTCTTCCTCAATAAAATCCAGAAGGTGCCACAACTGCCACTTCGCAGAGATTCATGGGAGACAATTCATTACCTGTTCCTCACAGGAGGCCTGTGTGGACTACTCTCCTAACCCTCCTCCCAGAGGGAATGTCCCACTGTGGTCAGGAGAGTGGGAACAAACTGCTCTCTGTAAGAAGTGCCTTCATCTTTGTATAATCTGCTGAGAGACTGCCTGACTTCAAACAGCCACAGCGTGTCTGGGTCACCTGCAGCCAGATGCGGGGTACTGAGTCACACAGCAAACAAAGACCAAAAGGGGATTGAGAAAAAACTTTCTGTGCAGATAGAGTAGAGCTGAGAGCCCCATCTATTAATAAAGTCACTGCTAGCCAGGGAGACTTCTGAGTCTTGAGCGTTGCCTCACTGCCTGAGGCTGGGGAAGCATTGCAGCAGGCAATGCTCAGCCGGGACCCCCCAGCAGATTTTATTTATGCATGTCTGCTTTCATCTCCCCCCTCACACACAATAGCCTAAACATTGTCTCCATCCTGAACCATACAACTTGCATATTTGCAAACATCTCTTCATCTTAAGACCACAGACAGACAGATTGGTCTTGGGTCATTAAATTCAGTCTTTTGTATGGAGTCTATTGTATGAACCAACTACCATATAATCCTCCCTGATTTTTACTTTCTTCAAAGAACAAATGAAAAACTGGGTTTGGTGTCAACAAACAATCCAAGAATCTGATTTCTTGACTGTTTAGGAAACTCATGATGCATATCCTTTTGTCTTGGGCAAATACTCTTCATAGCTAACCAGCACAGGCTTTTTCCTTTTCTGTTAATTTAAGCACAGAAACCCTTCCTTGGCTGGCCCTCTGCCCTTTCCTGATGCACAGATTCCCAATAGCTGCAGCACCCTGTATTTAGAGAACCCCTCCACATCCAAATGACTGATCCCCTCAACCCAGCTGAGCACATTAACCTCTCCAAGAAGTTAATCCTTTTGAATCAATAAACTGAGCTGCAGGGACAGTTTTATTTACTCTTCCATTTCATTTAAAAATTAATCAACTCATGGTCACTAGCCATTCTATGGCTTTCTAGTTTCTGCATCAAAAAGAAGCAGTACCAAACCTGACTGAAGAAGGAAGAACAATCTGAAAAAATAATTCATCAGTCATTAATGCTAACAGTTTCTTCTAGTTTTTCAATCTATACTTGAGAGATAAAAGCGACTTGAGAGATAAAAGTTTCAGTGCTAGAAACTCACAGCCAAAATTGTTTTGACCAACACATGTCCAGTTTTCATCCATGCTACCCTTACCAGTTTCTTCACAGAAATATAGCAATATTTCCACATATACAGACAAGGTTATATTCCATCTCTGCTTTTCCTAAGCAATCAGTCACATTCAACAACATTTATGTTTCACCATCCATCCTTTTACCCCAAGATACTCATTTTTGCAACTGGTATGATTAATTCAAGCTCCTACATTTTTTACCAGATTCACAACATTTTACATAGATATATTTCAGCTGTCTGTAGCTGATCCAAATTCATACCCCAAACAGACCAGGCACCATTTTACTACATATCACCCATTCAAATAAGCATCAGTCTTTTCTTTCCTCTACGTGCTGACACATACCCATTACCACATGTTTACTTACCTGATTTTCTTTCCTGAAACTATAGATGTTCTGCTCTGTTTTCAATATCCCAGTTTCTCTGTTTTTCTACTGACATCTTTCTTATGTCCATTTCTTTCACTTCTTCAGCAAAACCAACTTTTATTTTTAGGTCTTCTCCACTAGCAATCCCTTTCCCCCATAGTCACACAAGTACAGGTCCTTCACCCAAGGTGCACACCTCCATGGCCCCCCTGGGTTGGAGATTTTTCTAGCTCTGACTGCCACAGAAAAGGAAAGCAAAGCTGAAGTTTGCAGGAATAATATATGGGAACTTTTAGTCCTTTCTCACAAGGAAGCATCTCTGTTTCATGAGGTGCTCCACAGACCCTTAGGACTGGGGGCAGGGAGTGAATGGTTCAGAGAGGTAGCAGTACCCTCTGTGATGGGTACTCCTCTTCCCTGAGCAAACAGGCACAAGTCTGGTGTACACCATGTCTCTACATGGCCTTCAGAGCTGCCCCTGTGAATGAATGAGGACAAGTGACACCAGCTCTACTGACACTAACAGCTGCTCTCTGTGGACCAGAGAACACCATCATCCAGCATGATCACCAGCTCAGACCCACTCCATCATCCAACAGTTCAGAGTTAGACTGATTTCCTTGTTTACAGGAATAAAGGGAAATACTGTTTCCAGCTCCTTGGTGATCTTGACTTATATTCAAAATTCAGTACTATCATCATAGCCAGTTCTTATTTTCTAGCATCTCCAGCTCTAAAGGAGAAAGTGATGCCCTAGCTCCAGATTGCTGGCATGGCCCACCACTGTCAACAGCCTCTTCCCAAGATTTAATTGAGAGTGGATGGGCACTTAGACAGCCGCAGTGAAGAGGTAACTACTGTGTTCATTGCTGAGTGAAGACCCAGGAAGGAACCTAAAAAATTATGTGATTAAGAAAAATTCTGCAATACAAAGATTCATGTGTTGGTCCATTCTATAGAAATATTTCACTTCCATTAATCCCAGAATATTGCACTTCTGAATGCTGTAAAAGAATGAAGAAGTATATGAGAAGCAGGGGGAAAAAAATGAAGAGGCAACACAAGTACCGAATGAATGAACAGGTGAAATAACCAGAAATGCTAAAAACATCTCAAAAGAGACCAGCCTCTTAATGCATCACAAAAAATAGATTTTCATAGAATTTTTTTAAGGATAGCAGATCAGAATGAATGTAAGAGCTACTAACAAAAGTCAGCAGTCTTTAGGAGGAAGTTCACTACACTGTTGCTATAATAAATTACGTGCACACAAAAGGTCAGACTCTCCACTGATTTTTCTCAATTGACTGCAATGAAACTACTAATTTGCACTACATATAAATTATACCTGACCCTATAACTACCTACTCTTCCTTATGGCAGAGGACTTAGTGAAAGCTCTATTAAAGTCAACAGATCTGTGCAGCTATGCATTTACACAGGTGTCCAGCCCAAGGCTTTCCCCCTGTATGTGGAAAGCTTTGAAAATGTGCCACTGCTGATGGTGAAGGGGTAATGTGAGGAAAATTCCCCTTTTCTGATACGGCTGGTCTTTGCCTGTTCTCTTCTCTACATCTGGGTAATTGCATTTCAAGTGAAGGCTTTCTAGCCAGCAAAAAGAGGCCCTGCAAAATGAGTTAAAGGAAACCACAAGTTTGGCGTCAGAGCCAGCATCCTTCTCTGAATCCTCACACTGAGTCTGGCTGTCTGAAAACCTCTGCTTGAAAAAGAGCACAAGATTTTTTTTGCATGTTTGTGACAACAGCTGCAAATATTTCCCTTTGGCACATCACGTGCACACAAATCCACCTCCACTGACCCCCAGACATGTGAAAATATAAGCCTTGATAACAGATTCAACAAACACCTAGGCACTGAGGGGAGTGCGCAAGTCCAGAGTAGCTCCTTGTGAAGACATGTACCCATTTTACACACAAAGCTTTCACCTCAGACACAACTGGCCATCCAAACAGTGAGCACAGATGCAGCATCTGTGGACATCAGACTGGACCCAGTCCCTGTGAACTCTGTTGAAGCATAACTCTTGCTGCCCAGGTGGAGCTTCCATGCTTCTGAATGTCAGAGGGTTTCACAAATGAGGCAGCTATAGGAAAGGATTTCAGCTTCAAGCTCTAACAATAGTCTTGTCCTTTCAGATCCACAGGCTCCAGGTTCACTTCCCACAGGTGATCCACCCAGAGTGGTTGACAGAGCAACCTTGGCCTTAGAGGCAGAGACTTACTGGAAATGACTTTGTAATAATTTGAGCTCATTCAGGAGAGCAGTCCAAAGTTGTGCATACATGACCCTCTCCAGGGTGGAGTCAAACAATCTGAAATCCCACCTGGCAGCCTATCTGCAGAAGCCTTTACACAGAGCAGACACACAACCAAATGTGTGTGATAAAGCAGGAAATCTTTCTGTGGCACCTTCTGCATCCTTCCTCCCTCCTTTCCTTACTTCTGAGGGAATGTTATGGTGGTGGAACCTGCCAGCCCAGCAGCATCCACATTTTGTGTTCATCCACACCGAGGGGAGCTGATACATGTGATCCTCTTCTACCAACAGCCAACCTGTCCGAGTAGGGATAAAGCTGGCTGATCTCTAGGATGATCTATAGCTACTATAAAAATAATGGAAGTTCCTTCGTGAGACAAAGCGAGCCAACTCAGGAAACAAACATCAAACAAAACCAAAAAGACTGGGGTTAAAAATCACTTTCAAAACCATACTAGTGCTAAGCATGCTATGTATTTACAGTGTATTTTAATCATGCAACTGATGAGTCCAGTGTAACATACACCACATGTTGAGATAGATGCAGCAGATATAAACCCAGTCTGATTTCATACAGTAAAAATGTGTACATGCAAACAGAAATATATTAAATGCATTTCATACAAAGCATTTCTTCTTATTATTTTAAATACATATCTCATTTTTTTTGCCCAGTTTGGAGCCCATTTGAATATTCTAGGATTGCCCCAACCCCCTAAGGGTCAAGCGCTCACTGACTTCAATGGGTGTTGGACCGAATCCTACGAGATCAAAATTCCTGCTAGGACTAATGTTTCAGTGTGCTGGGTTTGCATTCTGTACTGAATACACCAGACTTACACCATCCTTACTGTGTAGCTACAACAAAATGTTACAGCTGAACTTCTAAAAACATGGACTGAGAAATTTAGCAGTGTGAATGATGAGCAAGTCCAAAATACAGTGTATCTATTGTGCACCTCTGCCAAGGCTCCTGTGAAGCATCACCAGCGAACATTCAGCTAGTGCATTTTGGCCCCTTCTTACCCACTCGAGTCATTAATCATTCATCTTAATTATCCCGGTGTTATTTTGTGTTCCTCCCCCACCCGCAGCGCCTGTCTGTTTGTGGTATTCATCTGTCATTCCTAACCATATACTTGGACAGCAGTATCTCTGAGGAAAGGGACATTTACTCATGGTGTGTGCACAACACTTCTTGCACTTTAGCCTCAGCCACCAGTCAGTTTACACCTCACGTTATGCCTGGCCCCAAATCAGACTCAGTCATGATAACTGTGAGATATGCTGCACTTGCCCAGACACACACACAGACATCATTCTGCATGTGTACAAGTCCACTGGAGGCACTGCCACCTGATATCAGGGGAAGGAGAAAAGAGAGGGGCAAGACAAAAAGCTTTGAATGCGGAATTTTAGCTGGAACTATCTTCTGCCTGCTCACCCCCTCTAGCTGCAGCCCACAGCCTCACAGCACCACACAGCGCAGGAACCTCTCGCCCCACTCGAGCTACAACACAGGTGCCCAGGGCATGAGAACACCTTTCTTGAATTCAACTGCTGCACCATGCACAAGGCAAGAGAACATCTGAGGTGCTCTGGAGTCTGGTGCCAAACACATTGACACTTGCACAGACTTCCACAGGGGCAGGGTTAAGGAAATGAGTGCTTTTGCAAAGCTCACCACGTGCACTGGTGCATGGAAGGAAACAGCAATGTCAGTGAGATTGAGCAAGTCTTCCCTGACTTTAAGCTACTTCTCATTTCATAACTTCCTTTTGTTTGGTTTTTTTTTTTTTTTTTGGTGGGTATAGTAAGAAATGGCTCAAAATGTTACTGAAATATATTTTTATGGAACTGGTACCTGAAATGGAGCATTTAGCTGGACTTGGTCTGGAATGAATGATTAGTCAAAAATTTCCAGAACTGGTTTTCCTCCACTGATACAATTCTCTTCTACATTTTGCTAGCCAAGATGCACTGCTCCTGATTTCCCATATTCGCTGATACATAAATATCAAAGCAGGCAAAGATGAAATGATATTTTTCCTTATCTGTACTGCAGATCAAACTAAAGCTCACCCATGTATCCTCTGCCAGGTCCCAAGACTTAAGTCTGGATCATATTTTGAGCAAAGACAAGTCTAGGAGGCACAGAGCATCAACAAAGTTTAAACTCTTTTGCAAACCCATGTGTGCTGAAGAGAAGACATTCCTACAGCTAGGGCTAGGTGTGCCAGCTCCCCCCAAATTCCTGGGCTCTAACACCAGCCGTATCTGGAATATGCATGTTCGGAGCTGGTGGGAGAGGCCATGTGTGATTCTGCAATTCAGCAAGTGCTTGCAGCTCAGTCTGATGGGCCTTCTCCCAGAAAAGGATGTTGAGACATTCTCCATCACTTGTGGCACCATCTCCCATAACGAAAAAGATGACTGGAGGGTCAGTTGGAAGAGACAAGGAATTGGTTGTTCCATGAATTGACTCCCTGCATGTTTTGGGAACAGAGGACTTTACTTGGAAGAGCTGTTATTCTCCTGCCAACACTGAAGATGGACCCAGGGACTTAGGAAAAAGAAAAGGTCAGGACAAGGCCTATACAATGGGTATGTCTGGTACACTGCTAATAAATATCATCTGGGTGCAACAACGGTAGGATGAGAAACTATTTCTTAGCATACACAGAGAAAAGAAAACCCCTTAAGCACACATACCAGTAGAACAATTAGATGGTTAATCACACCATTGGCCACAAGAGGTTTTCTCCATTTTTTCACTTCAAAGGAGCAGTGATTAATAAACAGTGTTAATCTTGTGGAGAGATGAATCAGCCCACTGCCCACGCTGGGGTTATCCTCATGGTGCTGCTACTGCTGCTGTTCAGAGCATGAGAGTGTTCCCTGGGGAGAAGAAATGCTTCATTTAGCTTGTGGTGCTCCACACCAGATCACAGAGCATTGCTCTCCATGGCCTTCCTTCTAGCATTCCTGGAAGGCACCATGCATGTGGATGGGGAGGGATCTCTCACTCCTTTGGCACACAGAGTATTCTCCAGCTCCAGGTGAAGATAACAGAGGAAAAGCAATGGGATGGATCAGAGGAGCTAGATAAAGTTCAGAGATTTTGTAATCTCTATTCAGCTTTACTGTAGGACAATAGTAGGTTAAAAGACATCAGCATTCACCACTGAGTCCATGAGATGAACCGATCACCTCCTGCTTTTTATCCAGGTCAGTTAAAGATGTACGGATGTTGGATGACAGAGCAGACCAGGAAATGTAGACAGTCCCTCTGTTGTTCACTTCTAGGTCTGAAGAAATGTACCCAGACCCAGGAGGAGGCGAGCTGAAGCACCTGTGCACAAAGGACACTTTGTACCAGTCCTGCCTAACACTAGAGAGGGAAAGGTCTGATCACAGACATGTCCCACTCTTCTTTCCACCATGAGGAACACATGCTGGTCCATGGTCAGTATCAATCTCTGCCTTTCTCTCAAGGAAAGGGGGATATATCTGTGGGGAGGATGCACCAGAAGCTCAGGCAGCAGCAGAAAAACACACAGTGTTGCTGTTGTCTGTCTCAGGACACACACCCAAAGAGCTGAGAAAAGAAAAGGGAAGCTTGAGAGGACCAACAAGTCAGTGTGTGTGTCAGTCAGTCTGGGAATTTAACAACAAGCAGGCATCCTACAAGGTGAACTCTTTTTTGCCCTCACACAGCCTTTGCTTCATGCTCTCACAAAAGCAACAGTTACAGAATTTTCTGCTTGGGTTTGGTGAGCACTGGTGTGCACCCACTCCGTGCCTTTATAAAGTTACTTCTACATGCACCATCCAGTGTGCCAAAGGCACTACCACCAAGGTGACACATGCTTCTCAGTCCTGGTCCTGCACTGTCTCTCCTCAGGTGGATCCACCTGGTCTAAGGTGGTCTACAGAGTGCTGCCAACAAACCAAGTCCTCATCCAGTCTCTTCCAGCCATGGAACTGTGACAATCAGTGGAGGAGCACCAATTCGCACCAGCTGCAATGCTCGCCTGATGTTTTAATGCATTCTGTCCCTCTTGCTACCCGCAATAACTGCGAGATAGACACTAGGTCTGCCACAAATTTCCTCCCTGCCTCTGCTGTGAGGGCCCTCGGCTCCTCGGGGCACCACTGCCTGGAGTGCACTTGTCGAGCAATGCACTCCAGAGGACACTGCACTGCAATGACACTTGTTCCCTTCAGCTGCTCTCATTCACTTCCCAGGGCTTTTCTTTCTCTGCTGGATCTCCGTGAGGAAAGAAGCAGCCGCAGAAGAGCTGGCTCTGTTCAGCAGGGCCTCTGCTCATTTCCTGAGCACTTTTTGACGTGTTCCGTTTGTGACCAAGCTTGGGCTAGGATCCCAGCTGATATTTTAACTTCAGCCTCAATAGGTTTCAAACTTCAGCCACTGTAAATAATTCCCTGACATGCACTCTGTCTGCATTCTGGCACTTCTACTTGTGTACAGGTTTTTTTTTGGTTTTTTTTTAAGTTTCTTAGCATTCTCTGTGTCACCTGTCAAGAAGAACATGGCATCTTGGTGAGACTGCCTGATCCTTGGTAAAGTCTGGAGGCACCAGATTGGTTTGACAATTCCATGCATAACAACAATCACATTCTCTACTTAACGAGAGACAGATAAAGTGGTGTGCCATGTTCTTGGAGATGTTTACAGGACAGAGAATACTGGAACAACCACATGGCTTCAACCCAGGGAGCGATCAACATGAGGAACCTGGTTTCAGCAGTCATCAAGACCAGAAACTAAGCAGCCTGTAAACAAAAAGGGATGTAAAAATTGTCTGTTGTGGTTGTCAATAAGAAATTTTAACCTCTCAGACTGCTTATTTCTAAGTCTTCTCAGAGTTGACTTATGCCTTAAGACATCAGAATGCCTCACTGATCCTTGCAAAGCACTTAACAAACATTTATTTAGCTTATACTTATTTTTACAAATGCAGCCAGCTCCAATGGGATCATTAATGTGTTAAAAGTTTATCAATTCATTGCTAAGAAATCACCCGGTCTGGATTTTGTTCAACAAAAGTAAGAGAGATCTTGCACTTTCTCTGTGTTTTTGTGCTTCTATCATGCCTGTCAGACAAGAAGGAATCCTCTCATACAAAGTACAGATGGATACAGACCACCTGGTCTCAGCCTCTGAGTTCTCCCACAGTGAAGGTGACAACATTGGGGAAACACAGCACTGAAGAGGTTAACAGGCATTAGCCTTCCCCTCACAACCACCTTTCCTAGCCATCACAAAGAGGGTTAGACTCTCTGGAAACAAGGATTCCACAGCAAAAAGCAACCAAGAGTGCTGCACATGCCTTTCACTGGGTATCATCCATCCCACTGCCTTAACCTTTCATCAGGGTTCCTTTCACAGCATACAAGAGTTGTGCAGACATCTGAGGCCTCCTTCCAGGCTCCCCCTTCTCCCGGGGCTTGATCTGAGGGCACAGAGTGGCAATTCAAAACAAACAGTAAACAAAACCAAGCTCTCCTAAGTGTAAGCCACACATTTGTTTGGAAGCTTCTTGGCTAATTTTATTCACTGTTTCCTGCTCACTCTGGAATTTCTTTTTCCTTTTTTTTTTTTTTTTCCTTCCCTGACTTGGTTACAAGAAAAACAAAGGGGGTTGGGGAACCCAGAAAAACATTAAAGAAAAAAAAAATAACCTCCCTCAAGAATCTCTTGTCCTGTGTTGGGGACCTGCGCAGCTCTGTAACCATAGAGTTAATGGGCATGTCAGGGTAGTATTTTCTCCTCCTGCTTGTCCATCAGGTGTCTGATTGCAAACCGCTTCAAACATTGCTGCTTCCTCCAGATTCAGTAGGTAGATCTGTTTAAGGATGGCCCAAGCTGAAGCCCCAAACATCTGTAGGCCTTGGCTCCAAGTCAAGGTCTGATCTGAGCTATCCTAGAAATTCAATTTTTGTCTGGCCCAGAAGTTACTGGCCATCTGCACAATGGAAATATGACTGGAAACCTGTCATCACAAGACGGGGGGAATTGGGAGTGAATTCTAGGCAGGCTACTTTAAGCTCTTCAGGATGCTTCCCAACTGGCAGAGATCTAGCTTAGCTGCAAGAATCCGTAAAACCACGTTGGGTTCACACTACCCAAGATTCTAGCCTTCTTCAGAAAAATTCATGGCATTCCAGGGTCTAATGGACAGCTGAGAGAAAACTTGCCATTTATTAAATTTCAGTAGTTTTACGCTTGCAACTTGCACTGTGAGGACATTCCTGGTACCCACGAGAGAGCTCCAAGAAGGCCTCCAACAAGCTCAAATTCCTGACCCCTGTACCAGGCACTCAACCCCTTTTGTGCTCAGTGTGGCTCCAGCAGGCAGCAAAGAGATTCTCTCCTTCAGAGACTTTGAAAAGCCTAATTTTCAGGACATTTCTTTGTACATCATAAAGAAGCAAAAAAATACAGAACCTCCCCTCTTGTATCAGCAGCATGACTTGAGGGTCAAGCAGTCTTTGCCCATGATATTGAACCATTTCATTAAGGGGATTCTAGAGCAGAGATGAAGGTTTGTGAGGCAGCTATTTTTAAGCCAGGACAGTGCCAATCACACTGTGCTGCTTCCAGTTTCAGTCAAAGGTCAAAGCATTTTGGTTTCACCTTTTTCATGTCTCCTAAACTTTGTACTGTCCCAGGTGAGGCTGTCACAACCATCATGTCTCCTAACCCACATTTTTCCATGATGGGAAGGATTATTTGAATGAAGATTCTCTGACACTAAAGAAAATCTCTAAGGTCTGACTTCCTTAAAATAAATAAACAGCAAAGCAACTAAATCTACAAGGTGATTCTCCATGCATGTTATAGCTGTTTGCACAGTCAAGACAACATTAATGTACAGAGTCAGGAAGAAAGACGCCTGGCATTGAGATGTCATTGAAGTGAAGGCACAGACAGAGCCAGCAGTGTCAAAAATTAAGGGGAATAGAATGTGCAGTGATTTTTTTTCCAGGGGTGAAGGACAAGGCAGCAACATATCAATGCCACTCTCACAGGCCTTCCAGGATGTTCTTTACTATACAATTCTGTGTCAGTAGCTTCTTTCATAGTTTGGTCACCAAGAAAGAGGTGCAACTGTTTGGTCTGCCTTGGCATTATCTTGCTCATGGGCTCTGGAGGAGAGTCCTAACTGAGATCCTTAAAGTACCTAAGCCTTTCAGAAGTTATCATAAGCTGTTTTTCATTATCCCTGATTCATCGGGAGGGAAACTGAGGCAGCAGGAGGTAATATACAACACAGTGGTAGATGAAAAGAAAATGTCATGCACCAGACTTCCAGCCATTTGGCTTTGCCTACCAGTCAAAGTTGGATCCTGGGTAAATAATGAAGCTATCACACCCAAATGTTATTTTTAAACAGCAGGTATTGGGTTTGGCACAAACTCCAGTAAAGCACAGCATGACCAAGGGAGTCCTGAGGAAAAAGTGCCCTGCACAGATGGAGCTGCTTTGGGGAAACCTTGTTGTTCCACTACATTTATGCAATCAGTTGAATGGGAGCCCGGGCCCCAACCTGTCAGTGGCACAAGAGCACAGGGAGAGCCTAAACAAGAAGGACATGGCAGGAGGGAGCAGTTGGCTCCACCAGCCACCACCTCCTCCACCCTGGTGCCCTGGCCCAGGCCGCACCAGTCAAATCCATAGGGGGGCAGCAAACCCTTTGCAGTCATGGGACTACATTCCCAAAATGATCCTCCTCCACACTCGGTCCCTGTGCAGCTGAAGAGCCCCACACACACAGCACCCTTTGGAAGGTCAGCATGGACTCTGCAAGCTCAGGGGAGGGAAGACAGGCTTTCAAAGTCTCTTTGAACAAGATATAGGTGGCCAGTTCAGCTCAGCAACCCAGCAGGGGGGCACAACCTGTGCCTGAGCCCATCAGTAGGGCTGGCAGGGCTCTGGAAAAGCAGGCAACACACAGCTAGTTTCAGGTTTTGATATGAAAACATACAGTTCCATCTAAGACTGCCAGAACCCTTTTGTGGGTCAACAGATGCAGGCTCACTTTAGAGATTTGGGGCATGCAGGGTCCAAGATGTTTGAGGCTTTTGTAATTGCCCTGGTATGTAACAACACAAGGACAGCCACACTGGCTCAGCACAGAGGTCCCTCTAGCTACATATCCAGATTCCATGGGGGTCAACAACAGGAATGGAGGAAAGAGCATAAGGAAAAAGCACACATGGACTTACTCCACCGCCGGATGCGCCCCTGCCTCCAGAGGTACACGACTCCAGTCAATTTTATGGTACCCCATGTCCTCATGCTTCCCTCTTACAGCTGCAGCTTTGGCACAAAGCAAGCCTGTGTTTAAGAAAGGGGCCAGAACTTGCATTAGTCTGTGTAGACAGAGTTCAGATGCAGAAGTAGGTGAAATTGTACCCCAATGAACACAAACCCCTTGTCAATTATAACTAATTAGTCCTTTAGTGACCCTGAATCTCAGGGCACCAACTTTGCTTTGAGATCCACACTAACCGTGCTCCCTCTCTCTCTCTCCCTCTCCTCTCAGAGACTTCTGGTCAAGCATCTCTACAAACTTTCATTCATGCTATACCCAGGCGCCAAAAAAACCAACTGAGAGACCAGTTTGCTCTCTGGACAGGTCAGGTAGAACAGACTAGAAAGGCACACAGGTGACTTACCCAATATCCCACAGGCAGCCAGTGGTGAAGCTGGGATTAGCTCAAGCTTTTTCCACTTCTCCCCTCCCAAGCTCCAGACCTTTCTTGCTTGATTTTGCATTCTCCACCCAGCTGTCTTTCCTGAGCAGGCTTCCTACAGTGCCTTTTAGGCAGATATCAGGTCTGGATAAGTGTCTCCACTCCATCGAATGGGCTGTCCCCCACTGTGCTGTCCCTGTGTGCTGTTAACCTTGATTTCCCACTGAAGTGAACATGGAAAAACAAGACACATAGCTCAATGGCAGCTGGATGTGAGCTCACCTCTCCCAGTCCCTACAGGAGACAATTTTCTCCTCCTTTTCCCCTCTCCACTAACAGCTTTCGTAGAGACCCTTTTGTCTTCAGCTTTTTTTTTTTTTTTGTCTCCAGGTTAAAAAAAAAAAACAAAACACCTTGTTTTCCTTCTATCCTTCTAAAAAAAGAACTATCTTCCAACAAGCTTCAAACACAGGATCAACACTAAAGAGTTGTGGACAGGTGACAAACAGGTCAGCCCTTGTTTCTACTTTCCTCTTTAGAGGGAAAAAATAAAAATTTTAAAAATCAGTTCTACCCATTCCTTTAAGCTGCTCCATCTTAACACAGACATTTCCCCTTCCTCAGCCCCTGAACACCCTTCTCTGCCTGCTGCTTGCCTCCACTAATAACATCCCAGACTAAACAACTCTAAACCCCCTTTCAGTGGCCCACCCGCCTGCTCTGGCTACTGCCTGCCTGAGCTCAGGGAAGAGACACCAGTTGCTAAGCTGTACAGAGCTCCCAGAAGGGAGGGGAAAAAAAAAGAAAGAAAACCTGGGAAGTTAAAAGAAAGGAAAGGGGAGAGGATTCAGTCACAGGTTAAGAAATGGACCTGCAGATGCAGGGAAATGCAACCCTAGCAGAAGAGGGCCTTATAAAAAGACCTCGACTATGCTGGCTCTTGGCAGAGGGGTGCCTGCCATCCCCAGATTTATCTCAACATCTCTGCAGCAGTAACCTACCCAGCCACATCTGTTTCTCCCTTTACCTTACAACAGCACAGCATCTTTGCCTCAGGATCCCAAGCAGTGAGGTTTAAAAAGCCTTCTGGCCCAGCTGTTGGATGTCTGGGACAAATGCAGAAACAGAGGGGAGACTGCCTCATCCCAACACAAACCTCACTCTGTGATCAGTGCTGCAGTATGTCAGACTAAATGACTTTTTGATCTCTTCTGGCCATGAGGATCCAAGCACTGAGGGAGGTGATGGGAATCCATGCAGGGAGCTCACAAAGCATTTGCCTGAAGATACCCAACTTGCAATTCTCAAAAACATCACAAGCAGAAAACTGCCCTGAGAAATATTAAAACAACAAACTTTTAGTTCTGAGGTTTAAATAGCAAAGGTAGGGCTAGATAAAATTTTCCTTGGTGTTACTCTCCATGGTGGAGAATGAGGCTAGCTACCTGGTGGATGGAGGGGAAAACGGCCTCCAGAACTCAACTGCAACAAAACCTGGGGTTGGATCCAAGAGGAGTGCTGTACAGAGTCCTCTGCAGGAAAGGAAGGTTTATCAAGGTCGTTTCTGTCTGCTCGGAAGCTGGTTTCGATTAAAGAAAGAATCACCACCAGCTCCCTTGCCTTACCCCAGTAACACATAACACACCATCCCTGTTTCCTTCCCTGCCAGTTTGCTCTAATAAAAAGCAGAATTGTGCCTGAAAAGCATGTTGCGCAAAGATGGCCCCGCCAAGCAGTCCAAGAGATGCACTCGCCAGCAGCCAGTCAGACACATGCATACCCAAATCCCTTGCTCGCCTGTAAACAAGACAGATCGCTTTCTCAGCTGCTGTATAGGAATTTCAAACTGCTGTGGAAGAAACCTCTCTCCTCCTGGGTTTTAGTGCTGTGTGCAAGGTGATCTGGAAGGGCAGCCTTGCAGAACTACCTCTCTGCAAATCTGAGGTCCTGACGACTCCTGGTCTGTGAAAGTTTTTCATGGATGCCAGTCTAATTTCAGATTCTAACATTTGAATGATCTCCGCCTGAATGACCACACAGGTCAACACCAAGTGGAGGCCACCTCAGTGACATTCATGTGACACCTGGCAGAGTCACCCCAGTATTAGAACAACACCTCAAATGGTGCAGCAAGACCTTGCCATCATATGAAGCAAGTTTAGTTAAGTACTTAAAATGTCATGCTTCTCAGACACTGTCTATTTAACACATTTATTTTACCAAGAATTACAAAGGGGGCTGAAAGGAAAGTGAGGGATGGTTTCCTCCAGGGCTCTCCTGAGTAACTACCAGCAGAAAAGCTTTGACAGAGTCAGACAGATAGAGTAAAATCCTCGACAACAGCCATTTCCACCATGCTACCAGCTTACAGCCCAGGGTGTAACATTTGAAAGCCATTCAGCAACATCTGCCAGGGAGAAAAGAGGAATTAATTCTGTTGAATCCAGACCCAATGCCACTGCAATGCATGACAGCAAATCAACGAGGCAGGAAACAGCCTCTAAATTATTTGTAGTGATATGGGACACAAGCACGAAGCAAGACAACCAAGTGGCACAAGACCTCCCTTGTGAGGAACACCTGCACAGACATTGGCAAGAAGCAGGAAAACTTGGGAGGACAATGAGTGCTCCTTCCCCAGGCAGGCAGAGGGAGAGGAGAGGGCTGTGAGCCACGCACACTCCCAAGCACTGCCATCAGCCCAGAGCAGTCTGCTCTCTCCAGCCACTAATGGGGCTAGAGCCACTTCAGCAATGCAGAAGAGATGCTCCAGGAGCACATGCCAGCTGCACAGCACACCGACAGACTCACAGAAGCTGTGTCCTCTCCCTCAGGGCAGCCAGCAGCTCCTTGTCTCTCAAGGGCCACCAGCAGAGAATTAGCTGCCCATCACTTGGAGGTGGAGACAGTGGCTAGGAGGAGCAGAGGCTTGTATGCAACATAATGGCAGTGGTAGGCAACCCCCAAACCAGCACAAAATAATCATCAGACAATTTGCTCTGATCAACACTCCTGTCCTGGACCTCAGACCCATGGCAGGCACAGCTCAGCCATGGCCAGCTGAAGCCTAAGGGAGGAAGTTTGGGGCAACCCAACTGCAGAAGCTGTGGGAAGCCAGAGCAGCCTGAGAAACAGTCACATCTTTCCCTCCAATCCTTTCTGGCTTCTCTCCCATCTCCTCATCAGCAAGCATATCTCAGTGGTCAGGAAAGGATCAAAGCCCTCCATCCAGCAAGCTGGCTCTCATCTGGTGGGACAAGCCCCATGGCGTGCTGCAAAGGGCACTTTTCCCCTCCATCCACCCTCTGCTGCAAGCAGGCAGAAACACTGGCTCTTCTCTTTCTTTCATCTCCCTGTTTGATTTTCCTTGCTCTGGTTCTTAGAGTTTGAAGTCAGTGGACAGTTTGTTAAAAGAGAGGGAAAACAAGCCATCCCAATGCTTGAATAGCTTTACCGTGAGATTCCCTTGTGGAAAGCATGACTAAACAGAACAGGAAAGGTTCTCCCCAAGAGGTTTTTTTTATCTAGCTTTGAAACATAGGTGAGGGTTATACCCTGGATTTTATTATATTGCATATAACAAGGAGTGTCCTAGGGAACAATCTAGGCATTTTATAGGTGCCTGGTCACTGTCACCAGTTCCACCGATCCAAATATCACAAGACACGTTCAAAACATTGAGAGACCAGCTTTAAATAATCACAAGCCCTTTATTATTTAAAACCCCAAAAGACAGACCTTCCTTTCTTTGCCATCTGTTTTTCTGAGGTTTTAAGATTTATGCCATCAAACTCTGTGTGTATAAAGGTGCGGTTTGGTTGCTTTTTTTCTGAACTCAAACGTACAGATCTCATATAAATCCTTTGACCTCAGGACCTTAGCCTTTTGAGGAGAAAAAAACATCAAATACAGGAAGATTGCCCCAGAATTGACAACCCTTGTTGCTAGTTTCCTTCCCAATAAATTTTTTTGCATCTTTCTGACAGCAGGTCACAGGTTGCTCTAATCATACGGCCACATCTATCTAGGAGGGGAAAGCATCTGGGACAAGATTTTGAAGAGGAACACTCATGGGAATAACAAAGTTGACATGTTCACCCAAAGTGTATCTCTCCTTCCGCTATTTTAAGACACATCATGCATGATAAGATTATGTACAACCCATATATCCTCTTAGTATTTGGGTGTGCCTAATTTCCTCTCAGCATTGCAATTGCACCACTGATAACAGAAGTCAAGCTGGACTCTGCTCTCAGTTCTGGTACTGTCCTACCAGACAGCTACACAAATTGTCCAGCCTTACACTGGTACAATGAGCATAAAATCCACTCTGCCCTGGGTAACACTGCTAAACTTGGCCACAAACAGGACATCCATGTGCCTTAAACAGGGTTAAGCATTGCCTAAACTTTGCAGTCTTCAGAAATTTACAGGCAAGTGTTGTAACAACACCTAGACACCACAAAGTAGACACATAATGCTGTCTTACTCCATAGATTGAGGATTCTCCCAAAAAATTGAAACCGACAAGGCACAGAGCCACTGTGATACCTAAACTTAGTATCAGCCACAGAAAAGAAAAGAAGGTGTGGTTGAACTGGTTTTTATTTCTCTTTGATCTGTGTCTAACTCTCCAGGAGTCACCAGTAACCAGGAGTAATTTATAATAAGCTTTAGGCTGCTCTGATTTATTCTGGGAGCTGAAGCCAGGTGCAAGGAAGTTCAATAGCCAGCATTTCTTGGCTTTCATTGGGGGGAACAGCACACTAAACATTACAAATCCCCACTGTGGCATACTTTGGGCTTCAATACAAGGGGCAAAGACAGCATAATCAGACAGCACGTAAAAAGGAATCAGACTTTTTGCAAGTAGGATGAACTAATTGCTTACTGAGAGTCCTTTTTCTAGCTGCAAATCCCAACTCTGGAACAGCACTCAAATCATGCTGTGGCATTAGCAACAGAAAAGTAAGAAATACTGACAAAATTAAGGGTAGAAAACTATAACCTTGATGACTTTCAAAAGGAAGGGGATGAGGTGGAGGTTCCCCATCTATTTTTAATTTCTTGACATGACGTGCAAAAAAATGGACAGTCCAAAGTTTGATTCAGAGAGAAGAACTGCAGAAGTTATTCATTATCAGTAGAACTGATTGGAAATTCAGCCACTGGCTTAGCTTTTTCTTCCATTTACAAGTTGTTAATAAACAGATCCTAATTCTTCCCAAGTGAATCTACAAATTTCAAAACTATAGCCCTGCGGGTTAGGAAGTCCACAAATATAATGGGGCCAGCAGCACCTACCTCCTTTTGACTTCTTTGAATAAGTCAGCCTTGACCAGCCCATTGAACGAACCCAGCTGCTCTCTTGGAGCTACCCACATGTTTTCCACATGGATTTTCACTTTTTGCAATTTAGGGCATATGACTGCTCATCTGCACTACATGGTTTAATTCTACAGAGCGAATGGATGACCGAAGATTTTTAATATAAGAGAACAAGCAAGGTTGAATGTTGAAGTCACTTACAGTTCACTTTTTTTTTTTTGACAAAAAAAGCTTTTGTGCTAAAGTTTGCGAAGCCTTTTAGATTTATAAACATTTTCCCCACTGCCCAAAGGTCATCCGCATACTCATAAATAACCAATAATATAACGCTTTGGAGACCAGCAAAGCCAAGTCAAACTGAGGGTTTGCCAACATGTCCACAATACTGTTTACTCCATTAGTGCACCAGACCCTGCAATGGAGCACTTGACTCTGTCCCTTCAAAATTAAATGAAAGAAAGGAGGGGAAAAAAAAAAGGAGCGAAGAGAAACTAAAATCCATCTGAATGAGTCAGAACACCATGTGATGGCTGTCCCCTTGCAGACCACTCCGCAGCATGTGCTTCCACCAGCCTGTATATGAGATGTCAAACCATTTAGTCTATAAACCCACTTTATTATAAATACTAGCATCCTGTCCCAAAGGGTTTGAGGTTCATTTTTTTTTAATGTTTTAATTCAAGCCTAACTCCATCAAAACAGCAATGTTACAATATTTCAGAAGCAAGTGGGTTTGATTTCAAGCACACCAAAAGGCAGAGGGAGGGAGATAGTAAAGAGGAACAGCTAAATCTTTTCGCTTTCTCTCCTCAGCACCATTGCGAAATCTTTCTCCAAAACATAAGAATGAAGTAATGTTTCCATGTTTTAAACAAACCATGGTGTGTTATTATACTACACTTCTGCAACAGGGAATATAGGTCAAGAACTTTTGGACCTTTCAGATTTTAAGGTATACAAACTCTGGCAGCATCGCTATCTGTACTTTTCCTTTTCCTTTCTTCCCTTCACCCCTGCTCTTTTCCCTCTACCCTGTTCCTTTTACCCTTGCCTTTTGCTTTCCCTTTTTGCCTTCCCTTCCTTCTTTCCTTTTTCTCTCCCTATCCTATCCTAACATCAGAAAGTTGCTACAAGACACAGCTTCAAATCAAAGGCCCTGTAAAGGTCCCTTATGTTTATCAACATATTTTTCACTCTCAGGTTTTTATTCAGTGGGATAAAAGTATCCAAAAAATGTGTGTGTGTGTGCAGATGAGCATACATAAATGTCTGCATGCACATGTAGCATGTGAAAACACATGAAAAGCATGTTTGTGTACACGTCCCAATGCTTGCATGTTATTTCTTTTCCCCTTCTGCAGCCTTAGGGAAATTTACAGGCTAGATGCCGCAGGCTGGCTCTGTGCATGATGAAGCATGTCAGGATGAATAATGGGGGCAAGCAGGTCTGCCAGCAGGTCAGGGAACAGCAAGTGCGTAAAAAGGCGGGATTGTCCAAGAAGTACAGCAATATCAGCTGGGGCTCGAAATGCACAGCCAGACAGACACCAAGATCAAGTTGTAGACTCCAAGGCCAGGAGAAGCACGTTGCCCATTTCTGCTGATCCCTTCCAAGGGCGTGAATTACAGATTGCCACCCAGGAATACCAGTAACTTTTTCCCAGCAATTCAAAGTACAAAAGCACTTAAGCAGATGTTTAAAATCAAACTGTACCTTGGACCTTGTAACAGACTGCACATGGTCTCATTGAGCTGGATGATCAGGGACAGGTCTTCTGCTCGTAAAACACCCTGGATTTTAACTGTTTTCTCGATAATCATTTAGATGAAGATCCAGGCACAATGCTGACACCCAGTACAGGGCTATCAACTGGAAAGGAATGACTGTGTTCTAGTAAAGACATGACAGGCTCTTCCTGAGACTTTCAAGGGTACTTTTTCTGGAAATAATTTTCATATATACCTTTACTCCAGTTAATGAAAGAGGAACGTGCTTCACTCAATGTTTCAAACCATTTGAACAGCATATGTTTGAGAGTCCAGCATAAACTTTGGGCCCAAAGTTTGCACATGAAAGGCTGGAAAAAACAGTAGAGAAAAACACCAAGGAAAGGTTAGCGCAAGAAATAGAGCAGAGTGAAAAATCCAGATGAAAAGATACATTCAGTCTATACAGTATTATACCCACAAAGAATGTTATATGCCAGAAGCGAAAAGGTCCATAAGTGTAAAAATCCAGGCTATTCACATTGCAGTAACTGGTTCCCCTGAACATGGTGACTGTGACACAGACAGTTTTTTCCACAGGACATCCCCAATCATTCTTCCCTGGTTCCCATCCAAGTCGAAATTTTTCTGCCTGTCTCCCACAGCCTGTCTTTGCTCTGCCTCATTCTGTGTAGTTGCCTCCACAACTTAAGTTTCTTGTCCTCTAGGGCCTGGTCTTTCTTGAATTTTGAACCTCTGCTTACCATCTTGCAGTTCCTTGCCCCATCAACAGCCTCAGCTGCCTTTGCTTCTCACATGTGCACTCCACATCTCTCATCTCACTTTCCATCTGTACAGTTCCTTTCCTGGTATCAGTCTCCTCTTCCCTTCTGGCTTTCAGTAGCATTTCAAGTTCCAGGCCTCCTGCCAGTGCTCACTCCCCCTTTGTCTTCCCATGCCCCACTTGTGTCCAGCTGCTCCCTTTGCTGCCTTCTCCACCACATTCCTTATGCATTTGAAGCCTGATTGCACTCCTCCTCCCTGCCTCCTGGGCACCACCAGAACTGAAGCCACCAAGACTGCAGGAAGGACAGACCGCTTTTTCACCACCTCCCTAGAATCATGGTGCCACAAGAGTCTTTAGGAAGATTCAGGGATGAAATACAGTCTCTTGCTTTTGGGATAAGCACCACAGCAATGCACTATTCAAGTGGACTCATCAAAGCATTTACCAGACTCTCACCACCACGAGCAGATGAGATATATTTTTGTTTTTCTTTTCTCCAAAACATATAACACAGCTGAAAACAATCAGTTTTTCATAGGAAAAACAGCAGGCTCTTCCTCAATCTCAGAGGGTTGAACTCATCTGTCTAAAAATGAGGAGTCTGTTTTAAACAATTTTTCTAAACTACCTCTGTCATTAACCCCCAGGATGCAATTCATTTCACTACTATTAGGTACCTATTTTCAGATGGGCTGATTGAACATCCTCATCTTTCTCCACAGAGGATGGAGAAAGCTTAGTTCAGACAAATTACCTGGGATGAATGCCTAATAAATGGCCTACACTAAAAAATAGGTGAGTCCTACCTCCTGGTGATTCCTCAATGACATCTCAGACTCATTCAGAAAGAAGAAATCAGCTGCCTTGGTGAAGTAACAAAACAATTAAAAATAAAAAAAAAATCTTGTATTTTGTCTTTTTTCAAACACAGAGGGTAAAATAATGGAATTTTCTCCTCATCTTGTTCCTGGAAATGAGTGAACCATTTCAGATTACACCATCCCAAGAAAAATCTAGCCTGAGTAACACGTGTGGCACCATAAAGGACAGTGAGAACTGTTTGAGATTGCCAAAATCATAAGCTACTGAATACAGTGTCTTATGATAAGAGCTGAACAACTTCACAAGAGATACTAGTCCCATTTACACCTCAAGCAGAATACAAGGAGGCAACTCTCCCTTGCTTTGATTTACAATTTTTCTTTAATGGTATCTCCATTTCACTTCGGAGAGAAGATGGTGTGGAGATGGTTGCATCTTCCTTTAAACAACTGTCCCTTTTGAGAGGGAGATGGGGAAGAGAAAGGGGAGGCAGATTTGCTTAAAAACTTGGAATTCAGTTACAGGAAAAAATGTGCCTGAAAAGCGACTTTCCAAAGCCAAGAGCTTCGCAGGATTCAACAGTTCTTCCAGGGCTATAGGATATACAGATACGTATCACTCACAGTAACATTCTGCAGGCTCCAGACTCCACCAAATTATCAGGCAGGCTTTCCAACAATTAATGAGGGGGCTGTCAAATATTTAAAACAGAGCACAGTGACTCCTTCCAACAGAGCCTGCAGAGGTGCACAGCACATCCGCATATTTCAGCATAGGGAAAAGAGTGAATTTTGTTTCTTATATGAAACTAAAAGATAGTAAGACCAAGGAAACAACATTCCTCCTTACTCCCTTCTGAGCTAGGTCAGTACAGCAAGTAACAAAATGCAGCACTGCAGGGCCACCCCTGCCTTCAGCTTCATCAGGAGACAAGTTCTGGCCTTAACCTCAGGTTTTTCATTGGCAATGGCTTTGCCAGATACTTGGCATTACTCTGAAGCACTTTGGCCCATTGGCAACATGAGCACTAGCCAGGAGAAGCCATTGGAAACCTACTCCTAGAATCAATTCAAGGGACAGAGAGCAAGGAAGAGCCCACTTTGCTGCCTTTGTGTGCATGGAGACAGCACAAGGGATACCCCAGAAAAACACCCAGCCATGGTGGTGAGTCCTATCCATGTCTTCACTGGGTATCCATCCCTTGTTACCAGTAGGAAATGGAAAATCCACAACATGCTGGGCACTTCTGGACATCAGACAGCTTTACACGTGCCTTGCCAAGGTAGAACAGTCCTGACCTTCAACAACAGCTGCCTACGAGCTGGTCTGGCAGCCAAGACTCAGGTCCCAGTCTTCTTAGCCCCACAATTGGTCTCCTTCAGTAGGAAGACCTCCTCTGTAAGAAGGAACACCCGACTACATTACAGAGGAGGGTGGAGAGCCCGGAAAATCCTTGGATGCTAGCTCACGGCAGGTTTGAAACACTTTTGCTTCACAATAACAGAGCAAGACAACAGGTGTATGGGTAAAAGTCCAGAGAGCTGTGTTGGGTGAAAGGAGCAGATGCCAGGGAGAGGGGAACATCCACCAATGTGACAATCTTGCAACTAGTGAAAAAGCCTTGGATATAGCCCTTGCCAAGAAATCCCGTTTGGAGGAATAAACCTGTTCTTTTAGCAGCCTTCCCCTAGCAACCTTGGCTCTACACTCTGTGGCTGGTCCAAAGCATTTGTCTTGGAAGATGTGGCCTTTGACAATCAAATTACCAGACATTTCAGGTTTTATTACAAGCCCTCCTGTCTTGGAAAGAGCGAATGAAGATCCCACTGTGCTCCTGGGCCTGTGAGCTCCAACAACTCATGCTTGTGGCTTGGTGGAACGTAGGTTTGCTTATAGCAGCCATGCTCCGCAGCCTTTCCACCCCCACCCTGTAATCCCACAGCCTCCAGAGGAGCCCTCTTTCTGACTTACAGCAGACGCTTCTTCTTCTCTCCTCTCTCTCCCTGTCTTTTCCCCTGATTAGTTTACTCACTAACATTCAGAAAAGGGGTTTTACCTCCCAGAAAACAGACAGGATGTTTCCCAAGGGCTGCCAGCTGCAAGTGTGGCGTAACTTCCATTCCTATCTCCACAACCAGTGACAAGGTGTGGGTGTGTGGGGATAGGGTGGAAATCACCAGAATGCCACAGCTATTCTTCAAACAATGGAACAAGCTTTCACAGGCTGTGCCTGGGAGGCACATGCAGGCACAGCAGTGGGATCTGGGACCTGACCAACACCTCACAGGGCCATCAAGAGGGTGTCTCCAGATCATAGCTTTCAAGGTACCCTCCAGGGTAGCACTGTCCATCTCCTTCTCAGCTCTACTGGGCAATTATCTCCCTGGCTTTGGGAGAGATGCAAAAAGGCTAAATTAGCACTTGTCTTGCTCAAAGGCACTGGTCACTCACTTAAAGTTAAGCCCAGATCTCTCTTCACCATGCTCTTAGAGTTGTCTGGAAGCAAAAGAGCTACATGCTATGTCTATGTCCTACTTTTTTGACATCTTCAAGCCTTCCGCTCCCAGATCTGCTCTTGTTTTCATGTCCTTCTACACTTCCCTGAAAGGAGTTGTCATTATGCAAGACCAGGGGGCTGTGGCAAAAGCCAACAAACTCATTTTAAAAGGCAAGAGTAATATCTTTAAGATGTTAGGCCTAGGCCTTTTGGTAATCACTCCAAACTTCCCTTTGTATGAACTTTGGGTCAGAGCCTCCCTACTTCACGTTGCTGAAGTCAGAGGACCCTCTTCATCCTCCAGAAACTGTGCAGCTTGCTCCCCACACCAGTGTTGGGGAAGCTTGCCCCATGGAGTGGATAAAAACTCAGCAAGGGCAGAACAGCCACAAAGCAGGGGAACTCACAGAGCTTTGCAGTCAAGCTCCACCATGACTGTCACAGGGGCAGGTCACTGTCCTGAAGGTCACCCCTTGATTCTGTTCTATTCAGAGCATGCAATGAGCTGGAGGCAGAAGGAGGTCTCTGCCCATTCCCACAGGGGCTTAATCCCAATCCCTGCACTACCCTACTAGAGGAGCACAGGCTGCAAACAAGAGGCCGTCAGGAGAGGACTCCCCAGCCACGCAGTGTGGGCATCTGTACTACAGGGAGGCTGTTCCTCCTCAACAACAACCACCAAAAAAAAAAAAAAAAAAGAAAAAAAAAGGTCAATTTTCTTCTTCTCCCCCCCCATTCCTCCCTCCTTCCAGAAAGTCTTGGTTTCATCCCACTGTGGAACAAAAACAAATGCTCTAAACCGCAACATTTTTCACAAACCGGAATTTCTTGCAGTCTGGCCAGCCTTGGTGGATCAATACCAGGCATTTCTTTCCTCCTCTGCTCTGGCCTTTCCCTTCCAGCCTCCTCCCCCCTGCCCCACTCACCAAAGGGAATAAGGGAGCTGGAGGTGTCAAACGGAGGAGTCGGGAATACTCCAGCTTGGTTTTAAAAGGGACAGAAAAAACACTGGCGTCAGCCAGAGCACCAGGGCAGGCGCTGAGACCTTGTTTTGGATTTTGCAGAGACTGTCCCTGGGGAGAGCTGTCTTTTTCTTTTTTTTTTTAATGCATGGTTTTGTTTGTAAGTTAAAAGTCTCAGGATTTGCAGTCTTTGAAGCATGGTCAGCCTGCCAGATGGAATTAGTCAGTGCCTTTCTGTCGGAAATCCCAGGCAGAGGAAGGGGGATGGAAGGACAGCATTTTTCTCATTTACCAGGAAACCCCCTGCACTGACACCCACAAATTCAGCCAGAGAGCACCACAGGACCCAAAAAGCAGTCAGGACTGAAGGCAGGAAGGCAAGCAGAGGCTCAAACCTTTCACATGCATAGATCAGTGTGGCACCACTGAAGGCAGTGGCCCCCAAGCAGATTTACACTGCTCAAGATCCAGCCCAGATGTTTTTGCTGGTCCTTGCCTGAAGCTATAAGATGTCAGCAGAGTTTCCTCTGCTTAAAAGTGGTACTGAATTTGGCTGTTCATGCCTCTGACTCACACCATCTTTCCATTTCTTCCCACCATGGCCTATTTCACATCTTCCTATTTGTGGACCCCTCACTTTGAGCACTCTCACTCCCAGGTGAGCAGTCTCCTTCTCCCGTACTCCTGAGTGAGCTTTTGCCTTCCTTCACACACATCCTCAATCTTACATCTAAGCCCAAGAACCCAAGTGTCATCTTCGGCATTTTACCAATCTATTTTGTCCTCTTCTACTTGTCTCTTTCCTGAGCCCACCATCTGAGTGGGGTTCAACTACTCAACCACTCAGTCTCTTTCCTGAGCTCCCCATGTCTCTGCTAAAAGCTTGGGGTCATTCCTCAGGCAGTCCCCTGACAAAATTACACTTGGAGAACATCCACATATTTCCACATCATCCAAAACCCCAAGAGGAGTTAGTACCGCTTGTTCCAAACATGAAATGTATGGATGACAGTCCATCATAAAAACATCAATGGATGTGGGAAGAGTCCATGAGTGCTAGACTGGAACTGACAGCCTCCTTGAAAGAGACCAGAGCTAATCACTCACCAGCTGAAACTTTGGCTTCGTTTCTCACAAGGGTTGGAAGGGGCAGAGAGGCTTGCTGTGAAGTTGGAGCACAGTGGTGCTATCAAAGCAACCATGCAGACAAATGCATAGAGACACATTTCACCTTTGAACTCTCTAAATGTCTCAGCAGCACGATGGTTACAGCATCAGAGTGGTCCAAGAAGCACACCACTGAAGTGACCACAGTGCTCAAATGCTTGAGGAATGGATGTATCTGTGACTGAGGGATGGATTTCAGGGATGGATCTCTGAGGAAGGTCTTTTTTAACAATGTGAGAGGCAGTATCTCAAGAGCAACAAGCATGAGGCAACAAGCATATGCAGTTTATTACTGGTTTTATAAAAAATAACTGAACAACCAAAATCAAGGCCAGTTTTTGAAACCTTTTTCAAAAGCCTTGCAACTTCACCACCATCACACTAGCAGCAGCCATCCTGTGGGATAAGTGCTGCCTATCTGCAGGGATGAGCATCTTCCTTCCAGCTCCTATCACTCACTGTACCAGGTCCTCTGAAGCCCCCAGTACATCCACAGAGTAACACTGCCCTGTGGTGATTAAATGCAGCTCTAGCCACCTGAACATCCATGTCACAATCACCTGCACGACATGAAGGTAAAAAACAATGTCAAAGAGCTAGAACCAACTCACAGCCATTGCCAGCACTGTTCGTGCTACTGGTGAACACCATGAAAAGCTGAAACCAGCCAAGGAAAAAACTTATTTCCACCACTCAGAATATACGGCAACTCAACAGCTCCATCCTCCTTATTCTATCAGGTCTATCCATAAGCCCAAGATGATGCTTCCTCAATTCCTTGTTCCACATGGTGCTTTCTCTCGGGCCCTGCTGTGCCACTGCTGGAGCCTGACTAGCTCTGCATCTTTAAATTCTGGCTCAGAGCACAGACAACTGTCTTAGGAAACCTCAAACTCCAAAAACACCAAAGCAGTTCTCCAAAGAAGGCAACAGTGTGCAGCTGTCACTTGAGCTATTTGTTACTACAGGAGTAAGTTCTGAGGCTTGCTCAACTGAGCGAGAAATGTGTGCTTGGGGTGGGTAGAGCAGAAGCTAGACTCCTACCTTTGAATTACATTCTGGCTGCTCAGAAAGACATGCCACTGCAGAGCATAGCATTTGACTTTCACCAACCTCACACCTTCCCTCCACCTTGCAGCCTCCCAAACAGCCTGGCCCCCAAACAGATGCACAGGTGGAACTTCCTGTGCATCACTTTCTGCCCATTGCCTCTTGTCCTACTGCTTGGCTTCACTGGGAAAAGCCTGCCTCCATCTTCTTGACATCCTCCCTTCAGATACTGACAGACATTGATGAAGAACCCACTCAGCCCTCTCTCCTTGAGGCTGAACAGACCCAGCTCCCTCAGCCTTTCCTCATAAGAGAAATGCTCCAGACCCTTAATCATCTTCATTGCCCTCTGCTGGACCCAATCCAGGTCCTCCATGTCTCTTTTGCACTGAGGATCCCAGAGGTCAGCACAGTATCCCAGGTGAGGCTTCACCAGGGCTGAGCACAGGGACAGAATCACCTCTCTTGACCTGTTGGCCATGTTCTTCCTAATGCATCCCACAATAGCATTGGCCTTCTTGGCCACAAGGACACACTGCTGGCTCATGGACAGCCTGTTGTCCACCAGGACTCCCAGGTCCATGTGCCTGCAGTGGGGAAAGCCACACCTGGGCAGGGGCTGCCCTTACCAGCCTGCAGAGGGGCCCACACGGGCTTTGTTTCACTGCAGCAAACAGAACTGGACCTCAGAGACCACGAGTGATTTATTTACTGGAGGTCTGGCCCCATTATGTACTACTTTGTGCATATTTAAGGGATGCTGTGAAGCTGCCAACATGGCCCATGGCTGGGCAGAACATGAGTAACCCTAGTTTAGAGGAAGAGGCAACAAAAGAAGCTAAGAGAGGTCTGAAACAAGGAAAACAGGCTTGTTTATAAAGCCAAAAAGAGAGTGCAGCATATTTCAAGACCGAGGGAATTTTTCTCGCAACATTACTTTGCCTTGGCTACCTGGCCACTCTCACATAAACAATGGAGACACACCAAGAAAGCAAGGAGACTTCACAGAGGTTATAAAAATATCACTTCTGTAATTAGACTGAATCAAAACTCATGACTTTCTGGTCGGAAGGAATGCATGTGTTTCCCCTCTCATTTCTTTTTCTCCTTTTTTCAGTTTTTTTTCCTCATAAAAATCTAGATAAACAAAAGCCCTAGGATATTGGATGGTTCCTTGCATATTGTTTTAAAAGCAGAAACAACAACAACAGCAACCACTGTGGTGAGGAGGAGAGTCCGCGATTGATGCTGCACAGCCCCTGTTTTTCTCCATTTACAGGAGCTCTTCTCACCCTTGCTCTGTCCCACAAAACGTCCATCCGTGTGTCCTGTCCCAGGACAGGATGAGGCACCTTCCCATTGCTCCATGCCTTCCCACTCTTGCCACAGCAGCACTCTGTCCATGGGTCACATATATAACTAACTGTGGCAAATTGGATTTACATTCCTCCCTCTCTCCTCAGCTTCATGGGCAATTCACTTCCTGCCTCCTCACAGACAGATAACTGCAAACATAAGAGGGGAAAAGACACCCCTCTAGACACTTTTGCCTACTATGACTGGTACATGAACTCTTCAAGGCAAGGATTTCCCACTGCCATGCACAAGGAGCCCACAGGCCTGCAAGATGCCTCCTGGAACATCACCCCCACACATTCTCATTCACGATAGCCACCAACATTCACCCACTTTCTAAAATGCTTTGAATAAAAAGCATGAGTGTTGCCAGCTTTCAGCTTCAAAAATGTTGTGTGTGGCCCTAGAACAGAATGATATAGGCTTCAAAATAATAAGACTTAACCAACCCAAAAGTATTTGGAGTATTTTTCATCTGTTTTCTTATTTGGACCCTCGAGGCTTCATATTTTCAAGTGAAGTTGTTTTCTTCCAGGATCAAGAGAGCTGGAAATGCTAGTCCGAAAAAATAAAAATAAATAGAAAGCTGAAAATCTCATTCAGCCTCTTGATTCCAACAGCTCAAATGAAGACCACAAGTCTCAAATAAAATCCACAAACATCATAAGCTTCACGATGATATTCAACAAGAGATGCCAATGTTTAGAAGCATGAAATGATAATTTCCACCTCACTGGATCTGGTTTTATTTTCTTTTTCTCACCTCAAATTCAAAGACTGTTTTTCCGTTCCTATATGGACTCTATTTCTAGACAAACAAATCAATTTCTTGCCATACATCAGGGGGGTGTAACCCTATCTGTCTGGTAATTGTTTTTGAAATTCTTTAGTCCTCGATGCTTCATGAAAACAAGCAATTCAACAGAAGAAGAAAAAAAACTCAAGTAATAGTCTTAATGAGAAAAACTGCATCAAGAGTCCCACAATTATCCTTTCTGTTAGTTTACTACTGCTCAGTCAGCTCTTGTGTGCCCCTAGGTTGCTCTCTCCTGAGCCAACAGAAGATGGATATAGGGACAGGGTACTGGAGGGCAAAATCCTAGGAAAAAAAGAGATCCTGAGCAGGAGAAACTCCAAGCTCTTCTGCCCTCTCTACCTTTGGGGGCTCAGAAGAAAACAGTAGTTTTAGCAGCAAGTTTCAGGGTTCCCAGCCCTGCCCAAAAGATTTTTTTCTTTTCTATTTTTTTGCCTAACTATCATAGATAAGGAGAAAAAAAAACAACGCACAAAACACAAAACAATTTACATTTAGAACAACGAACTTCCTGGCTTTTCTGTCATCAGAGTAGCAAAAGCTTTCTCTTAGAAAAGGGCTTAGAAAAATGGTGATCCCTGCCTTCTTTATATATTTGCTGTATAAACACACTCTAAAATCAAGCTGTGTTCCTTTGGGGCACATTTGGCAGCATACAGATAGAGGACCTCCATTGAGAGGGACATAGAGACACACTTCAGCTGGGGGACTGTATGTAGACATATCATCACTGCCTTCTAGAGGTGAAACCAAGAAAAGATAGCAGTGTGACACACTGTCTCCAACTATTCAAATTCAAGCAGCTTCAATTGCTCACAAAAGGTGTTGATCCAAAGAAAACACAAAATAGAAGTCAATGGATCGGAGTGGAAAATATTATAGCAGTCAAACAGGCTGCTCCAATAACACTACCTCTACCCACAGGTATGTTTGAAGGGGATGGGGAGAGAAGGGGAAAAGAGAGAAGGTTCTGTACTGAAGATCTGAGAAGTTTGGGCTTGTTTGGGGATGAGGTTTTTTTCCTGCAGAAATCCCTACCACTACTAGGGAGCTGCGCAAGTCCCAGAATGCCAGAGGCTAATGGGAAATGGAAAGATCCATCATGAACTGCTACAAGCAGCCACAGGACCTTCTCATAAACCACTGCAAGCTCAAAGTAGGGTC
Organism: Pardalotus punctatus; assembly: GCA_013400915.1. NCBI lineage: Eukaryota > Metazoa > Chordata > Aves > Passeriformes > Pardalotidae > Pardalotus > Pardalotus punctatus. The sequence goes on from VZTX01028017.1 coordinate 205,681, forward strand.
ATTAACATATGACAAGGTCACGGCACAACCATTTCTGAATGTTCACAGCAGAGCTGCGATGGGTAAATTCCTGCAGCATCACACTCCACTACTGGTTATCTATGCCCGCCAATCCCCAGCTGTCTGCCAAAGGGCATGCCTTTGGGTAAAACAGCCGTGCAAAAACTTGTTCCACAAACAAATCAGAACAAATTTTAGGCCTAAAAACTTAGTTTACAGGCTCTCTCACTCCAGGGAGCAACAAAATCAGTTTTGCACCCAGTAGAAGCAATCCTCTTTCTAATATCTTCACACACATGCATGGAGACATCCACACCAAGCCAGACAGCCCCCAGCATATGCCATGTGTTTGCATAAAGACATCCAGAGAACAACGCTGCAACAACCTCCGGGATCCATCAGCCAGCAGAGATGGCTGAGACACTTCACAAGAAGAAAAGCTCTGCTTGTGCAGCAAGGAAGCAGAGCTGCTGTGGCAATGGCATTGTAGCACATCAGATCCAAGTCTGGAAAGCAACATTCCATCTTGACTCATCCCCGCCTGGAGGGTTAGCAGTTCACAAGAGGCTTGGTAGCATGAGGCTGCAAGAGCCATGCAGAACATCTGCTGTGTTATCTCAACACATGGACAGCTCCCACTAGTATGATCCACCCCTTATTTTTATATCCACCAAAATACATCGAATTCCTTCCTTCCCCCTTAGAAATCCAGCACTGGCCTAGCTCACCACCTTCTTGTTGGACAGCTCAGTCACTCCAAATTCATCCCGCCAATGCTGGTGAGAGATGAAACCAGATCCTGGGGCTCCACAGCCAAAAGCTGGTCCCCTTCCAGGTCCCTGAGAAATCCTTTGTGGTCTCAGGGACGTCACTGCTGAGGTGGGATCTACCTCAGACTGCCTCTGGTTGTTATTAGCTGTACTAAGGATTCGAAGGACACAGAGGCATCAAGCCAGCTTCTACTCCAAAATGCAGAGATCCTACGTTTGCAGAACATGCATCTGGCCTTCATTAATTCTTAAATGGTCCAACGTGGAATCAGAGTGGGGGGCAGGGAGGGAGCTAACACACTCCACACTGAAGAAGGGACATTCAGGCAACAGGATGCTTTGCTTTGAAGATGTTTCTGATTGGGAAGTGTCTTATCCAACAAGCACACATTGCAACATTACTAGGACTGTATACAGCCCTGAGTGCTTATGTAGGACAGACAGCCACCACCAAGAGTTTGGCCTCAAAATTTATCATGGTGGTCATCACATACCTTAGGATGGTAGCCAGGGGGGCAGGCCAAGCAAGGAGACTGGAAACTCAGCTATCAAAAGGTGATGAGATACTCTTTCACCCTGCCAAAAGGAGGAACTGGACTCAAACATATTGCCAACTCTTCAAAAGCAGATCTTGGACCATGGGTAGGCTGAAGAAATGAGGTGTCAGCATTCACCCTTCCCCTCCACATGGCTGGAGGCACGACCATCTTTTTCCCAAGGACCCAAGAACAAATGGGTAATTAATTAAACAAATACACTACAAAGATCTATGTTTCCTCCAAGAGGGAAGAGCATCCCCTGTCTGGAAGACTCAGGGGTGGCAGATTGAATGAGAGTTTCAGTCTGGCTCACAAGAACCAGAGTCCATCTGCGAGTGTGGCTATGAGTGTACATGGAAGGGTGATTCAGCACATATGAATATCGACATAGGTGGGTCGCTGAGCACGCAGCTGAGTGTGCTTGTGTAGGCAGCAAAGCACATGGCAGAATATCAGGACACAAGCAGTCTGTGGATAAACAAGTGTGTCAGAAGTGAAAGGACACAGCAGAGCAAGGGGTGTGTTTGGAGGAAGAAGACAAGAACTGTGCCAGTGTTGAGGTTTGACCCTGGCCAAATGCCAGGGACCTACGACATCTGCTCTCTCTGCTCTCTCCTGCCACAGCTGTGCAGAGGAGAGGAATCAAACTTACACAAACACACTGGACTCATGAGTTGAGATGAGGCAGCGGTGGGGAGGGGATGTACGAGAACCTGAGCAAACAGGAGAGAAACTTAAGTTGCAAAATGATTTATTAACCTAACAGAGTCAGAGGATAAATGAGAGGCACCACTTCTTCACTCACCCCCCTTCCCTCTTAAGACACTGTTCCTCAGCTCACCCCCTTCCTCCTTCACACAACCAGCAGCTCCGGGTGGGGGGCAGGGTATGGGGTTTTTCCTTAGTCAGTCCACCAGCACAATTCTTCTGCTACAAACACTGTTTCTCTGCTCACCCCTCTCCCTCTTAAGACGCCATTTCTCAGCTCACCCCCCTCCCTCTTTCACTCAACCAGCAGCTCCAGGGTGGGGCAGGGTATGGGGGTTTTCCTTTGGTCAGGGTCAGTCCATCAGGGAGAAGAGTCCTCTACTCAGCCATGGGGTCCCTCCCACGAGAGACAGTCCTGTGTGAACTTCTTTGGCGTGGGTCCAATCTCATGAGCAGCAGCCCGGCCGAAATCTGCTGCACACACAAGTGCTTGTCCATGAAGTGCAGGTTCCAGAGCCAAGGGCAGGCTGTTTCCCTGCCCAGTGATCTCCTCTCTACCTCCTCCAGCTGAGGTTGTGCTAGGTGCTGGACAATCATGTGATGTAAGATGAGGTCTCCTCCTAAACATTTAGGGCAGTTAGAGGCAACAAAATACACCTGGGAGGAGTGACCAAGTGATGTAGTCTAGTGGAACAGAGGGAAGAAGAGGGAATAAGTTCTCTTCTAGCTCCATGCAGGGTTAGGTGTCTCAAGAATTGAACCCTGCTTAGCATCAGTCCAACCTCAACTGCTGCAATCTGTGTCTTTCAGGGACAGTGCTCTGCCCTGGTGGTCTCAGAAGAGAAATTAGTCTTTAGCTTCTCCAGCCTGATGCAGCTCTAATTTTAAGCCACTTTTAGCATAGCAAATCTACATTTAGATATTAGACATCCACAGTTCTGTATTCCCACTCCCAGGTCAAAAGCATACTTTTCCCATTCTGATGGCCTAACAACCAATAAAAAAGGATGGAGAACCTTTTGGTCAGCCTAAGCATTTTTGTTTCCTCCTCAGAACTGGATGTTCCTTGACTAGAACTAGATTTTAGCCCTGCAATTTCTGATCATTCCTGCTGTCAACTGCCTTTCCCTTCGCTCAGCTCTCCCTGATCTCTTCCATTAGGGAAGTGGCAGAAGGCTGTGCCCTATGATTCCAGGGCAAAATACAGAACTGTCACAGGACAGTGTAGAAGGGATCAGCCTCATTTATCTGGAGAAAAAAAAAAAAAAAAAAAGCGCCAAACCCAACCAACTCAGCCCTGTTACAGAAACCCAGTTAAGTACACAAGCTAAACAAAATACAATTAGGTTTCCTTTGGCCAGCCTGGAACATATGGTATTCGTCAGCCAGTCGTGTTCCTCTCCCAATTCTGGCAGGAGATAGCTAACTTGTTCCAAGCACTGAGAAAGCTCCTGGAAAGTCAGCATGCTGAGCAAACTTTTGGAGGGGGGCTAGCTGGGGATATAATAGCTCACACAGACACAGATTTGACAGCATTTCTTCCACATTGTTCAGTGCAGCTCTAGGTTACAATGCCTCTGGCTTTAGTACATTCCTGTTTCACATTGTTCCCAGTGGTATCGCATCTGTAAGTCCTCATTTGCTAAGCACACACACGGTTTGTGGGTTGAGGGCTCCTATCAAGTAGGAAGACACAGGTGTGGAAGGAAGAGAGACTCCTGTGGATTTGGGCTCTTAAAGAAATCCTAAAATGACAAATTGTTTCAATGAACAGCACAGCAAGACCTTTTTTACACTATCTTTCCAATGTAGGCTGAAAATGGCTGCTGCCATCCCAGAATAGATTGGTAAGCAGTTCCCCGGAAAGAAAATGACAATAAGTACTGTGGTGTCACAGAGATTGGTGGCTGAAGAAAGGAATAGCCTCTGAATGTGGTCATCAACCAGAAAACTGCTTGAGGAGTCTGGCTCTGTGCTAGGAATAGTCTGCTCTGCTGCAGTTTACAAAGCAGTTAGCTAAGAGCTGATTCACAGAGAAATGAGCCCATGTTTTAATACAAGGAACTAGAAACCGTGCTGCGGTACAGTAATAACTGCAAAACTGCCACAGCAAAATCAGTTATGTCTATGGGAAAAGGAAGCTGAAAAAGGACTATTGATTTATTCTAGTTTCAGACTGGAAGTGAGCAGAGTGCTTCCCAGCGCACAGTCTAGGCCTGCATGAGAATTTCAGCTACTTTTTAAGTCCTCACAGTTCAGCCTCATCATTGCCAGGGCTGGTCTGACATCTCTTGCATAGGTTTGCTGGGTCTGCTGGAGGCCTTTTGTCAGCAAGGAAGCCAATTTATTCCCTCCAGTGCAGTTACAAGCCAGCACTGCCTCCAAGTTTCTGCACTACCTTTTATCTTCCCATACACAGTTGGCCTCACTGCATATCTGTTTCTCCCCTCTCCCTGTTGATGGACAGCCTGGTTGGCTCAGGTCACTACAGCCTCAACCTAATTTTCTTCAGGCAGTGGAAAAAGTGGGAAATGTGTAAAGTAGAGCAAAAGGATTTCTTCTGATAATTTCTGCGCTCTTTGGCCCACCTGTTTGCTGCCAGAATCTGGTTTCATTCCTCATTTACCTGCTAGGCACAGCCATTCTTCTTCCTTCATTGCAGAAGACCAGGGTACTTCAGCTCTCTAACACATGGCTTTTCAGTGACATTCTGGCCACATCAGGAGCACTTCAGAACTACATGAGCTTTTTTACCTGCTTCTTGCAATCCCATGCTCTTTGTAGCAGGAGGTACTCCCTCACTTCCATTTCCAACATTTTGCCATCCAAGATCTGGCTCAGGCAATAAGCTTCTGCATTAACCATGGACACACTTGTCAAGTTTACAATTAAATGCATTGGGAAAGAATTTTCCACCCTTCTGGGTTGTTATTACAAACCAGCCACACTTGCCACGATCACCATCTATGTGCTGGGGCACATCAAGGACTGAAGTGTTTGCAGAAAACCTTGTATCTGTTTCTCTTAGAGAACTGCTTAGCCCCATCAAATTCAGAAATTTTTCTGCAATTCTGCTCCAGTGTGGCATTTCTTTGGGATTATCCATGTGCCCTTGGTCAGCTCATCTCTTCCACACTCTGGCCTAACAGTTGTGTTGCTCTTGCTGTACCCGGAGCAATTTTCCACCGAGGTTAATGGGCATAGCACACTGCTCACAAGCATTTCTCGTACAAACTTCCCCAGTGCAGCCAGAGAAGCCACCTGCCATTTGCAGGGAGGGACCAGCTGAAGTTTGGTCTCAGGAACTGAAGAATCTACTTCAGCTTCATCCTTCAAGAACACCATCTATCACCCCCTTAGGAGCTCTGTGGAGTGAAGCAAGAGTGCATCACCATACCCTCCCCACAGCAAGGAGACGAGTGTGGCTGGCTTTTGTTCTTATTCACATCACAGACTTCAGTGGAGACTGGTCACTGAGGGCCATTCATCTCTTTTTCTCTCAGGTCCTGCTCTGCAATACCCTCCTGGGCTTTCCTCATCCATCATTACTGGCAATTTCATCTCTGTGCCTTGCTGGGTGCTTCTTCCCCTTGCCTTTGAATCAGAGGGGGATTTTTCCTCTTCCGCAAATGAGCTTGTAACAAATACTACATGATATTGGAATCTCAGGACTGAACAGAGCCACAGTTCAGCAAAATTAGACTGCTTTCAGCTTCCTCACAGTAGGAAACTGGTCGTACTTCGGCAGTCTCCATTTTCCTGTTTAAACCATCCCATCTTCCTAAGAATCTGTCCTCAGTGGCAGAGCAGCTGAGGCACATGGCTTCTGAAATAGGAGATGGCAGTTGCCAAAGGTTGTTTGCAAGAGGGGACTTCACAGTGTTTCCAATCAGTGAGCAGAGTTACAGCATTTGGCTCCTTCCTGCAGTCTCCCAGTATTTCTCATTAACACTGGTTTACTACTGCTCCTCTGGGAGCAGAGTGAAATTTCACTGGCTTCCAGGATGGAGCTTTCTAATGCAAACCTGGTGCAATGTCCCTGCATGCCCTACTCCAGGTTCTATGACTTCACCAGAGTCACAGCACACCATAGCACCCCCTCGGTGTACTACTTTCAGCACCATAGGACTCCTTGCATTATTTAGGTTATCTCACGTACTGGAAAGTATCACACGGTATTTTAGAGGTCTCCAAAATTGTTCAACAGATAAATAATGAAACCTCACATACACAGAGATCTCAAAGGGCACCGTTATGTTGCCTAAGCCCATGCTGACAGTTTTCAACCTGCCATGCATCCAGAACTCCTCCCCTTTCCCTGTTAATTCATTGAAGTCACACAATTTTACATGAAAGAGTGTGGTGCCAAGTATTCAGGGCTGCCCAGCACAGGCTGCTCTTTGGCACGATCCAGATAGGCACAGCAGACAAGCTGCTCTTTCATGCAGCAGTGAGGGGAGCTCTCCAAGATGGACATGTGCAAACATATGCCACGTTTGTTTTCTTGTACTGGCATTACTCAGTAGTATCTGCTATGAGGGAAGCGCTTCTATGCTGTGAAAACACCTAAGCACAAACATTACTTTCATGTACATGAACAGAAGAATTTGAGAGCCTGTGTTAGCCACTTGTAAATGAGTGTGCCCACCTCGCTTGAAAAGCTGGCACAGCATGCAAGTAAACGTAAGCATAATAAAAAATAATAGGAAACAGACAGGCAATAGAATTAAGAGCAGCAGCCAGCTGGGATCTTCTAACCAGTGACATCAAGAGATTGCTGAGGTAATACACTGATGGGTTTTAAATTAACTGTAACCACTCAGGAAAAAGATCTAGGCGTCACTGCGGACAGCTCAATGAAAACATCTGCTCTGTGCACAGAGGCCATCAGGAAAAAAAAACCAAAAAAAGTTAGGTTGAATAGGATAAAGAACAATACTAAAAATGTTATAAATGCCACCACATAAATCAATGACACATTCACACTTCAAGAATGAGCTGAAGCCTGCTCACCCATCTCAGAACAGGGATAACAGGAACAGAGGCCAGAGAAAGATGCCAAAAAATCATTAGAGGCACAGAAAGGTTTCCAAGGTTGTTGGGAGGAAAGATTAAGGTCCAAATGGTTCAATAGCTTGCACTAGAACTATATAAAATGATGAGTGAGACAGGGCAAATGGGAAAACCTTCACTTTCTTAAGCTAAAGAAATGGTGGCCCCCTAAAAACACTCAAAAAACATTATTACAACAGGAAAAAGAAAGCCCATCAATATTTTGCAGATTGCCCAATTAACATGTGGAGATTGATGCCACAAGGTACCAGAGAGTTAAGCTCTCACCACACTGCCATCACACAACAGTGAATGGAATGTATAGGATGCACACATGCTGCCTGGCTCAAGTGCCCAGGCAGGCACTGAACTCCTGAACTAGGAAGAGACAGAGAAACCAATGGCAATGAAGAAAACCAGGGAGGAACTTGATACTGGAAGGACTGCAAGGAGAAGGTAAAGGAGAAATAGGTGCCTGGAAAAGGAAAATGGGAGATAAACCTCATGTAACAATCTGGAAAAAGGTAAGGGAAGTGTTTTGTGGGATTTCATCCTTCACTCTCCAAGTGATAAAGGGGAAGTTTTTTTAAGGTACTGCTAGGCTGTGTCAGAGCATATGCCCCAGTTCTCTGACAAAATAAAAAATGGAAGATGCTGACCACAGGTGAATGTTTACAACTGCAGCCAGCTGGGCTGCAGACAGAGCAGCCAAGCCGTGAAGAGCTGCTCCATTCAACACTGTTGTGCTATGCTCCAAACGCCAACATCCTGGTCCATCCCCAAGTACTGCATTCCCTTTGCATCCCGGTTCACCATTCAAACTTCCAAAGTAAACATCTGAATATCCTGCAGATGGGGAGTTTCAGGCAGCATAGAGTATTTTCAGTCTATGGTTTGATTTAGAGTGGCATAGAGAGACCAGCTGCAGTGGTGCACATTTTGAGCAGCATAAGGAAAAAGTATTTTTTCCTAGGTTATCCACTGTGCCTCCAGCTCTACCATCCCAAAGCCTCACAGTCTAAGAGTATCTAATAGGTACAGAGCTGGGGTTTCCTCCACCAGGGACTTACAACAGCACAAAGCCCTATCAGGTGCCTGCAACTCAGCAAATACCTCTGCTACGGCAAAGCTTGCACATCACTGTGTGCAATCCAAGCAGGTACTTGACTACAAGGGCCAACAAACCTCTTCAGACAGCATGTTTGTTTATAAGGGTCATCCTGATCTGCACATATCTCTAATTTCCTTTTCAAGAGTGAGTGTATAGACAAGGACAGCAGAAATAGACCCTTATGGCCACTGAAACAGAGCAATTTTTCCTTCATGTTCAGGGATTTCACTAAAGTTCTCCCCAGCTGCAGTAACAAGAGCAGTTGGGGTGGTAATGTGAACACATGGGAAGCATTAATGCACAACACCACACAGCAGTTAAGCCCATCCAGACTACTCAGGTATTACAGAGCACGAGATCACCTGCTCCTCTGTCCATCAATGTGCCCATGGGATGTCCACTGCAGGGCTTTCCTCTCCTTATGCAGGCCTGACACTGGGGTTTTTTGCTCCACTGTGCATGGCTGGTAGTGTGGATGCCTAAACTGGAAATGTGTCACCAGGCAAGCCATCACACAGATTTATGGTAGGGCATGTACCAGCACACGCCCATCAGGCAGCAGTCCTAGTCCTGAAATGAGACCATCCATCCCCAAAGGCATGGCTCCTGCCAATCTTTAGCCTTGGAAACAGCAGATAGGTAAGAACTTGCCCTATAGTCCCTACAGTTCTGGGACAGTGGGACTTTTTTCTTCCTTCCCCTCCCATGTGTTCCCTTCTCCCAGGAAGCATCACAACCAGAAATAAAACCAACAATGATGCAAAACACCCAGATAATCCCATGGCTACTCACACCACCTTTGACAGCAAGCTGCCAGGTCCCTGGCTTCCCTTTCTAGCCCAGGAAGCAGGAGCCCCAGCACAGCAACCATAGCACATACCACCCATTGCTCCAGCTGCTTTCCTCCACACCTCCTACTCCTAATCCCACCCGCCCTCCTTCCCCACCACTGCTCTGCCAGTGGGGAACCCCACCACCAACATACTGTGCACACAACATAATAAAGCAACAGAGTCCAGTGTTAAGCAAGGCTTTTATGTGCAGCCAGCATTTCAAAAGGCACAGTACGTGCTGTATGCTTGGTGCCGTCAGACTCCAAGACTGAATTCTCCAGTGTTTTAGGAAAAAGGTAAGGCAGGAGGAGAGTGTAAGAGGGGGGAACAGACCAAGCTTTGTGAAATTCTTTTTAAGAGTGTATGCATGACTGTATAAAGGGACTTTTTTTTTTCCTGACCTCAAAGAGACAATATTATTTCACACAGACCTGTTTCCAACAGCAGCCAAGCTATTTCTACATGAAGCAGTGCCTGGTTGAGGCAGTGACTATGAAGGGGAAACCCTCTCTCCAAGTACGACATGGAAATTCCTTGACCTCAGCTGCGAAGCCAATCAACACGCGTGCAATGGGCCAATGAAAAAGAAATTAAAATACCAGAGTGGCCACCACAGATGAGGGCAGGTGTGTAAGGGAGAAGGCACCGCCTGCTTTTTCCAGTCAAAAGGCCTGCCAAAAAAAAAAACAAAACAAAAAACCACCAAAAAACAAGAAACCAAAAAAAACCAGGGACATGCCAGGCTGGGCAAAACCAAGGGCATTGAGACATTGGTTAGAAAAGCAAAGATGTAAAATGCCAGGCAAACAGGTTCTGAATCATATTCTACAGCCTGAAGGTAGAAAGGCAGGGCAAACAGGCATGGAAGGCAGAAATAAATATTTATTTTAAGCCATGCTATCATTTGCTGTGCTTTACGGAAAAGTTTGGGTGTTCACGATGAGCCCAGACAGAGCCAAATAAGTTCATCATCAGTCTAGACCTGGTCACACCAAGTAGTGACTACACCACAGACCTGTACCCTACTCTAAAGCTGTGTTTGCTTCCTCCAGGCCACTGGAGAAAACACTTCCAGAGCAAAACTATTTTTCCTGACTGGCATTAAGGACACATCAACATACTGTCTCCAGCAAGAGTCCCACAAACAAGTCACCACTGGATAGAGAGCTGAACAGCAACAACTGACCAATGTTAGCTTTCAAGTCAAGGGAGACATAGCCCTTTACTTCTGTCTTGGAGATCTGGATATCTAGAATTAAAGCATCTGAACCCTAGAAAATGCTTGTGGATCAGGGCTGAACCCTTTAAGATAGGCAAAGCAGCATTTCCCCCCATGGCAGAAAACTGATGCATACCACAACCCCTCCATGGCTCTGCAATGGGATTAAATATGCTCCACACTCAGGTCACTCGGTGTGAACGTGAGCTCACGGCACTCCTGTAACACACCAGATGCACAGTCTGCTCTCTCCATGGGATAGATATCAGTCAGAAGGGATCTCCCACTGCCAGAATAATTTGTCTTTTTCATGGCCTGCTCCCAAGTTAACAGCGGGAAAGATGACTGCAAGGTCTGGGCCACAGACCTTCCAAGCAACCTGCATGAAGCAGAACAGCAAACACAAGTACTAGTGGCATCCATAAGTCAGTTTAGGTACACACGCAGGGACAGGGATGCCCAGCTGTGTCAGGGCCATGAGTCTCTTCTAAGACCAGCCATGGATACAAGTCACAGCTACAAGCCTTATTACAACTGTGTCTGTATTAGGGAGAAGTAAGTAAGAGCAGTCCATATACCTTCATCTGTTCAGAGTCCCAGGAAACTCCACTTAACAAAAAAACATTCACCCCTTACAGCAAGAGTGACATGCACTGCAGGCAACAAGTTTGCTGGTGCTTAGATACTCTGCACTAAAGATAAAAGCAATCAGGTCCAAACGAGCCCCATGCTCCAAGACCTAAAACTGTGGCAAAACCCAGTCCATCCTCAATGATTTCTCAGAGACCCAACCTAACTGCTGCAGTTTCAGTACCTGCTGGGTTTTTGCAGGGAAAGACAAGCCTCTGAAAAACAAGAGTGACATCCAAGGAACTTGATTCTTACTGAATCTCCAACACAGGCTGCATTGAATGCAACACCTGTTTGGAATATATGGCCTTTCCTATTAGATATCTAAAGGAATAGTGGATACTGATTCAGTCTTTCCTCTTCTCCCCTGCTCACCTGCCCCTCTCCTGCCAACATCAAACTTTCCAAGGTCCCCCCAGTGCTCGTGGTCTAGGACAGAAATGTATTTATTAGGTCAAAATGAACAGAGTGTGCATGAATTAGAAAATGAGACCAGTCTGTTCAACTAGGGTTGGGCAAGCTTGTTTTGCCTGATTTAGAGGCCATTCAAACATTGTGGGTTTGAACATTACTGCATTAGTGTTTCACTTAGGAAAAACTGTGAAAAAAAAAAAGAAAGGTGAAGAGAAGGGGAAAAAATCCAATGGAAACATAAATAGCATATAACGTATATGGGGTCTCCACTTTTGCCAGCACAGATATTCTAAGCCCTAACACATTGCACAGGCTTCCTGTCAGCTAGAAGTTTCTTTGGTATACCCAAAAAAATATCCTGAATCACTATAAAGAGGTGGAACAGGTCAAAATATACATGCCAGCAACAGCTGGTCCTAAACTCTGACCTGTCTTCATTTAGACTTTGAAATCAAGATCATGTAGATCAAGAACAGAGAACTAATTTTCAAAGCTCCAAGTCCCTCAGACCACCTTGGGTGAAGCACAACAGCGTTCTGCATCAATAGGACATGCTGCAAACCCTCCACAGCTCCTGCAGTTGGTTCATTAGCTTTCTCCATCCCTCAGCTGCACTTAGCTGCATGTAGGACACCCAACAGCCCAGCTTTCTGGAGATAATTAGCATTGGTCATTTTACATCCCTCTGGGGAGGCCCCATTATATTAGTGTCCATCAACTAAAGAACAAGGCCTTCAGGTTCAACAGCTAACCCCATCTGAGGACAGCTGTTCTCTTCCCAAATTTCACCTCAACAGCAGCAGAGGGGAAAGATGTGAGACATCCTTAATGCAGGGACTAAAATCAAGCAGAGGACACATGATGAAAGAGAAAATTGGGCACCAGGGAAGAAACTTAAGGTACTAAAGGAACAAGGCAGCAAGTCTCTTTTTGCCAATCTGACTACTTTAAACCACCTCCTCTGTCACACATCTCCATTTCAAAAGAAAAAAAACCACAAGGAGTCAAGTGGAAACCAAACTGAGAACAGCCTACCTCCAGAGGCATCCTCCACATCCTAAAGGTTGATTTAGGTGAAAACAGAGACAGGAAACAAAGAGGCATGAGGCTGGCAATGGACACTTCTTACCTACCTGTGAGCAAGATCCAATGGCAGAGAGCATGGCCTTACAGAGCAGTTCTCCCACCACCAGCAACCTGCCGCCCTCATTGTGCGATCTGCCAGCCCCAGAGACCTCGCTCAGGTGATTAACTCAACCTAAAACACCATTCCTTCCTCCTTCCCCTTCTCCACCAAGCACTTTAAAGCCCCACATCTGTGTGGGTTCATCCTCTGCTCCCATTTACACCTGGGCTACGCTCCTCCTCACTAGCAGGTCCCATAAGTTGCACCAATGAGAGGTTGTGTTTGCACCAAGAAAGCACAGACAAGAAACCACCACAACCATGTTGGGCCATCTTTGCACCCTGGCTCTGAGCTCCGTGTGCCCAGAGGATATTTTCAGGACAAGCACACAGATGTCAGTGGGACTGCGCCAGCCCTGCCCTTGCCTGAGGAAGTGCAGAGGAAGATGCTGTGAGCCCTATATGGCAATGACCCCACACAGGAGGAATCCCTTTTCTTCTCCATAACATCTGACTTCCCCCCCACCTAATCTATATTTTTTTTCCGGCCCATGTATACTTTCCAGCTCGTTTCCTCTTGCGGTTCTCATTTCCCGCTCCTAGGAGGTGAGCTCATGCGTTTCTCAATTACCAGCCAAAGAAAAAGAGAGGGAGAAAGCAATCTTACGGAAACAGATGAAGTCATGCCTGTATAAGGCCACATTACAGCTTGTGCTCCCAAAGCCATGATGCAGACATTGCTGCCCCCCAACCCTGGCAGGGCAGCCCAGCTTCCCAATCCATAGCTGAAGGGAAGGGAAGCCATGTGCCAAGGGAAGATGCTCCACCAACATGCAGGGAGTGCAGAGCATGTTTGTCTCACTGGCTCTTCCCTCTCATCCCCCCTTCACCCCTGCTTTCGATCCTACCGCCCTTTTGTCCACCCCCAGTGATCCCCATGGATCTTTGACTCATTCACAGCATGCCACTGAGTCAATAGTGAGCCCACAGACCATGTGCAACACTCCCAGCACTGCGCGCTCTGCCTACGGCTATGCGGACGCCAGAGAAGTTACACTAGGGAAATCTAAAGGCAATTAAAAGCATAATACAAGTGGTTGTTTAGAAAAGGTGGTGGGGAGGAGAGAATAAAATTAAAATAAATAAAGGAATGTTTTAATGAGTGCAGCAGTGAAAGCAGGATTAGAGGTGCCTGAATGGCATCTCTATATTTCCCGTATGGAAGGGAGGGCCGCCCAGCGCAACCAGAGCTGACAAAAAAATTAGCTGGGCCTCAGGCTCAGAGAGACTGGCTAGAAAGGAAAGAAGGTAATTGCTGCAAATGTAGACTAATTCAGGAAGCAGCGAGCCCTACATGGGGCTGGTTCTTGCGCCATTAGAGTGCTACGGACACTTCACGAGTGAAAAAAAGCACAGGGAAATATCAGGAAAAAACAAGACAGAAAAATCCAGATTTCTCCTTCTCACGGTTCACTAATGCTTAGTGTTTTTCTTCCCTTGCCTCTCACTCCCCAAGGACACTTAGACTCTCCTGGGGGTCCTACTCAGCCTTGCCTTCACCAGTCTATCCAATGGCCATGGAGGGAGCGATCTCAGTGGCTCCCAAAGTGTGGACCATACCCCTCCTTTCCCCCTGCCCCAGGAGAGGAGCGGTCTGAAAGGTGAGGTGCAGGGCATGGAGGATGTGTTTACTCTCATAACACCCCTGTGAGGTGGGGAAGTCATAGCCTCATCTGACAGATGAGGAACAGAGGCAAAGTGAGATTAAAGGATTAGCCCAAGGTCACACAGGAAAAGTTTGTAGCAGAAGTGGAAATTAAACCCAGGTCTCTCGGTCCAAAATCAGTGCCTTAAGCACAAGACCAGACTTTCCTAGAGCTGGTCAACCTTTTCTATTTGATCGTCTAATTTCAAACAGAAAAACAGTTTATTTTCTAAATACATATTTTCATAGAAAAGGGAGATGGAGAAGCTCATTTCCTGGAGGCAGGAGCTGCTTAAGATCTTATTTATTTCTGTTTAACTTAATTTCTTTTAGGTTTGAGCATTTCTGATGGTGAAAAAAATGCTGCAGAAATTTCAAAGCACAAGAACACATTTCTTTTCATTTATAATTCATCATGGGAAATATTTTCCACTTTCCAGCCAGCTCTGCCCTGCCTCTCTTTGCCTTACCAGGTTTTTAATACCTTTTTATTATTTTTTTTTCATAGCCTTGACTAGCTTAGAAAGACCACATCTAAACAGAGGCCTTTGTTGGACAACATTACCATCACGAAAGCCCTGTTGCTCAGAAAGGTACTTCACAAATGAATACAGGCAACAGGTCCATGCCTGGACATATGTAGATGCAGGACAAATCTGAGTTAAGCCCTAGCTGCTGCTGACTCTGCTCATCCAGTCCCTGCCCAGACCATGCCTCCCTCTGCTTCTGGCTCTGAAACTCCCTATTTTCTTCCTTTTTATTGTGCTGCCAAGTCCAGTCCTTCCAAAACACATCTTCCTCTTGGCTCTGAAAGCCCCTTGGCAGGGGAAGACAGTCCCACGCCTCCTCACACATGGGCTAGCTGAGGTCCATGGAGGAGCAACTACTTGTCCATGATCAATTAGGAGACCATCAGCAGAGCTGGGGAAAGTGGATGGGTTTCACTAATACAGAGCCTCTCTCCGTTTAGACATGAGAAATTCAGCCCTCAGAGAGGCCCCTAGGAATTTACCATCACAGTCCAAAAGGGGAGGTTTTTCACCCCGAGACACTAAACAGCAAGAAAGCTACATGAAACAAACATGACCTGAGGCTGGCATATTTAAAGGTGACTTAAGGACCCAGACATTCAATCCCCATGAAAACAAATGAGAATCAGTAGGCAGAAAAGGGCTGTCTTATATTCATGCCAACCAAACAGTTAAAATTAGTTACAATTGGTAAAGCATTTTGAAGAAAATGTGGAACACTTATATAAAAGCTGAGTGTTGCTCAGAAACAAAGATCTCTTTTCCTGTAATTGTGTTTAATGATCTCTGAAGAACAAGCGGACAATCCACAAGGATGACTACCACCATCACATATGTTCCTGTGACAATGAGGGAATTAGGGTGAAACAAAGACTAATGTGCTATCCTTACAAGGCAGTTTTCACTTCTAGTTTGGCTCCCTCTTTACTTAAATACTTACTTACACAAGCAGGCAAACTTTGTGCATCAATGACTAAGTATTTCACCAGCAGAAAAGAAAATGTATTATGACTGGTATTAGTCCAGTTTGCCCTGAAGATATCTAAACACCTACCTACCACACACAAAAAGATTTCAGTCCCCTCCCTGACTCCCAGCTGGGCTGTGTCTGGTCCACAGTATGATCCATCTCTCTCCTCCAAGCTGGGGAAGGCCAAACTAAGAGCAGAGCTTCCTCAGCATTGTGAGGGCAGGTCCTGGATCATTTAACCGACCTTTGTGCACTGAAAACTCAGCTTTGAGCTCTTTTTTGTCTTCTTTCAGTACCAAGGAAGGACAGTTTGTCCCCTCTGGGACAAGCTCCTTGAGGCTGGTTGACTTCTGCAGCAGTCCAGAGCATCCTGCAGTGCCAAATGAAAAGCTTACTCACAAATTTTGACTCACCTCAGTGGGTGCAGATAACAAGAGCAGCATAGACCAGCATGTACTACCCAAGGCATGTTCAAGACCACCTGGATATTTTTGCATCTGGGCTGTAACTGCACTCTCTCTTTTTTTCCACTGCTTTCCCCATTATCACCTTAATTAACAGTGGGTGAGAAACTAAATTTACCTGTAAGTTCTCGTGCTCACCCACAGGTAGCACAAGGGCAGGGTTCTTCGGTAGCTCCATTGATTTGTTGTGGTCTGTGCCCCATGGTCAATGTTTGTTGGCTTCCTGAGGATATACCCACAGCGAAGAGGTGCAGAGAGGCCTGAACACACTCACAGGGCTGGAAGCTTTGGGTGCAACTGGTCCAGAGAGAGATAGGCAGGTGCTAATGAACTGGTCTTCATCCTATTTTGCAGGTCCTGTCTGGATCTAGGACAGAAATACCCAGAGGAAATCTTCTCTAGACTGCAGCTAACATTATACAGGCAGAATGTGGTTTTCACTTCTTTGTCCCAGGTTCTGAGTAAGGTGAAGTGAATTCCTGGAAACTGAAGGGTTTGGACACCAGAGTTGTAGGCTTGGAAAAATACTACTTCTGGCTACAATGATTTATTTATAGTTGCAATTAAAGACAAAAAGCCTCTTCAGAGAGGGAGGATGAAGTGGAAACAAGTCCAGGCCTAGAAACCTAATACTACAGGGATTCCCAGAGCAAAATTAATCAGGGAACTGAGTTGTTTTCTATTTATTTTTTTTCCTAAAGGGTTATCTCTTTATTTTGCTTATCTGGCCTACAGCTTTGCAAGAAACGCATTTCTGGACCTTCCCCACAAGCTTTGGAGGCAGGCCAAAAACTGGAATTGAGACTGGGGGTGGGTCTCAAACTCACAAAAAAGACTTGTGAGCCTTCAGGCACAAAGGCCATTCTACACCTTACCCCTGGAGCTGTTCTCCACCAGCCACAGCAAAGGTAGTGATAGCTTTGGGATGTGGCAGTGGAGGGAAAGAGGAGAGCCCAAAATCACCAACTGCATGGAAGAGCAAGGAAGTACAAGAACACAAAAAAGAGGCCAAAAGTTCTTACATCTACAAAAAGAAATGTGTGTGGTAGGATTTTCTCTGTGCTGGCCTTTGATTTACAGCCTGCCAGGGTATATATTATTCCAGCTCTTAAAAGAGTGGGTGTGGTGCAAACCCCCAGACAACCTTTTGAGATGGAGCTCTGTAGATGTCTCTTCAATTCTTTTAGATCCAGTTATTGGCCCTGCAAATATCCCCTGATGAATAAAAGATTTGGCTTCAGCCACCATGACTCGGATAACAAACGAGGTGGGGAACTGCAGACCAATTCAAACAGCAAGACAAGTCAAAGGTGGTGCTTTGCTGTCCCAGTGCTTCACAGCCCCTTCTAACCAGGGGCTCCAGTTGAGATTTCCAGGCTAGACAGGACCTCTGACCACTGCAGCAATCAGAAAAGTGCCCAGGCAGACCAAAACTAGGGACAATCTCTTACACAGAAAAACCAGGGCCGCTTTACTGTAAGAGACACTGAAGTCAGCTGTGTCTGTTCATTCTCCAGTCTGGACTCTCAGGCCTCGACTTCCCTCTCTGGAATGGAGCAAGAGCCCTAGACAGCCTCCTGTGTCATTACCATGTGTAAGCACCTTCAGCTAAAAGGCTGCTACAGGTTTCCCCTTCAACCTTCATTGCCCTGTTTACATATTGCATTCCAGCCTGGAAGAAGAGGCCGCTGCTCCCTGTTTATATACACTTTGCTCCAAGAGATGTTTTTCAGTCCCTTAGAGCTGCCTGACTTCCACACTGTGACAAGAAACTGCACTGCACCACATCTCTGCTACTTTTCATGCAACTTTCCCCACACTCTGCATCCACTGAAACATGTGTGGACTATCAGCAGCAGTTCTGTCTAGACAGGTACAAGACGCACTGCTAAAAACCCATGGCAGAGAGGTAGTACCTCTCCCTGAAATGGGGAAGAAGCAAGACTGGATGGTCTTTAACTCACAGGATTTATAGGACTGGCTGAAACAATTAGCAATTACTTATGTGTCTCTTATCAAGCGTGCCTGAGGTGCATGACAGAGAGAACAAAGCAAACTTTATGCCTAAAATTAAATAAGCCCATGGATTGCAAAAGGAAGAAAAGTAAGGTTAGCTACAATTCCCAGGGAAAAAAGACTGAAACATAAATAAATAATGAATAAATACCAAAAGTATTCGTAAGCACAGAAGATAACAGAGAAGTCTTAGGCTAATATGGATTTAATCAGAAATAATTTGGATTCAGCTAAGCTAATTTCCCTCTATGACAGGCCACATGGATAGCAGAGAGGCCATTACATGTCTTGACTTATAAAGCTTCAGATGCATAACATCCTCCTAAGAGATGAAATAAATGCTCTCAAATAAACTTTCACAGAGCAGATGCAAAAGTGACTGGAAATGTGATATTTGGATGCTAACTATCAATGGGTCACTGTCAAAATGGAGGGATTAACCCAGCAGAGCTGTACTGTGTTTGTTGTGAGTCCAGATTTCTTCAAAGTTTTCTCTAACAACTTGGGCCATTAGATAGATTGCATGCTTGTAAAACACACAGCTGCTATATAGCTGGGAAGAACTGCCTGAAGACAGGCTTGAATTCTGATCTTGACAGTTGGGGAAATGTCTGAAAAAAAATTGGACCCCATTCAGTACAGATAAGGATAAGGAAAAACTGTCCACAATTCCTCAGAAAATTATGGAGAGCTTTGAGATGGACCACAAGCTTAATAGGAGTCAGCCATGTCTCATGGCTATAGACAAAAAACAAATGCTGTCCTGGGTTGCACAAACATGAATCCAGCCTGTAAAACATGTGGAGAAACCCTTCTGCTGTTTTCCACATGGCAAGGCCTTAGCCAGAGTGTTCTATCTTGTCTCAGGACAGTGAACTCCAAAAAGATGTACATTGACTGGAAATACTCTGAAGGAAAGCAACACGAACAATCAAAGATTTAAGACAACCTCACCTGCCTGGAGAGCTTTGAACAAAATGGGGTTGTCCTTCACAAAAGAGAAACCCATCGGGAGAAAATATACAAGACTTTTCAGATTCCTGAAAGTCTCACCTGCCTTTCTAAACCCAGGCACTGGGCACCTTCCACCTCAGAAACATGGAGCAGGTAATCAATACATGCTTTAGGAAAATATGGCATGTGACGAAGGGTGGTTCAGTCAAGACTACAGTGTAAGCAAGAACTTTTGGCCCACAAGGAGCAGGAGCTACTGAATACCCTTTGCCTCCAACAGCCCACCCAAAAGGCATCGCAGTGGAAGGCAGTTTGTGCATCCTGCGAGAGCAGCTAGGCCAGAGTGCGTGTGAGACCTTGATTAAAAACAGGCTGCTGTTCACATTTCAGCTCTGCTTCTGGCGATCTGTGAGAACTTCCTCATTCCTAGAGGGTCTCCTCATCCCAGATGAGGGAGCTGGTGTCTGGGGAAGACCTTTAGTATTCATTACAAAAACGTTTCAACCCTCTTGTCGGTCTCTCCTCACTTCACCAAAGCATGCTGACAATCTTATTTTTCAGAAGCACCCACCAGCTCTCCCTTGACTGGTTGCTACTCGAATGCCAGACTTACCCCTATTGCAGCCAATGGAAAAGGCTTCCATTGTTGTAAAGCACTCGACAGGTTTCAGTGGAACCTGTACATGACCTCAGTGCAATGGTACCAAAATGTGAGGAGCCCACAGCTTCCACAAGTCACTCATGAGACTGAAGAGTAGGGAGAAAACCCTGAAATACAAGTGGAAGAGCATTACGCTGGACCAGAATCATGCAGAAAGCACAGCAAGACCAAGGCACACAGCTCTGTGGGTTTGGGAGTGATCTCCCCTCCCCAGGCACATCAAAATGCAGAGGCAACATGGCTGCTCTCCTGGGGAAAGGATGGAATGCCAGTCCCTGGTGGAGCTGCAGGTTCCCATTCCCAGTCGCAGTGGGTGAAATATGCCACGCTCCCATGAGCTAGAGGGAGAGAAGTATCCCCAAATACCGAGGGAGGGGCATCTCCAGCAATTAAAAAGCCTAGAGGAAGGTCCAGACAACAAGAACAGCAAACAGCAACCAAAGCTCTGTGGAATATGAAAGGAAGAAATAAGTAAAAGCAGATGTAGTTGTGCCACAGAGGGCTTTTCCCTTGCATCTCCGGCATTCCAAAAACGGTCACCTCCCCTGCCCAGATTGTCTCTGTACTCACTGAACTGGGCAACTCTGCTCTCAGCCCTGTCTGGCAGCACTTTTCCATGGGGAACACTAAACCTCAGTGCCCCAACACATACACTGCAGACAAATTTTTAACCACTTCCCTTGCTCCAAAGCAAAGCCAACTGCACTGGAGTCTCAGCATAACAAAAGCATAACACAGGTACAAAGCTTCATAACGCAGGCCAAAAACCTTTGAAATTTCATAAAGTTTGTTATCCCCATTGCTTTTCCAGGTAGGTTCAAACATGGTCACTCATATTCTGGCCCAACCATTAATTTAAATATCACTTAATGCAGAAGTTCACATTGGTTCAGTTATATCAGGGCAAAGACAGATCCGAGCAGGGTCCATTTGGCCTGAACCATTTCCTGATTCATCCACAGAGTATTACTCAGGGATGTAACTGAGTTCTTTAATAATAACTTCCACTTCACAAATGCAAGTTTTTGTATAGGTCAATTCTAACCAGTGGCTGGTCTGGACTGGAAAGGTCTCTGTATGTTGCATGTTGCTGTAGATGTGTTTCTAGTACAAAAACAACATCCCGAGCACACACAGACCACACCTGTACTGTCAGTGAAATACTGGTGTTACTGCATCATGACAAGAAGTTATATTGCTTTAAAGTCAGCAGCCCAGAGCAGTATAAATTTTTTGCACAAACTCTCAGATCTTTCCCTGAAGGCAGGGGACAGCAATTACTCCTGAACCAAAATAACCATGCAACAATGGCAGTGAATGATTTGATTTGTTTTCTGGAAAATGCTGCATTCAAGCCAGGCCAATAAAAGTGATCCAGTATCCAAGGCATTTTTGCCATTTGTTAAAAATTGCCCTTCCAGCTAATTTACTCACATAAAATCCTGTACATTTTAATTGCTGACTAATTTGCAGAGATCTTACTGGGCCTGTGTCTTAGGTCTTCTCTGAAGAAAGAAACTATCATAAGTGTCTGGGAAAGACCAACATGGCCTGCAGCCATCAAGGAAACACCTCACCAGCATGAGAAGTCTGGCTGTATCTCATTGGCAGCTGATGGAAGTCCATGTAGAAACAACTGTACTCGTAAATGTAACTCCACACAAGTCATGGCCCAGCTGAAGATGAGGAAACTCTGCTGCCCACTGCAGAGCTGAGATGTGTGCCTACTCTTCTTCAAAGAGTAGGCACACATCATTTCCCAGCTGAACATTTTATATGCACACACAGCATTGCAAAGTCCGCCATTATAATTTTGTTTCTGTAAAAACAATGGCTTCTGAGGGATATAGATGTGGGCTCAACAAAAAACACTAATCATTCCTCCTTGTCTATTAATCATCTTTAGTAGATTTTAGGTGAAGATTCTTCCAATCATGACTTAACACACCCCTTTTATCAAATGTCTGGCTAGAACCAGCTGCTGTGGTTCCACCGCCTTTGGTGCTGATCCCTGCTAACCATTAATGCAGCACAATGTTTTTATGTAGCTGCCCTATGCAAGTAGCTGCCATAGATTTAAACAAAGTTTATAAAATCGGCATACAGAGAAATTTCAGGTACTATTTATGGTTATCATAAGGGTAAAGAGACTTGACATTCCTGATGTCGCTCAGTGCTATGCAGATGTGAAAGAGACAAGTCCAGGTGCATCAAATTTAGCATATATCTGTGTCTGAAAGACAAAGCTGAGAAATAAACAGCCCAGGAGAATCACCTACCACCTTCTGGCCACGAGGGATTCACATGCTCAGCTCACGGGAGCAACAATTCCTCATGGAGATTCCCTGAGCTGATTCCAGACAAGCTGGGACATCCAGCCAGAGTGGTAAAGGCCTGTGTGGAGAGAGCAGATTATTCTGAAGAGCAAGGGGAGCCACATGAGCATGGCCCACAGCCAAGCCCAGCCAGCCTCCTGAGCTGCCTGGCTCAGCTGTGGTATCACACTGACACAGCTACAGCCCTCCAAGGGCTGGGGACACCTTGGGTGCTGCATCACACAGGGCAGAAGTGCTCAGAGGGATCACATCTAACAGATGAAGGACAGGAAAGGCAACAGAGACTTGGAGTCACTTACCCAAGGTTACAGAGCTGGTCAGCCACTGAGACGGGTACTGCACCCAAATCCAGCCTGCTGTCCACTTGCCCATGCTGTCAGTCTGCCAGGGGAGAGTTCAAAGCACAGTTTCAGCTGCTCACACACATATGGTTGCTGGCACGTGCCTTGGGAGGAGGACGATAATAACAGATCATCTAAGGATAACATAATACTGCATATCAGATCATGCTGAAAGGGGCCTGAGCCAAGTAAGCTTTTTTCCCCCCTCTTCAATGGAATTTCCTTGTGTATGTATGTTTTATTCTGAAGATGACATTTGTTTGCCTAGAAGAGGGGATTATTCTGCAGACTATTTTCTTTGAAGAAAAGAAATAAAGAGTCTTCCAGGTCACTAGAAAAATTTACAAGTATTTTTGAAGGAGAGACCAAATGCAAGAAAGGCCCACAGTGAGCATGAAGTGAAATAACAGGGATAAATTAATCCTTTAGGTTTGCAGATTTCCCTTGCATTTTCTCAGCCATGCTTAATTCACGTATTGTTTAATATCCTGGTTCTCTTCTGCATCTAGGTCCACCTGGCACTGCCAGAGAAGTTCCTTCCACACTTCCCCTGAACAGAAACATGAGTGAACAGTTTTCATGGGTTCTATATTTTAGCCAAGAGCACACCTTCTACTCTTTCATCTCTATTCCCTGTCCCCATAGCCAAATCACAAACTCAGCAGGGACAGACATGTCCATGGGAAAAAAAAAAGGGACATAAGAACAGTCTCCCCCACAGCACTTTACCAGGGTCTTTTCAGCTGCATATTCACTGTTTCTCAGCCTGAAGATTCCTACTCTTTGTTTCAGCCCTTTTTGACTGCTAAAGGTTCTTCCAGTAGACACATCTTCTGCAAATGGAAATTCACAGACAATATATTTACTTTTCTTATCAACCTTTCACCTCTAGACTTCAGGCTTTTCAAACACTGGTCAAAAACTACTTATGTAGTTTCATTCCCTCACATCCTTCCAGCACTCAAGCAATTTAATCCTATACATCATCCTTGTCAACCATGTCTGAACCTTGTATAACTTTGCAATTAAATACTATTTTTAGTCTCATCACATTCTTCCCCTACACCTCAAAAAGTGGTATACCTTAGTATCAGAGGCCATTTCAAATCACAAAGGACCTCTTAAAATCATCCAGTCCCACATCCTATTTGACGCAGGGCCAACTAAGAGCAGTGTGTGCTGGACCTTGTCCATTCAGGTTCAGAATATCCCCAAGGATCTCAATTCCACAATATCTGTGGGCTCCTACTCATGTGTTCCACAATTCTCAAAGTGATGGGCTTTTTTTTTTATAGTATCTAATAGAAATTGCTATTTTTGGAACTTGTGTTCACTGCCAACCCTATCACTGTCCACCTATGAATCAAACAGCCTGGTTCTTCAGGTTCCTTTTGGGTACTTGTGACGATATAATGCTCACACAGCAATTTCAGTCTCAGAGTTGGGATTTGACTAGGAAATTAGTGCAGTTCCTTCCACATCAGCAAAGGAAAGTTGAATGCTAGAAAGACAATGCAAAATAATTCCTAACCAAAATTTAGTGAAGTAACTGAGAGTCTTCCCATCACAGCTAATAAGCTTGGAGTAAAATCCCGGAAGTGGACAGATAGCACAGTGAGAGGTTTAGAGATGCATTTTCCTAATGGCTTAAGGCAAACTAGTTTTAAAGTTTGTCCCTGCATGCATGGATTGTGTATCAGATCCCTTTTAATTCCTACTTGCAAAAGCAAGAAATAAAAAAATTTCTCACAGATTTGTCATTTGGTACTCAAAGAATGCTTGGCATAAGTTGGAGAGGATATGGTAGAATTTTTCATGAGTAATAAATGTTTAAGTCATGCCTGAAGTGCAAAATTCAATTCAACTTTAATTAGAGAGGCGTCACTAAAGCTCTTATTATGATTTTATAGGCCACAGAGGAGATCAGATCAAATTCTCAAGTTATGCTGAACAGGGCAGAAAAGGCAAAGAAGAGATCACACGCAGGACGATTCAGCTCATCAACACTCTACCATTTATACGTTCCTATTATAATCTACCTGATCCAGAAATTACTCCTTTTTAAGGATCCCTGGTACAGGCTGCAACAATACTGTACAGCAGTGTTTCAAAAGCACTGTTCCCTGGCCTACACCGTGCCATGGACTAAATCTTTGGGAGGAGCTGAGGCATGTTGAGCAAACTCTGCTCAGATACCTTTCCAGCTGCAGCAGCATCAGCTTTGCCATAGCCTAAGGCTGTTGGTACATGTTCCTCTTTTTTTCCCCCTCTCCCCAAAATAAAAAGGACACACCTGCAGAGCAAAGCCAAAAACAGTTGAGATGGTCCTCCAATGTGCAGAGTCAGAACCCCAGCAACTGCTGTCAAGGAAAAGATATAGAAAATATATCACAATGCACCATCTGGATTGTTTTTTGAGATTAGGAGAGAGTATTTCTGTTTAAAAATAAAGTGCTGGGACCACAGTGACACAGCCACAGGTATGACATTTCTGGTGATCCCCAGAACACGTGTGATAGAGGGAGATAAGGTTCCACCATCTTTTCTTTTCTTCTGTCACTTACTGCAGTAATTAATCTAACACTGGCTGAAGACATGTGACTTTATGGGAAACACAAATCAAGACACTGTGGGTTTTAAAGGCTGACAGGATTACTTTTTTTTAATATTAAATAGATTTATTTTGAAAATATTTGCAGCAAAATGGTCATGTAGCCACATCAAGTCCTGCAATAATTTTTGTTCACTTTTTTGCATGTGTTGCAAGAATAGCTGGAGTATAAGAAAAAAAAAAAAAAGAAAAAGAAAGCAGAGAAAGGTACAGTAAACCATAGAAAAGAGCAGAAAATGATGGTAGAGAAAATACACCGTAGGTGTAACTGTGATCCAGTCAGGCCAGACAGGATAAGAAACCATACCTTGGACAGGTCCTATTAGAAACAGACAGGTTCATGCTGCACAGGCCAATTCTGCAATTCTTGAGAAGTCAAGCAGAAAAGTGGGCTCTCCCTGGCTCCTGGGCTCTGACAACATGCAATAAGACAGCCAAAACAAAACAAAGACTGAAGGAAGGGGAGACTGGGCGAAAAAAAGAAAAAAAAAGAGAAAAAAAACACACACTCTTTGCTATGAACACCCTACAAGACACTGCATTAAGAAGTGGAATTGTCCACAGGCAAAATCAGAGAATGACAGATTAAAACCCTTACTTCCATGGTAAGTAAGGGCAGACTCCTGGGAGCAGCAGCAGTACCATAGCCATGGATACTAGAGAGCAAGGTGTGGGAGGCAATACAAGCACCTTATTTTGCATATAGGTCCAACCTGCACAATTATGTCCAGTATCTCTACTTTGAAGAAGCCATCTACAAGGAGAAGACACTGAAGAGCATTACCACACCAGGAAGGATGTTCCCTTTCAGTTATTCCTCCTCTCTCATCATGTGCCTTTGCAGTTAGTGTTTGTTCAGCCGCAGAATCCCTAGCAAGTATTGACAGCAATGTAGATCAGGAAGGTTATTTCCACCAAGATTTACCTTGAAAGAAGCTGGTTCCTATGCTGGAGTTGCCTTGTCCCATGCCACACACAGAAAGAGGTATGCATGTTCAGCACATTTCCTTGGCAAAATAAGATCTGCAAATTTTGCCACCAAAATAGGTACTAAAGCACCAAATGCTATCAAGCACCAGAGGCAGGAGGAGAACTTGGTGCTTTGATCCATCTCACCCACCTAGATCCCATTGCAACTTACCACACTTTGTGGTGCCTTCCTTCTCCCACCACGTATCCCATTTTCCGCCTGGTTAAATGCTGTGCTCCTACATCCCCTCTCTGTTGCTTAGATGAGAACCAATTAGTTAAAGCAATGCACTGAAACAATTAGGCAACTTGCTCACCTAATCCAGGAGAGCTGGCTAGTAAAAGAACTACTGAAAACTTTGCAGACAGACAGATATGTAAGAAAGATTAGTGTTTCTTACCCAATCTTTCTCCTGGGATCAGAGAGTAAGGTTGTGAAATATATCAGAATTCTGTTTTCTTCTTTCCTTTCCTAAGTTTCTGTCTGAGGGCTCAATTTTTATTGGGATGGTGTTGCAAACAAGCCAGCCAGGGGCTTCAGAAAATGTCTCTAACCCTGATCCTTCACAAGTGAGTCCAAATATTCTCCAGTTGGTGTTTGGAAATTATCTGAAGCAAAGGGGCTCTAACTCTGATGTGGACATGGTTAAATGCTCTAAGAAGCTCCCTGGGCTGGAATGGTACCTACAGGCTTAATGTATTTACATTAATCAAGATTCAATCAAAGGCTTATTGGCACTCTCAGTCTGTATGCCTGAATTACAAATAGCAATACAGATTTCTGGGAAGGTTTAGTCAAGGCCTTAGCATAACTTGCAGCTACAGTACAAAAATACATAAACCATATAAGGTTACACAGTTCATTAAATGTTAGCAATATGCTTAAAACTAAAACTAAGGCATGCACTTTATATACAATTTTGATTGTCTATAATCCGTGTCAACACAGCTGTGCTACAGACCTCCTAAGTCACTGTTACCAAGTCCATCTGCTTCACTGAGCTGTGTCTAGTTTTCAAATAATGGCAATTTCTTTAACATTTTATGATTCCTGACTGTGAAAACTGCCTCTTGCATGAGCCCGTGTCAAAATCTGACTAATGTTGCAAACTGTGTGGTGCAATGAGCGTTTGTTGGCAGTTGGAGAAACATAAAAATGTTAAGACACTTCGCAAAAGTTTCACAAAGGAGTCACTGAATAAATCTTTTAATCTCAAGTAGCACGTACTTCATTACATCAGCATTTTTCAAGGAATGTTCCTATTGTCAATGAAAATTAGCTCCAAGAATCTGAAAGCAGGAGGACTTAACAAGGGAACCAGAATCCCAGAATTATGGCTTGTGTGTCAAGCATTCTGTAAAAAAACAGACTTCTGAAAAGCTGGCTCTTCCGCTTTACAAACACAGGTCTTTACTACCCCAATAAGACCAAAGCAGATAATCTTTACAGGAAGATTTTTGATAGTTCTCAGTTAGAGAAAGGTCATCATTCCCATCTGTTTCACTGTGTACTATATCCACGGAAACTTCCTATCACTGGTGACAGGACTAGCTCTGGGACCTTCACTCCCAGGCTAGATTCCTACACACTCTACAAGAGTGTTTATAATGGTGCTCAGGATTTTTGTATTTTCCTCAACAGCAGTCACTATCCAAGTTACTGAGGAAATATAACTATGCAAAAACTTTGAAGAGCTGATGATAAGTTGTTTCTGAGTAGAATAAACACATATATCAGATTCCTAAATCAGAATAATCTTTCATAACTTAGTGACCAAAGAGGTTTTTTCTTCCCTCCCCTGACTTCATTTAAGTGTTGTCATTTACCTTCAGAATGGTCTGGCAAGTCTAAAATCAAACCTAGTTTTCCCAAGGATAGAGAAAAGTTGTTACAGAACATTGCATAGAAGCAGGTTGCAACTTGCCATATGGAAAAGTCAGCATTTCTCCCTAACAACAAGGTCTTTAAATAATTCAGTCACATAAAACAAGAGGCCACGTAGCTGCCACTTCTTAAAAGCACCCTTTATGTGGCAAACAAAACAACAAATCTAACCTATTTGCAGACTCAGCAATGGCTGTGGACATTCATTCTGCCTGATGTATGGGCCCTAGTCAGTGCTGTAACTGTGCTCTCAGAGACAGTCTGTTGCACATTTACCGTATGCCTTTTGGACTTCATCTGTTCCTTACAGGAAGCCTAGACATTTATACCTTCAGTAGACATCTCAAACAAAATGAATAATATCTGGCCAGCTCACTGCTGAAAGGAGAGAACCAAGAAAAGTGATGTGAGTGACTCAGCAGCTACAGCTATTGCTCATGTGTGGATATCAAGTCAACGCCTGAGCCCAGGGTAAGGCACGCATGGAGGGAGGTCTGTCTCTCCGTGCCATGTGCATGGTGGGCTGATCATTACTAAAAAGGCCTTTCTCCTTGCCAAGGACTAACTTGCAAGGCGACAGAAGTTCTCGTAGTGTGAAGGCCAAGACGATACCACAAGAGCTTCACAGCTTGGCAAGGAGGTACCATCAAACACAGAGCAACTCTGGGGAAAGGGTGTTTCAGTCACCCCTCCACTCTCTCCCCATTTCCTTGTTCTAAAGACTCCATTGCTTCACAATTTCATGCAAAACAGCTCCCCAGACCTGGCTCTCTGCTTTTCTCCTTGGGAACAGAGGAGCAGAGCAGGCAGAGCAGAAGCTCTCTTCTCTCCTGCACCCACCAGTCTCACTGCCAGGACACATCCTACCCTTCAAGCTGTGCTGTGACCAGCCTTGTGCTCAGAGCAGGAGAGCAGAGGGAGCTACTCACATCCTTCCTTTCTGGCACAGCTCTCAGGTGTGCCAACACAACTTTTCACTACATCTGCTTTGCTGCACCCTAATTGCGTCCCTGAGTGCACACAAAGACAAGCTAGACCACTAAAAAAGGATCATTCATTTATTTAAAATGTCCACCTCTCTTCTGCTCTTCTACTTTCTCCAGCCTCCTCCCATGGAAATAAATCCATCTACAACTTCCCCTACCCTGACCCTTTGGACATCCAAGGCAAACATCTCCTGGGAGATCCAGCATGACTGGGTGCTGGGAAAACATCAAGCACCCAACTCTGTCACAAGCCATGAAATCACCTCACCAAATGGATTTTGCAGTTCTCAGAAAGGGGACGCACTTGGAGTAACTGGAAAGACCTTGACCTGGATGCAATGGCCCAGTGGTACTGCTCAGGCTGGGATCAGAGGAAGGCAAAGGCAGCGCTCCAAGAGGACTGTGCTGCCAGCCAAGATACACACTGAGACTTGGGACCTGTTTTAATTATTGTTTCATTTCTTTCACTGCTCAGAACATGTAACAAGCTGAAATGTGCATTGTGCCTGTAAACATTTACTTTCCTTTGGTCTTGTGCAATGCTATGTCTCATTCTCTTGGATGGTGCCTGGAATGCAGGAATAGCCATAACAGATCAGCTGAATGACTGTCAACTCAACCATCCATCTCCGACAGTGACCAGCACAAGCTGCTTTGAAGGAAGTTGCTAGAAACTCCACATTAGGCAGTTATGGATCAAGTTGCCTCCAAGGGAAGTTTCTCCTTTCTGTCATGCGATTCGTCTTTGACTCATGCTCTAAAAAAATCAGGAAAGTCTGCCTGCCCATCCAATAACTACTTTTTTCCCATGCCAATTCATGCACGCTCAGGGTGCTTTCCACTGGTGTGCCTGCCGGCTCCTTTTGGTGGAGCACGACACAGGGTTGTGCAGGTTAATCACACCCCATATGCCGAACTGCAGACCTCGCACGGTCAGACACGTGGGGCTGCAGTTGCCGTAAGCCTGATGGCTCACAGACACAGAAATCTGAGTCAGTGTCAGCACACTCTGCAGATGCACTCTGGCCCTTTGTACTCACAGCCTGCAAGCACGAGGCGTTTGGGGATCCTGCCCCTCTTGCTTGCAAGAACAGTTGTTTTTGAACAGTGCAAGAGAAGGGGCATGCACACTATCAACAACTTGTGATCTTCCCCAGGCCTTTGGCAGAGAAATTATCTTGCAATTTGGCAAACCTCACCAGATGCACAAGAGGCCGGCTGGGGCCACAGCAAAGAGTAGGCCAGTCTGGGAGCACCAGCCTCCTCCAGCCCTCCGGCAGGGCTGTCTGCCTCACACTGAAAAGGAAAAGAACCTTTGCCCCTTCTTCTGGGTCCGAAGGAGCATCTGCAGGACTGAAACCAATCAAAGACAGCTGTGAAAAATGAAGGGGAGAAGGCAGGGAAATGCTGATTATTATGACTAGGAAAAACGCTATTAAAAAAAATAAAGAAAAGGGAAAAACTGATCCCATATGGGAGGCAAATGAAATACAAACTCAAAACAGGCCATTACACAGTGTCTCTTGTAAGGCTGCCGCGCTGGGGGCTGCATTCATGTGTCAAAATGCAGTGCCCCTGGGACCTCTGGAGACACCCCTCTGCTCTGCAGCAGGATTAGTGTTTTCTTGGAGCATCCTGGGCTGTGACTGGCACGGGTCTGTTGATTAGACAGCCCCTGTAGACTGACCAAGGAGTTATTTGACTCCCCCGCAGACACACACACAGAGTAACCTCAGGTCTAATCATTCCACCAACTTTTTCTGCCTCAGCCTCATATTCCAGGCAACTTTGCTGCTGGCTCCTTGCTCCTTTTGAGATGAGTTCTTCCCCTCCTCCACTCCCACAGGGTCAACCACACAGCTACCCTTTTGTCACTCCTTTTCTCATTCCACACTTCCCCTTCTACAGCAGATCATCTCCATCACCCGCTCCATCTGCCTACCCAACATGTGCCCCTCAAGCTGTTTCTGAGTTACAGCCAAGCCACCCAAGCCAGGCTCTTGGGGGCAAAATGTCTTCACTGACAAGGAGGATTTTGGGGTGCAGTCCAAGATCAATCCCCTTTTACACTCCCAGGAGGGAGGGAAATGCCCACCCTGTACCAGGCACATTGTGAGGCTCATTCACAATGTTACTGGACCAAGGGGGCCAAAAGCCACCTCTCTTTTCCTTATCAGGTGTTTCTTCCACTGCTCTTGAAGCACAAGGAGATTCAGCACAATGGGAACTCATTTCTTTTGGTAGTGGTGGTGACAAGCATTCACCCACAGAAGAAAAACTGGAGGACAGCAACATGACTTCCCATGTCTGTGGGCTGTGCTCTTCAGAGCTAAAAGGCTCTCCAGATCTTGAGGGACAGATGGTTAAAGGGTGGGTTGCTCAGTCTGCCCTGCTCTTGTGATTCTGTCAGACACAAAATATTTGGTACGTACTTCTTTTTTTTATTTCAAGGCCCCTGCTCATAAGTGAGTCTCAGTGTCTATTTAAAAGACAAAGAAAGTAATTTCTTGCATACTGTAATGGAGAGAAAAAATACAAAAATGTGAACTTCAGAGTTCAAACCACAGAAAGATAAATGAATCCCTTTAAGAATATTCATAGGAAACCCTCTCACTATAAGCCAATCTCACATTTTTGGAGTCTAGCTCAGATGGAGTAAAATCACTGTGTCTGCCAATATGAGGATAGGAGGCACTTCAGCTATTCAGAGGCACAGCTCCACAGACCTTCCCAAGCCTGGCTTCTTTGCCCACCCCATGCCAGGGCCTGGGCAACATGGACCTGCTTTTTGAGAGCCATTTCTCTGGTGTCTGGATCTGGGAGAGAAGCAGGAAGAGAGGGGGCCCTGAAGACACTCCATTTCTCAGTACTAGTGCTCCACAACATACCCAGGGCCACAGCCAAATGCATTAGACCACAGCACTCTCAGAGCCTACTCAAGAGTCTTCATAATTCCTCTTCTCAAGCCAAGAAAAACAGCAAGCAGAAAACAAATAACAGTGGGCAAGCAGGAGTATTTGTCCCTTACTATAATGGCCTTAAGCAATCAGAGAGGTAGGGCTGATGAACATTTAATTACTTGTGCAATAATGACCTCTGTTTCCAGCATTCCTTGGCAGGAAGGAAGTGGCTGGAGCAGTCAGGGACCTGTTATACTCTCTTCTCCACAGGCTTGAAATTGATATGAAGGCCCCTCACCCAGCTGATCACAAGTTTCAAGATACACTCCACACAGAGATTGTTTATAGCTATTAAAAGCAGTGAAAAGAAAATACAATAAAACAAAACAGCTCTTTTACTGAGGAGTTGTTACTGAATACCATGGCTCTACAGCTAAGGTGTTCAAAGCTCCTCTGCTACTTTTTCCATATAGCTAAAAGAGTGAATTTTAAAAAAAGCAAATTATGAAATCAGCTTTCAACCTTGGTACATCAATATTTTCTGTAGGGTGTCATACTCCACCAAAGAGGGAAAGGAGGGGACACTTTTTACTAAGGATGCCTAGATACTAGCTAGAAAGACAAGTGGGGTCCAGAGGAGTGATCACCACTAGATAACTTCAATGACACAACATGAAGGCAGAAAGAAATGTTATAGAATTGACCACCCAAGCTCAGCAGAATACAGTTTGGGAATTCATTCTTCTGATTCCCAGGCCACAGAAATGACCTTTCTTTTGGGGGCAGGGGGAAATTGAGACGTTCCCAACCGGCACCTGAAGAATGCAGAAGGGTGCTCTACCTCCCCACAGCGTCTACCACACAACGGGACGTACTGTAGCTGAGACAGCTGCCAAACCTGATGTCTTTCCCAAGCTCCATCTCGGCTGGGATTCTGCAACACAACAGAGGCTGATCCAAAGGTCAGAAAAAGAAACCCTGCAAGAGACAGCTCACAGGCTATTTCACTTCCGAAATAAGTAAGTCTCCTCCTATCCCCATCTCCATCTTCTGGAGTCAGCTTGTGCATTGACGCATGTGGCACTGACAACTTCCCAAAACTCTTGTTCTTTTAATATTACCATTAGCTCTCTGATATCTTGCGTTATCCACAGAACCAGTCAGAGTGTGTCTGCATCCAGCAAAGCTCTTGGCCCTGATATTTTGTGGCAAAGAATTGCACAACACTAATTTAACCCACTGTTTAGTGAAAACATTTTATGTCAGTTTCTATCTTGCCTTCTTTTTTGTTTCTCTGACAGTCCCCATTCCCATATATCATAAAGAGAGGTATTTCCACATAGTCCATCTCTTAATTATGTTGCTTCTCATTTCTCCCTTTTCTAGAATTAGTATTTTAGAGGCTTCTCAATATTTTTTCACAAGAAGTCTTTCTTGCTACAATCAGAGATGGCTCCTTAACTCCCCCTCCTCTTGGACACAAGGGGGCCAAAACAACATGGTGTGTCCCAGTATTTAAGGGAACCTTTGCAACACAGAAGGATGTCCTGGGATTGCTGAGCAGCCTTCCCATCAATTAAAATACGGAATGTGGAGATAAAAGGAGTCAGCTCCTTCTGTCAATTGAAATTTCTCTGTTCTGCGATGCATTAGGGCAATACAGAACTGACTTGGGTTAGCAAATAGCTGCTTCGAACACAAGACTGAGGCTATAGGCAGACCCATCAGTCCCTGTCCTCTTTCATCAGCCAAAAAGCATAAGAAAACTCCAAATGGCAGAACACCACTTAGCTCCAAAGTCTGCATCAGAGGAATTATCCATTGCTTTCATTAGCCATTCCCTTGCCCTAACTCACACTGCAGAACTCTGCCTCCCACATGCCACTGCTCTCACTGCCCAGAACCTTGCAGAATGCACATGCAAGAACTATCTCCAGGGATGTGCCTATCTGTTAATCTAAAGACATTCACTCTGCTTGTGCAGCACCCTTTATTTCCTTTATAGCAGTTTCAGCACTGTAAGATATGAAAAAGATCCAGCTGGACAAAGCTGTGTCATCCACGGAGATGCCAGCAAGCAAAAGTACGACAGATCTCCACTTTCCCTCCTCTGTTGGATCACCAGTCAGGTCACAATCACTATTAAGCCCATCTGGAGAAACTGAAGCATTCAGAAGTTCACTGAGTCATCAAAAGCAACAAATAGCAGCAGCAGCGGGCTGCCACACAGCTCTGGAAAAGTCCCCTTCAAAACACTAAATCCCTGGAATGAAGGGCTGCCTTGGCTCATCCATGAGATTATTTCAATGGTACATTCATGAATTCATCCCAAACTTCATTCAGAAGAGTCAACAGGGAGGTGCTGGGAGAGAGGAGCACCATCTCCACTTTGAAAGCAACCTACCAAAAAAGATCCCATGGGCAGAGTGGGGGCACCACAGCGCTAGAGAGCTACTCAGAGTTTCAACATTAAGTGCTAGGGTTTCTTAGGCCTCCTCACACTGATCCTGTAAAGATTTCCCTCATCAGCCCTTAACAACCAGACCCATCTTTGGAGTCCAGGGCCCAGCTACATCTGCACAAGCAGTAGCAGCATCAGGCCCAACATACATTGGGCAAAGAAGCAAAAGAAACAGCCCATCTCTGTTTCAAAAGGCTTGAAAGTTCCTGCCCTTCTCTTCCTCTAGCCCCTTCCATAAAAACTTTGCATGCAGAGCAGTGTCTCTTGGGTCCCTCATTCTCTTGAGCAAAGTAAACAGACCTCCCGTGCAGCAACAAATGAACAACAAACAGAGGGAGAAGAAGAAAAAAATCTTGCTGCCAACTCGAAGATTTTTTTCTTGGCACGTTTAATTGAAAAAAAAAAATAAAATGTGCAAGCTATGCCCCAAGGGTGATCCTGCATAAAGCTTTCTGACAGCTCCAATGCCTGCCATTTTCCCCTCACATCACCACACACACCCCATCTCTTCCTGCACTCTTACCCTGATGCACACACACACATACAGAGCCCTAAGAATCCTGGCACCCAGACGGCTTTTTCTTTTTCAAGCGTGCCAAAACAAACTCAGCTCCTAAATCCCTTTTAGAATTTGGGCTTGTGTGGAAATGTGTTTGCCTCCATCCTATGTTTATTTTCTTTTGTTTTCAGGTTTGTTAGCCCAAGGGCAAATGTTGTTCCTAGCACCAGTTTTGGGGTTGGGTTTTGTTTTGGTTTTGTTTTTTTTTGTATTTATCTTTCAATCAAGTGTTCCTCCTTGCAAGGATAAACAGGATGTTTAGAGACTCTGGGTATGATGACCAGTCTTTGACAGCTGTTGTGAGACACCACACACTGGGTTTGCCATGTGTGCAAGCGCTGGCACGGCTCAACCTGCAGCAGGCTCTCTTCATGACCTAAGAAACCTTCAACAGCTCTGTGTTTTCAGCACAGGCTCACAAGCAATGCACCACACAGACATGATCCAGAACAACTCCCTGGCTTCTTCCCCCAATTAGGATCACACCTGCCCACCCCACAGCCATTCCCATTCTAGTCTGCTCATTTCACTTGTTTAGCTACACTAAACTATGCTCTGCCTCTGAGAAATTTTTCTTTTCCAGGTACATACAGACAGACAAGAGTCAAAATACTTCTAAATCACAAATCAGCAGAGGGAGTTTCCCAAGCCTTTTTTTAGGAACAGAAGTTTTCCAAGCCTTGAATCACTGACATTGGTCTGACTCCTGAAACAAGAACTTTGGAAAATGAAACAGAGATAGCACTAAAGGCCAGATCCCAAGCGAGACCCACCTGTCTAGAGCACCACGTGTGACATCTCCAACATCCCAAACACAGAAGAAAACGTGTGGAAGGCAGGAAAGGTTAAGAGACTCATAATTAGTCCTGTTTTGTAATTAAAAACAATTAGTTTTGCTCCAGGCCCTAATTACTGTGTTCTCAAGCCACAGATTAAGTGACTGTGATATATTTCCCAAATTCTGCAAGCTGGGTGTGTCTGCAACAGCAGCACACACTTTGATAAGCCATACTATACACAAAGAGCTAAATGCTGTCTAAACAGGCATAAATCACTTGAGAAGAAATGGCTCAACCACTATGTCATCTTATCTAGTCTAAAATTTTTTGCATTTAAAGAAAAGAATACTTACAGTAATTACCTCTCTTCTCTACAAGCACATGATTCCTGAGCAGCGACACTCAGTTTTCCCCATTGCAACCATTTTGTGTAAGTCACAGGACAAATGACAACACATTGGTGACTTTCATGCTGTTTGGGTCCAGCTTATTCAAAGAAAATCACTTGATCCTGCAATGCTTGTCAAGTTCAAGCCTTGAAATCTATTCCAGGTAACATTCAACCACAAGTTTCTGGACTATGCACAGAAAGTACAGCATGAAATTTTATGGTGTGTGTCACTCAGGAGATCAAAAGGGATTATCACAATGTTCCTTTTTAGCTGTGGTACCTACGAGCCTTGGCATACAAGCCACCCTGGAAAGTCACTCTCAGACAACTGCTTTAAATTGGACTCCAAGCAGTCCTTGAACTCTACTTCAGGAGAAAGCAGTATTGTCAAGATAACAGTTTTACAGCTTTCAGTCCTCCCAGGAAAAATAGTGCTTGCTTTGTGTACCTTGCCCTGTTGCACACACTAAGCAGACATCCTCTATCCAATCCTCACCGCTCTCTGCAAGCTGTTCCACAAACATGCTGGAGCTGAAGAAGCAATAGTCTGTCCTACAACCTGAAAACTGCAATAAGTAAAATAGTTTTCCTGAAATAAAAACCCCAGCTTTGATGTTATTGGGATAACCTGGATAGAGCAGGAATTCCCCACCCATGAAGATATTTTCCACAGCAAATCCACCTTGGTTAAAGTAAGCCAAATTTTCCTACTGCTTCATTCATTCAGCACTGCTAATGGCAGTGGGTCAACAGTGGACTAAATCATTGAATAAGCTTTTCTGTCACCCAGTGCATAATTTGGGGGTCCCAGTATGGGAGCAGGTATCAGAAACTCTGGACTACCCATTCTCAGGTATGTTCAGCCATGAAGGCCAGCCATCTACCTTCCCTGTGCTTTGCCCTTCCTTTGCCCAGAACAAGAATATTTGTTAAAGGGAGTAGCATACACCTCTTCTGGAATCTGCTGCAGGGTTGTACTCACTTCTTTCCTGTAATTTAGCTTTTTCTCTTTTAACCACCAGTAGCCTGACAAACAGGGAATGATGGCCAGCACTGTAAAACTGATGCCACCAATATGCAGTCACACCTAATCTTTAACATAGTGGTGCCCCCTCAGGGGTCCGTACTGGGACTGGTTTTGTTCAATGTTTTCATCAGTGACATAAACAGTGGCACCAACTGCACCCACAGCATTTGCAGAACACCACCAAGCTGAGTGATGCATTGACACACCCAAGGGACAGGATGCCATTCAGAGGGACCTGGACAAGATCAAGAAGTGGGCCCATGGGAACCCTGTGAAATTCAGCAAGGCCAGGTGCAAGGTCCTGCTCCTGAGCTGGGGCGTGAAGATGAGTAGAGGGATGGAACACCTCTCCTGCAAGGAAAGACTGAGAGAGTTGGAGTTGCTCAGCCTGGAGAAGACACTGTGGAGACCTTACTGCAGTCTCAGTACTGAAAGGGGGCATATAAGAAAGATGGGGATAGATTTTTTAGCAGGGTCTGTTGCAATAGGACCAGGGATAATGGTTTGAAACTAAAAGACTGTCAATGTAGATTAGATATAAGAAAGATTTTTACGATGTGGAAAGTAAAACACTGGAACAGGTTTCCCAGAGAGGTGGTGCATGCCCCATTCCTAGAAACATTCAAGGACAGGTTGGACTGGGCTCTGAGCAACCAGATCTAGCTGAAGACATCCTCGCTCATTACATTGTTGGACTAGATGATTTTAAAAGAACCCTTCCAATCCAAACCATTCTGTGATTCTATACTTTGGGTAACACACAAGATGAAGCTACCAGAGTTTTATTTATGTTTAACCATTTACCAGCTGAGCTGCACCCTCTGAGGTTACATAGCAAGACTCAGTAATTTTGTTATCTGCAGGAACCTGCCCCTAGCACCCACCAGAGCACTACCTACAACACAAAACTCATTTCTAAGGTGTAATGTTAGGGGAGTCAGATAGTCACCTCTGCACTGTCTCTGCAATTTATTTTGGTTTGTTTCAAAAAAAACCAGAAGCAATTGTGTGTTCCCCCTGAAGTGTCCTGGTATTGCTGGGACAGCGCTCATCATAGCTGGATGGTATTGCTGGGATAGCACTTAGCATAGCCAGATGCCTTTCTCCACCAGACTGGCCAGCACAGCCAACTGCACATCCTCTGGCTGTTCCAGCACTTTACTCTTTGGGGGGTTGCACACGTTCAGAGAGGAAAGAAACTGCGTTCAGCATCTCCCTTGCACGTCAGAGAAACCAGCAGCTGCAGAGCTGTGCATGCCAAGGGCAGGACGTGGCTTCTCCTGCACCACGGTGAACATCACTCTTTTCAACCAAGTCATTACTGTGGTCCTTGGAGAAGTTATTCATATGTATATCCATATCCTTGGCCCACAGGTATGGCCACTGACATAGCCAAGGACAGCTCAACACCTCTGACAGCAGGGCTAGAGGGGACTTCACAGGAGCTGCTGATCCTTTACATCACCCAAAACAAACATCAGAATGTGCTGGAAGGAGCACAGCATATTGAACAAAACTCAGAAAAAACTATGGGTCCCTGCCCTAGTTTCAGCACTTGTTTGCTGTACTTCTCTCTGGTACATCTGATACAATCTGTGCCTTAGTATTAAAGTATCATCTCTGTTATCTTTTAGCTCACCTGTACAGCTTGGGGGATGGGATTTGTGAAGCACCGAAGCACCATATCATATTAACCACTAGCACTTCCTCAGAAACACTGCTCAACAAGGGTCCAGGAAAGACTTGAGATCTTTTTAATCCCACTTTCACAGCAATCAGAAGCATTAAAGCAAAATAATGCTGGGTCAGGGACTTCTTTTCTTTTCTTTTAATCTTACCTTAATTTCACAGGAACACTGTTTTAGAGGTAGCTGGTAACATCGAGTAATGAGTCTCTGTCCAATAACAGTGGCTTGTCACTAGGTGATCTTTTAGGTCCCTTTTAATTCAAACCCTTCTATAGGATTCCATGATTGCTCTTAGACAGCTTGAGTATCTGCCAGAATTTGGTTACAGTGACTTCATACAGATATGGATGTATTTGTGTCTCTGTTTCTTCCCTTTTGTGCCAGTCTAGACAGAAACCTGCCTTGAACATGAGCTAGAAATTAATTGCCCATGGAGAAATCACAGAGTACCAAAGCATGGTAGACCTGCACAGTGGCTTTTGACACTCACTGAGTCGAGAGCACGTTTGGGACTGCAAATAAATTTCACTCATCTTGCATCCTCAATACCAGTAAAGAAGCTGACCCGTCCTGACCATTAACAGGGAAGGCAGAGGCGATGCTTAAACCTATCTTTGCTGTTACACCTCACACATCTAATGCAGCCTCATTTATCCAGGACTAACATACCTGACTGTGTGCTTGCTCAAGACTGACCAACCAGTTAGGAAGACATATGGCAGCACTAGATGAGCTCTTTCTATCTTCAGCGTGGTGAAAAAGATGGAGTTACCTACATTGGAGAGAACCACAAAGGGAAGTGAAGAAAAAATAGCAAACTCCATATTATATTGAAGGAACAAAACCCAAGTTGCAATATAGGTCATCTCCATACTGATCTGTGAGTTTGAGAAAGAGCCCCTTTAAAAAATGTATTAAACAAAGGAAGGGGGAGGAGGAGGCTGTGCACAGCAGAGGAGAGACCCTTGCACCTAGACAAATACACTCACCCTAGTTTAAAACTGCAGGCCAGTGCCTGTTTTAACCTGGAGTTTCACGTCACTACAGAACTCTGGAAGTGTTGCCTTTGCAGATATGCCAAACATATGAACTGTTTCCAGTCAAGTCAGTATTTTTCCACATCTACTATTGTAACTCTGCTGGCAGGCTGGGAATAGCAAATCCTCCCTTATCTCCCTCCTCTCTAAGAGCATCTCTCTGTTTAAGTACCAACTAACTTAGATCATACATGATCCCCCTTGGAAAGCAGACAAAGAGGGGGGTGTAAGTAATAAACCACAGAAGGAGGTGGACTGTCATGCACAAGGGAAGTAGCAGGGAGAAAGGTGACTAATGAACAGAAGGGGGTGCGTAAAATCCTACTTGGATTGACTCTCTGGAGAACAGCTGTTTCCTTGTAAACATCTTGCTAGCTGTCCAAACAAGAAGTTCAGACACAGAACAATAAAGGAGAGCACCCGGGTAGAAGCGTTGAAGGCATGGGCTCATTCACTACCCTGCCAATTGCTCCAAGTGGCAGAATTCAAAAGCCAGGGAAACATCAGCTATACATTTAACCCTGCGTGTGCTGTATTGTAGCAAATAGCCTGCAGAAATATCCTTCTCCATCTGTGGCGAAGTCCTTCCTAGCCCTCCTTTTCCCCCACTATTTCTGATACCACAGCAGAGCACATTACTTGACAAAGGAAAAGAGGAAATATCCTCATCAGAGAGAGAAGAAACAGCCACAGAGCCAAGAAATTAAAACACTGAACGTGGCAGTCCAGAAGGCCTAGAAAAGTTCTACCACTGCCCTGACATCAGTAACTTGGAAGTAGAGGGAGTTACATCAGAGAAAGTAAAAAGAGTCTTTTTATTAGTCCTCAGCACAAAACAGGCTACACTGGCAGAAGCATTTCTATGCCAATACAACTGTGTCCACACAGGACACTTGCCAGCACTGCAAGGTAGCTGCAGAGAGGGGAAGGAATACCAGCATAACTGTGCCAGCAAATATTCCTGAGGCAGGCTGGTCACAGAAGGCAGCTACCTGCACTGCACAACAGCAAGCAGAGATGTGCACCAATTTTGTCTGTTCCTTGATGCTTAAGGGGACCAAACACATACTAGCCCAGTCACAAACCTGTCCTATATACCCTGTCCCTGAAATGCCACACAACTCTTACAAGAGTACAGTAAGATCACATGCACTTCTCCAGGAAAGGAGGGGTCATTGCAAGGAAGGCAATAGGATAGTAGGACACAGTAAGTGACAATAAGGGAATCCTATGTCCTGAGCCTATAGTCCAGTTATCTACACTTTGATGTCCACCTCTGACTAACCTATCTTAACTTTTATATATTCTACTGAATACAAACTGCACATATCCTAGGAAATTAAATGACACCTATTTCTACTCAACCCACAGCAGCACAAAGAAGGTAAACACAATGACACTCTCATAGTCAGAAATGACAACAAGGAATTCCACATTTTAGAAATAGTCTACAAGTTCACAGAAAAGACCTGATGCAGTCAGATTTATTTTACCTCTTTATTTCTTCAGGGCCATTTTGTTGTACTCATGCACAAACAGCCAGAAAAGACACGCTAGCAAGGGCTGCTCAAGAATAAACATTACATCATTACGAGAAGGGAAGAGTGCAAGTTGTGCTAATCAAAATCCCTCTGAGTCTAAAGGAAGGCAGCTGGCTTGTTGCATCAAAGTCCAAACCAGTCAGGGACTCCACCTCGTCTGGGGTCACCTTCCTGCTTCTGCTTCTCTTTCTCCATATATTTATCCCTGAAGTCATCGAAAGAGCGAGTTTCTGTGTCTTGTTCTTTCTCTGGAAATAGGTTGGGAAACTGAAAGGTTTGTCCTTGGCCCTAAAGAGAAAACAAATGGTCAGAGAGACATTCCAGCCTTTCTGCAGTAGCTATGATGCATACACTTACAGTGAAAGACCACCCTGAATTTTCAGCTAGTGCAAAACAGTACCTCGTGACCTCCCAAGATCTCTTTCTACCCATGTCCCCAAGATACACGTACTTTCCTTATCCCCAAAAGCTAACTTTTAGCCTCTCCTCTTCTGTGTGCTACTTAAGACACTGACATCCCTTTTTTTTACAGATGAATGATCAGGAGATGGACATCTCTTCAAAGACTTTGAACCAGCTCAGAGATGTTGTGTGAGTCATACAGTGAAAGCAAGATGCACAAAATAAGTGATTTTGTTAAAGTAACACCACCAGGGAAATACACAGTGGAGCAGGCATTTGTTATGTTAACACTCAGGATATGAGTAGTGGTTGTAGTTGTTTAGATCTCAGCTAAGGATAAGAGAAAACAGTCCTAGAAGCTGTTATTGTAGGGTGCAATGTGGGAATACAGAATAACAGATATCAGAGGTCTCTTATCAACAGACATAAAGACTATGGTGTAAAACAATTACAGTGGGAACAATCTGTCTAATATATCACTAATGAGATTAAAGTGATTACATCTGTATCAGTCATTCTGCCTAACAGACAAGTCATTTTAGTGAAACAACATCATCATCATCAGATCTATGTCTCCCACTTGGAAAATAAACATTTACTTGGTCTCTGGTTTTTATCTAACAGCAGGAAACCATTTTTCTGTGGAAATGTACTATCCCATTAACATTACCTACTTATTTTTAGTGGCATTTGCTCTAAGCCCAACTTCACTAAACTCAACAGTATCAGCCCTTCCATTCTATATATGACTTTGAAAAATAGAACTTGTAACTGGTCACCCAGAACCCTAAAATTACTCTCCAAAATAGTTACAAATGTTACCATACATTAACTTCTTTGGCAGCATTCTGCATACAGAAATCTCAAGAAAAGTATTTAACTGCTTCAGATGAAAACAGGTGGGTTTAGTTTTTTTTCCAATCAGTCAGTCTTTAAATTTATGCAATAAATATAACCAAACAAGAGGCTCAGTTATGAAATGGTTCCACAAAGGACATGAAAAGAGCTTTCCCCACCATACCTACTCTGCATTTTGGGATCAAAACTATGACATAAATAAATCCAATAGAACCATCACCACGTCCCTGACCCAGCTGAATGTGTGCTATGTTTCATTTAATCATATACACTCAACCTGGCAAATAGCAGGTGTGAAAAAATCTCAACCTCATATGCTTGGGAGAGAAAAAAGCATGACTTATCCCAGATGAGATTATCCAGACTGGAATCTACAAAATACCAACTCTACCCAGCAATGCTCTGGTTGTTTTTGTAGTGCATACTTCTTGGGGGTTTCCTAAGGGCCTGACCATACTACAAAAACAACAAGGGATCTGCAGTGTACATTGCTCTTTCCTTGATTCTAGCCTGGATAAGCTCAACTGGAACATATCAAGGTTTTCCTTTCCATTGGTGTACACTCTGGGGTTTCAGCTCTTTTGTACCTTTAAATTACCACCAACGGGTATCCTTGTAATAGCTGTCCTTTGACAGCTAAAGCACAGTCCCATTTCATGACACAGAAACTGGCCTTGCCAGTGTCCTTGAGCAAGCCTGAAGCTGAGCCTACTGAACCTCTTCCTGTAGTAGGGTCAGCAACAAACACCCTTGAGGCCAAGCACTGCCCAGGATTTTAGCACACTGAAGCATTTGAAAAAAATTTGCTAATATTACAAAAAATTGCTGTATTTTAACTGCGCTGTGGGCAGGTCACTCAACCCTGTGGTACCTATAGAACAGACAGGGCCCATACTAAAGACCTGTCTGCCCTGGAGAGGAAGCCATTTTAGTTAAACAAGTCAGAAAACAACTCAGGCTAACATGGTAGGCACACCACCTCCACTGAAAATCTGAGAACTATTTATATTGGTAACAGTGTAGTAAGGGACTGTTCTTGTTATGCAGCACTTTCATTCTGATACACTTCCAGGACCAATGCATTTCCCTTACTGGGGAATGAAGGAAAGCTGTCCCTAAAGCATACTAACAAGATCCATGGTAATTCACTAAGCATTGCAAAACAGTTATTCTTTTAAAAAGGGGGAAGAAAACAAAAAAATATACACACAGAGGCCGTGGCAAAACCAGACCAACTTTTAAGCTGTTTATCAAAGTGCTCACAGTTCCCATTTCAAGGCTGGTGAAAGTCAAATATTGAGCTGAAAACGTCAATCTGTATCTGGAGTCTTTCAATAAATCAAAATCAGCACAGAAAAGTTGGCTCTTTCCAGCTCTTGTTTTGTGAAGAAATTCTGATTTTGGCTGGCAGCCAAACATGATTCAAAACAGCCAAGACATTACACCCTGAGAACTGAAGGTTGATAAATCTTAAGTAACAATACTCTGCAGTAATACTGCACTGTAAGGCTCTGGAGTGATGAAAGCTGTATGAAAAATAGCTGTTGTGCATGCTCAGTAGCTAGTTTTCAGAAGAAGCC
Source organism: Pardalotus punctatus (assembly GCA_013400915.1). Lineage (NCBI taxonomy): Eukaryota > Metazoa > Chordata > Aves > Passeriformes > Pardalotidae > Pardalotus > Pardalotus punctatus. The sequence goes on from VZTX01028017.1 coordinate 249,733, forward strand.
TGTATCTTGGGTATTTCAAAATTTCAAAAATACCAAAAGGCATCAACTTACATAAAGGATTGTGAGGCTGTCCAGGCATATTTACACTCAGTGCATCTTCCACATAATGCCAGAGGCTACTGAGGTTCAAGCTCATATGCCACCTCCTCAAAAAATGCCTAACAAAGGAACAGAGGGATTGTCACTGCTTTACAAAGTGCTGCTTTTTCTTAGGCTTTTTCTTCGCAAATTTTTGCCTTCTATACAGCAACCATTTGACAACCATATGATAAATGCATCCTCAGAATGAAATCCTCAATGGAATAAAGCAACCAATTTTTACCAAGTTCATCGGGGTTTATCTGGTTTACAAACTGCTAGAACATGAAGTGTTGGCATATTCAACTGGAAAGGAAGATTCTGGCTTACTTGAAAACCTTGCATTTGTTCACAGTTTTACCTTTTGCAAGCTTTTTATCCATGGTATTCCTTTCAATTGCTGAATTATTAAAATTCTCATAAGCTGAAGTAATCTCTAAAAACACTAGAATTTGTTTCTACTTTAGAACTTCTGCCAGCATAATTACCTCAGAAGCACAGAGAAAGGGGGAGAAAATAACACTACCTTTCCACTCAACATAGCTGTGCTAAAAGAAAATCCTGTAAAAAGACAGACACAGTAAAAAAATTTTTGCTTGGATAATTTAGTCTGTCTTGGAACTGGGTGGTGCACCGACAGCAAAAGATCTTTTTCACCAGTATGAAGTGATCCCCTGATACTCTGGAATTTGTCAGAATAAGCTCTACCACCATGTGCTCTCATCTCACTCTTAAGTGAGGCCTGACAATACTAAAAAAAAAAAAAAAAAAAACAAAAACCCCCAAAGCAAGCCAGAGAGGTGGCATTGAATACCTAAAAAAATAAAGGCAATATGATGATTTAATTATTCCTCTTCTCTGTTTAGGGTCTTCCCAGAGACCTTCCTTTTTCTTACAAATTCTAAGGTTATGCAGAAGTGAGATGTGTGGTCCAGTGCTCAGATAACAGAAATGGGACCCATTAAAATTCTACTCCTGAACAACTCTAATCCTCAATTCAGCATTACCCAAATGTAAAAGCAAGTTATAGACAAGGCCTTGTGAGGATTCATTTGTTAAATGCTAATAACATCCTTCACAATAAAAAGTGACCCAAGCATCAAACATTTATTTTCCCTTTAGATTTCAAGCTTTTGTCTTTAGAATGGCTAAAAGCACACCTTGTTCTGGGAGTCTGTCTAAGGAGTTATCACATGGAGCGGTACAAATTGCCTCCATTCATTTTAATGAGAGGTTAAGTGACCATAATTAAGCCTATGAAGTCAAGTGCTGGCCTTTCCACTGCTGAGCCTCACGTCAGAAAACTGCTGGAAGGATTATCCAGCACAAATTCACTTACACTTCTCTGACCTTTGCATCCCTTGAAAAGTTTAGAAATGGAAGGTCAGCACAGATATTGTTGTTCAGCAATGATGCAGCAAACACTAATCATGTAAACAACTGTGAACAACTGTGAGATCTTCTGGTTATTTGGATAATTGAAGCACTTACTACTGCCCTTCAGAATTAGCAGAAAACTGATGTTTATCGTATCATTAACTACAAAAATGTTGGACTCCCAAAAGCATGGGATTCAGTCCAGCAGTAGCAGCAAATACAGCTAAGTTTAATAATCCAGTGCATTTGAACAATTTTCCTACTATTGCAGTGGTAACATCTGATGCTAAAATGTATGGCCAAACAGCACAGAAAACAACTTCAAAAATCCATTCAGGAACGACACTGCATATGGATCATCCAAGTTTCCTCTGAATTCAAAAGAAAACTGCTGTCACATCTGATGCACAAATACATTATTTACTATGAATATACAGGATACTCTGAATAGGGGCTGAGGAGAAAGCATTTGCAAAAATGTTCCCACTGGTGCTGTCATTCAAGCAGCTAAATAGGTGCTAGTCCTAACGTTGACAAGGTCAGACTCCTTTTTTACAGCCATCTCCACCAGATTTCTCAAAACAGGTTTAATTAAAAATAGGCCTGGATTCCAGGGGCTTGTCTACAGTTGTGCTCTCATGGGTACTAACACCTGTAAAGCTAAACCAGTGAGAACACTAAAGGAGAAGGAGGGGATGCTGTTTGTTTTTTTTTTTAAATTTCCCTGATGTTAATACAACTGCAAAGTGTCCCACTGGCTTTCTTTTCTTCTTTTTTTTCTTTTCATTGTGATAATTATAGTTGTATTAGAGTAAAGAGAAAGACTACTGTATTACAGTTATTTTATCTAGTCTGCAAAGATTTCAAACTTGGGTTTAATTTAAAAAACAGAACAGTGTAGAACAGTAGCATTTGATACACAGGGCCATAAGTCTCTAACTTAAACCTTTCTCACCACATTCCAAAAGGGGAAAAAAGGCAGGCAGGCTCTGGAATGGCAATATATTGTTGATCCACAGCCTTCTATGATTTGAGGTATTTTTTTAGTGTGAAAATATTATGCTTGGACAGATCATGTATTTGTCCAGTTACCGCCTGAGAATAAAGTAAACAGCTCAGAATCTCCAAGAAATAGTATTTGGAAAAGAAAAGACAACAATTCTTCCACGTGGAACAGCTGGGGCACTAGTCTGACACCTAAGGGCATGTTGACTATGACTTCATATACCTTCCACCTTTGAGACACTTGCAGTAAGTCAATGGATATGTGTGTTGCACTGGGATACATAAGGTGATGCTTTATGAAGCAGGGAAATCTAACTGGTCATGAGAATAAACTCAATTTCATTCAGGTAAACTGCACCACAGCTGCCACCAAGTCAAGCTGGAAAGAGCAATACTTCCACCTAGCGGGCAACAGAAAGATCAACCCAAGACTTTCCAAAAACACATCCATATTTTTCCAGTCATAAGCAGTTTTAACTTGAAGCTGGATTAATGAGACAAAACACAGCTGGTAAAAATGGTGGGAAAGCCCAGCAACTCTGGCTCACGGCAGATGCAAACTAATTCTCATGAAAATAAGGATTTTACAGTGGTAACCAAAGACTTTCCTAAATTAGGCAGATATTAACAATGGACTGCAAGGGGCCTGTAATGGCCTGAATCGCACCATGAATGAGAACGAGGGCAAACCCTTTAGATTCAGAGACGAAATTGATTTCTGGCTTCACCCACTGTTTAAAGCTGGTGTGAACACAGAGCTGGGAGCTCATTGTCTGAGACATCAGAGATAGTGATGAAAAGCAACAAACAAAAGGAAAAAGAGAAAGGGGGAGGAATAAAGAAACCTAAATGTTAATGGAATTAACAGTCCACAACAACAATAGGGGGGAAAAAAGAGACTAAAGAGACCAGTAATGAGGTGAGGAAGAAACACAGAGACCAAGCTTCACTGGCAAGTTTAGCAAATGGTCAGGATTCCCTCCCTTGACATGAAAAACAACACCAAAAAATGGTCCCCTGACCCTGTTCATGGGAGAGATGGAAAACATGGCATTCCTTAAGAACTTAATATGGTAACAACAGTATAAGGCAGTAAGGGACTCTTGCTGTCCCATGTACTAAGAGACCTCAGCCATAATGCAACAGGGCTCCATGCAATGCCCAGAAGACAAAATGGGAGGCTGGAGGAATGACCAAATTACTTCTGTGCACCTGCCTCAAATACCAAGCTCTTTAGGTAAATCTCCACACCTCTGCTGAGCAATCCTTACAGTAATGGCAACTATTCTAGGCTGAGAGGCTGAATATGAAATAAATGCACAAAGGCACTGCCTTAAATAACTGTCTTGCTCCAACAGAGCAGCAGCATTCTGCTTCCCACTCCTTCCCCCTGAGTGTCTATGGGTTGCAGACTACCTCCTTCTCAACTCAGCAGACAAAGGACTAAAGACTGCATTACAGTGAAATAAAATGTGAGAACTGACTACAGTTCACTACACCCATGTCTGCTTCAGTCTTGGGAAACAAGTTTTTAAAAGCAAAGTCACTAGCAGGAGGCTGTGGCAATGTAAAGTGCCTGCAACTACCTACTAAGGAAAAACACTCAGAGAAAGCAACTTGTGAGATACAACATCATCACTCCAAGCATTCAATTCCTAATTGTGCAATCCTGATCTCTGGCAAATAAAAACCTAGCACAGACAATGCAGGAGGGAGAATTTGCTCACCAAAGCAGAGACTTTTCCTTGAAAAAGGAATGTGCATTCTAGCCATCATAATGTAAAATCCTCACACAGATGAAGTTGCACTTCAGCAGAGTAAATCAAAGTTAGTTCTCATCTAAATACAACTGGTACTTTCTAGTAATGTACTTTATACGTTCCTTTAAATTAGGTAACAGCTGTCTAGAAAAACACACCATCCTCACTTTTATTTCTACTCCCCTTCACAGAAGGGGCTTAGAAAAAAACTTCTAAGCATATTTGAACTTTGAAGTATTAAAAATCAGATTTCCCATTGTTTGGGCCTCTTGAGTTTGACCCAAGTCCATATGAAGTCTTAGCCAGTCTTTAAGATCACAGTGTTCCCCCAACACTGAACCCTTGTCACAAGATGGAGTAACAGTGACGTTGTGACGCCAAGTGCAATTTTGAGCTTATGGTCTTACAACCATAAATAGCATCCCTTTAATGTAATATTGGTATGTGAAGGGGTTTTGGGTCACTGGTTGCACTTCTTTTTTGCATCAAAACAGGGAAGCCCAAAAGAAGTCTTAAGTGTAATATACCCCTGTTATGAAAGAAATTTATAAGAACATGAAGCTCCTTTTCCACCGGGCAACCAACGTGTTTCAGAATCCAGTTCAGCCACAAAGCATGCTTGTTTAGACACGACTAAAGGTTCTCCAAGGAATAAGCCTTAGTCTTCTCTGAAATTCAAAGACCTTTAATAAAAAGTTCCCTACCCTCACAATATATTCTTTCAATTACTGGACATTTCAGCATTCAACCACACAGGTCGTGAACCTTTCAGCACACAGAGTACAGGGTCAGCATGAAACTCTCTGGCAAAGCAGCACCCTATGACATCAGACCACAACCGACAGACAGACCTCAAACCAACACAGGACTTAAAAACTAACCATTTGCTTGAATTTGATCTTTAGACCACGTCATTTAAATCTCTTTACATTCTGGAATGTGTTAAAGAAACTGTCATTATTAGAGGATTGGCAGAAATATTCAGCCAAGCAGGACAACTCACTGGACATTACTTGCAGTTTGGCTGGTTAACAGTCCCTTTCTCTTTCCTCACAAGCATCCATGTTAACTCACCAGCTGTACATAGGCGACCTTGTAATCTGGCTTCTTCACTCTCTGATTCCTGTGATTCTTCTTGTTGTTTGCACCTGCAGAAATAAAGAGAATCCCACTTTTTACTTCCCAGGACTTCTGAATCTCCAAAGCAAGGAAAAGCTGAAGGGGGCCTTGGCTAGCTCTGATTTATTGTTGAGGAATATTCTTCCTTCACTAGCAGCACAGCACCACAGTTATTAAATTTAATGAAACTGGTGGGCACTGCTCTCCTCATTTACAAGCAGGAAACCAAGGCATCACCAGCCTGCTGCCATTGTGCCTTCACATCACACACAAAGTCAGCAAAGAAGCAAGGTGAAAAGTCTCCCAGAGAGAGGCCAGGGGTGATAAACTGTCCTCCCAACATCCACAGCTTCAGAAAGACAAGGAGAAAATGACCACTAAATAGCCTTAAACTTGACAATTTTTACTATTCAGCTGATGAACTGGATTAACTGTTTATACACCAGGAAATTATACTCCACAGCCAAACAAACCAAAGCACCTCAACCTTCTCCAAGTAGGCTGGTCACAACTGAGTGGGAAGTACAACTTACCCCCTGCATGTTAGGCAGACATTAAAACTCTCAAATTATTAGGCATTTTAACCCTCTTTTATGCCTCACTATATATCATCACCTAAAATTAGCAGTGAGGGACAAAAAGGTTGTAAGGACAAGCATGACTGTTTTTCAGTGCTGTTTGGAACCACATGTGGTTGGTATCTAAGACTTCATTTAGTTCCATTTTTCATACAAGCATACTATAGATCATACTTACAGGTTTTTTCTTCCTTTATATGGTCTGAGTTTTACAACCTTCTTTTGAAGCTTCTTCTCTCATCCTCCATTTTTCACTACTACAGGTCCTTTTTCCTATTCTTTCAAAATTCATCCCTAATCTTACCATTATAAACACATAATTCCTTTCAGAGAGTCACTACATGAAAAGTTAAAAACCCAGCCATCAAAGATGTCCTAACCAATAAGTCACTCTCCACTCAATAATTACACTACCTGATGATCAAAAAGCTAAATTAACATGAAAAAAAAAAAAAAAAAAAAAAAATTCCTGGCTTTGCACTGCATCCAAACTATAGTCAGAGAAGTTCTGGGGAAGGAAGCATTCATATGTAAAGGTGACATTATCTAAATTTATCTTATTTCAGTTTGACATGAGTCCCTCTGCCTCCAAGTCAGACTTCAGCAAAAGTTAAACTAGGAATGCTTTTTCTTTTTCTCCTGGGCTGGATTTCTGTTGGGTTTTTGGTGGGTTTTGGATGGTTTTTTGTTGTGGTTTCTCTCCTGTGTACAGGAGAGAAACAGCACAAATGGAAACATTCAAGTCTGAAGCAGAAATTGGTAACAACAGGTGATAAAAACCTGGAAGTTTCTCAAAATGGTTTTCTGACAGTATCTACTGATTCAACAGAGCATTCTTCTTTTCTCTACAAACTTTGCCTTTTGTTAGACTGTAACACCTCCTCTGTGTGCCTGCAAGGTAATCTCAGCTCATTTCTTAAATGAAGGCTATGGCTGAAATTAAGTTTAATTACTACTTGAATCAAAACACATGAAGCAGTTCCTTCTGAAGGGAGACACCCACTGGTCTTCAAGGAGAAATAGTACCAACTACAAAAGTACAAGCTAGATAACTGTTAGGATGATTAGGCTTTTTTAATTCAGATCTTTCTTCTTAGAGTGCAACTTACATCATACTTTAATCAAAGCATTCCAATATGAAGTGCTGCATGTTCATTTGAAGGGATGAATAAACAACTAAGCTAACAGACATCACCACTGCACCTGGGACCACTGGAACCAAAGTCTGCTGAAATCAAACAGACCTTCTGAGAGGTAAAGTCTGCTCTGGCTGTGCAGGGATGCTGTATTCATCCCTTCAGATTACTCAACTGCACTTACCATACTGTATCCTTGTCCTCACAGCAGCTACTGGCACATTGTATATTCTTTCAAGGTAATTCCTGATATCCACTTTTGTCATTCTAGGCAAGGAAAAAACATTTTGGGACAAGAAAGAAGAAAAAGTGCAAGTATTTAAATAAAGTAAACCAGAGACTGGTTGATACTGTGGAATAAATACATCATCTTCTTTTTGTTTTAACCAAGACAGATTTACCACATGAAAGTATAAACTCAGCCTAGACCACACACTGCTATGGCCATTTATGATCCATAAACTGTAACACCTATCAAATATTTTATCCTCTGTAGCCTCAGCATTCAAAATGCCAGGTATATTCTGTGTTCAGCAGGCTTTCTCACTGCCCAACCTGAGACACCTTTCTTTATTCTGAGTAGGAGCTGCTCATCTTATCAGAACCTGCCACAGGCTTGTGGGCTCTAATGTGTGCCATCAGACTGGTCAGGCCGAGAGATTCCTGGCAAATAACTGGATACGACCTTCCTCACTCTGGATCAAATTCATAAGCACTTCCTTCTTCCTAAGCCCGTCCCTGGGAAGGCCGAGCCTCACTAACACCCGGGGAGAGGAGCCACGCGAAACTCGTCATTAAATCAGTGCCCTCGCCGCCCTCTGCAAGATCTCCCTAATGCAGAAGCCCCTTCCCTGCCCGGGCACTCGGCCCTCCCAGCCCTCAGCCAACCAGCCCAGCGGCCCTGCCCGCACTCACTCCATGGAGACGCGGAACTGGACGGTGTCCTCGGGCTGGGGCACGCCGGGCCGCACCGCCAGCATGAAGAAGTTGGGACGGAAGATCCGCAACTGCGGGCCGCCCCTCTGGAATAGCGGGTACCTGCGGAGACACGCCGCC